>JAVSCE010020530.1:0-116407 GCA_032199065.1 Smutsia gigantea
TTTCCAGAATACACTCTAAAGGCAAGCAGTTTACATAACTGGGTTAAGGTTTAGATGGTCCCAGACTAAAAGGAGCCAATGAAGGCTCTGTACAGATAGGGACTGTGTTTATCCAGGGGGCTGGAAATGAAATGTAAGTACAATTCTAGCACCAGTTATTTAAAGCCAGGCTGTATTGCAGAAGATAAATTTCTTCCGTTTCAGGGAGTCTAGTTAAAAAATGTCTCAAATTTTTGAAGATAATGATGAACTCAATAAGTAGAATAAATTTTCAGTAAAAGAATTTAGAAAATTAGTTCTATATTGTAGTACACGGGACTTCTGACTATTTTCTTTCTTTGTGGCAAAATATATTTAGCTGCATAACATTATATTGCATACTTTTTTCAGGGGCCAAGCTTCTCTAATCAGAGACTTAAAACAGGTAGGAATGCCCCTTTGCCTCACTCAGAGGCCAGGGCAGCCTGAAAAAGCAGGCTGGAAGTCAGAGAGACAGAAAGAGTCACTCCTTGTGGATACCTGTGGGATTCACTTATAATTTAAGTATAAAAATCATATGAATAACCATAGTTGATTTGATTGTTTATAGTAACCGAATCAGTTTCTGTGGCATGACTGCTGTTGCATTGTTCACCATGTAAGAACTTGTTCGCTGTGTTAAAACTTGTTTGTTACGCTCCAGAAGATTGGAGACTGTTGAGAATTAAGCTTGGAGTTGATTAATGATAGTGTATTGAGTTCCCTGTGCAGAATTCTATTGTTGTTGGCAACCATTTGATCAATAAATGTGAGAGGTGCTCTCTCAGCATCACTCTTGAGCTGTTATGCCTTGAGTCCCCTGGCTGGTCCTTTCAGGTCTTCGATATTTCATCGTGTCACCTCCTCAATCTGCGGGTCAGAGGCAGGGAGGGGGCTGACAAGTGGCGCCCGAACAGGGACCCTTGAAACTCAGAGCGGGGAAGCTCCGAAGATCGTCGATCCGGTAAGACTCCCGGGAAAGCGCGCATAGGGACAGGATCGAGATGCCAGGGACACTATAATGGGCCAGAACAAATCTAAAGTTGCTAAGACAGAGGATTATTTAAAATTACTCCGTGCCCTCCTTAAAACATCAGGAGTGAAAACTTCTAAAAGAGACTTTGCTCAACTCCAAAAATATATTTAAAAATATTGTGATTGGTTGCCTCCACATGGAACTCTTAAACAGGCTGATTGGAATAATGTGTTAAGAGATTTTAAGAAAGTTCACAGACAAGGCAATGTTTTTCCTGTGCCTGTCTGGTCTTTGTGTAATCTGATCACTCTCACTCTGCAACCTTTGCAAACAGCCTCACTCTCCGATACTAGATCGGACACACAAGAGCGAGAGATAGAAGTCCTAGATGATGTGGTGGAATCAAGTAAACAACCCTCCTCACCACGTACCTCTGACTCCTCATCATCGTCCTCGTCCTCCTCTTCGGACACTGAGGATGAGACCCCTGCTCAGCCCTCTTGTGGAAAAGCTTCTGTTTCTGCTCCAAGTGCATCTGCCTTTGCAGCAGGAATACGTAAAGCCCAAAGGGAAGGTGATCTAGATGCTTATTTAACGCCTTTAATGGCACCTGTCACTTTAACTCCTTTTGGACCTAATGAAGATCCTGAATTCCCACAAGGGGGAGTTAGAGCGCTTTATGCGCCCATTCCTTATAAAACATTAAGAGATTTCAAACAAGCCATCTCTACTTATGGCACTAACTCGCCGTATGTAGTGGGTCTTTTGAAGGGCTTGGCAGAACAAGAAAGGATGATTCCTCATGATTGGGATTTGCTGGCTCGTATCTGCCCCTTAATAAAGAAAAGCTGACAGCCCTACACACATTAGTTCAGGAACAACTTCAGTTAGATAGATTAGAGTTGTCCACAAGCCCATGGAATTCCCCTGTATTTGTCATAAAGAAGAAGTCAGGAAATTGGAGACTCTTGCATGATTTAAGACAAATTAATGCAGTTCTTAAACCTATGGGACCTTTACAACAAGGCCTCCCTTCTCCGGCTATGATTCCAAAAGACTGGGATATGGCTATCATTGATCTTAAAGATTGCTTTTTTACAATTCCTCTAGCCATAACGGACAGAGAAAAGTTTGCTTTTACTGTCCCTTCCTTAAATCTGCAGGCTCCTTCAGAGAGATTCCAGTGGAAAGTACTTCCTCAAGGAATATTAAATAGCCCTACAATTTGTCAAAATTATGTGCATAGAGCTCTTCAGCCTATACGTGAGAAATGGCCTTCAGCTTATATCGTTCATTATATGGATGATATTCTTATAGCTTTACCTAAACATCTATCTCTTATTGCCATTCTCAATGAGACTGAAACTGAATTAAAACAATGGGGCTTACAAATAGCTCCTGATAAAATACAAATACAATACCCAATGAATTATTTAGGGAATAAAATTCAAGAAAATTCAATAATTCCTCAGAAAATTCAAATAAGGAGAGATCATCTTAAAACTTTAAATGATTTTCAAAAGCTTTTAGGAGATATTAATTGGATTTGACCATTACTAGGTATTTTCTACTTATAAATTACAAAACCTTTTTGATATTTTGAAAGGACCCCCAGATCTTAATAGTCCAAGAAATTTAACCTCAAAAGCTGAGGAAAAACTCAGATGGATAGAACAACACATTCAAAAGGCTCAATTATCAAAAATAGATTTACATAAACCCTTGCTTTTATTAATTTACTCCCCATTCTCCCACAGGATTGCTCTGTCAATGTGACGGTTGCTTAAATGGATATTTTTACAGTATCAAACTAAACCCTCGTTGCAACCTTACACTGACAAAATAGCCTCCGTTATCCTCAAAGGACGACAGAGACTAAGACAGATGATTGGCCAAGATCCTCACTCCATTATTCTTCCATTATCAAAACAAAATATTACACAAGTTCTTCAAGAGAATACTCATTGGCAAATTGCACTCTCTGGTTATTTAGGAAGTATTGACTGTCATTACCCTAAGAATAAGTTTTCCTTTTTTCAGCGTCATCAGTGGATTCTTCCTTAAAAGACTTCATCCAATCCACTAATACATGCTATCACTTGTTTTACCGATGGTACGAAATCTTTTAAAGCAGCCTATACAATTTGTTCTGGTTTATCAAAATTTTTTCATACGTCTTTTACTTCTGCACAACAAAATGAGTTATATGCTGTATTGCAAGCTCTGCAAGATTTTCCAAGTCCTCTCAATATTGTTACTGACTCTGCTTATGCTGCCTTCTCTGTTCTTCTTTTAGAAACTGCTACATTAGGAACTACACACTCCCCTATTAACACTTTATTTTCTCAATTACAGGTGTGTATCCGTCAGCGTTTGCATCCCTTCTTTATCACTCACATATGATCACATTCTAATTTACCAGGTCCTTTATCATACTATAATGATAAAGTAGACAAACTTGTTTCTTTAGTTAATTACTCACCAGCTCAACGCTATCATGACCTGACTCATGCTCCTTCTTTTACTTTACAAAAGTGTTTTTCTCTTTCAGCCTCTGAAGCTCAACATGTCCTGAATTCTTGTCCGATCTGTTCTCAAATTAATTCTCCTCATTTACAGACTGGAATTGTTCCCAGGGGAACACGTCCTAACGCCTTATGGCAAATGGACGTTACCATTGTTCCTGAATTTGGAACTCTTAAACATGTTCATGTTTCCATAGATACATATTCTTCTGCTTCATGGGCCACAGCTTTAACAGGAGAATGATCTCATCATGTCATTACTCATCTCGTACAAGCCTTTGCGGTACTGGGCATTCCTGCTACCATAAAAACTGATAATGCTCCAGTTTATCTTTCCTCTACACTGAAAAAATTTTTTCAGCTATATAACACTACCCATAAAACAGGTATTCCTTATAATTCTACAGGCCAAGCTTTAGTTGAACGTTGTCACCTTACTCTTAAGCATTACTTATTAAAACAAAAAGGGGGATTACTCCCTGATGTGATAAAACTAACAGCTAATTAACGATTAATGCATACTTTACATATTCTTAATTTTGATCTTTTAAAAGGAGACGGACGATCAGCTATGGAAGTACATTTTTCTGACAATATTTCTTTTTCTAAAACGACAGCAGTTCCTGTATGGTGGTCTCCAATAGGTTCTTCACAATGGTATAAAGGTCATATTAAGGTGTGGGGCAAAGGGTTTGTTTGTGTCATTACAGAGGATCAACGCCTAATTTGGCTACCCAAGAAAAGAATTAAGATATGATATTGAAGAAGAACTCCCAACATCTGCATCCTTCGGAAGAGCTGCTCCAGAGGATAGTCACCAACAAATTTCACCAATGGAATGAAGCTTCCTGGACAGCGAAGTTTCTACTTCTATTGTTTTTAATGATGGTATTTAAACATACACCCACTGCACAAGCTTGCACTATTACAACTAGTGTGAGCAGTCCTCCATATTTAGGCCGAGGACTAGTCCTTCAGTGTGTATCCACCTGTTCTACTCCAGTAGGTCCTGTAGTATGGAAAAAGAATGGTGAAGAAATATATAGGCAAACTTCTGGAAGAAAACGTGGATGGTATAATGCTACTAATCAATCTAAAAGGGAAAATAAAAAAGTTTTGACTCGAGAAGATATTGGAAATTATACCTGTGAAAAATTTCAAAAAGGATCTCCTAAAAACCCTAAAGACTCCACTCCAAAACTACTAGAACTAATATCTGAATTCAGCAAAGTTGCAGGTTACAAAATTAACACACAGAAATCTGTTGCTTTCCTATACACTAATGATGAACTAACAGAAAGAAATCAGAAAAACAATTCCATTCACAATTGCATCAAAAAGAATAAAATACCTAGGAATAAACCTAACGAAGGAAGTGAAAGACCTGTACTCTGAAAATTACAAGACACTCCTAAGAGAAATTAAAGAGGACACTAACAAATGGAAATGCATCCCATGCTCTTGGCTAGGAATAATAAATATTGTCAAAATGGCTATATTACCTAAAGCAATCTACAGATTCAACGCAATCCCTATCAAACTACCAACAGCTTTCTTCAATGAACTTGAACAAATAATTCTAAAATTCATATGGCACCACAAAAGACCCCGAATAGCCAAAGCAATCCTGAGAAGGAGGAATAAAACAGGGGGAATTACACTCCCTGACTTCAAGCTTTACTACAAAGCCACAGTAATCAAGACAATTTGGTATTGGCACAAAAACAGACCCACAGACCAGTGGAACAGAATAGAAAATCCAAACATCAACCCAAACATATACAGTCAATTAATATTTGATAAGGGAGCCTTGGATATACATTGGGGAGATGACGGCCTCTTCAGCAGCTGGTGTTGGAAAAACTGGACAGCTACATGTAAGAGAATGAAACTGGACTACTGTCTAGCCCCATACACAAAGGTAAACTCAAGGTGGATCAAAGACCTGAATGTAAGTCATGAAACCATAAAACTCTTAGAAAAAAACATAGGCAAAAATCTCTTGGACATAAACATGAGCGACTTCTTCATGAACATATCTCCCGGGCAAGGGAAACAAAAGCAAAAATGAACAAGTGGGACTATATGAAGCTGAAAATCTTCTGTACAGCAAAGGACACCATCAGTAGAACAAAAAGACTTCCTACAGTATGGGAGAATATATTCATAAATGACGTATCCGATAAGGGGTTGACATCCAAAATATATAAAGAACTCACTCACCTCAACAAAGAGCAAATAATCCAATTAAGAAATGGGCAGAGGACATGAATAGACACTTCTCCAAAGAAGAAATTCAGATGGCCAACAGGCACATGAAAAGATGCTCCACATCGCTAATCATCAGAGAAATGCAGATTAAAACCACAATGAGATATCACCTCACACCAGTGAGGATGGCCAACATCCAAAACACAAACAACAACAAATGTTGGCGAGGATGTGGAAAAAGGGAACCCTCCTACACTGCTGGTGGGACTGCAAATTAGTTCAACCATTGTGGAAAGCAGTATGGAGGTTCCTCAAAAAACTCAAAATAGAGATACCATTTGACCCAGGAATTCCACTCCTAGGAATTTACCCTAAGAATACAGCAGCCCAGTTTGAAAAAGATAGATGCACCCCTATGTTTACCGCAGCACTATTTGCAATAGCCAAGAAATGGAAGCAACCTAAGTGTCCATCAGTAGATGAATGGATAAAGAAGAGGTGGTACATATACACAATGGAATATTATTCAGCCATAAGAAGAAAACAAATCCTACCATTTGCAACAACATGGATGGAGCTAGAGGGTATTATGCTCAGTGAAATAAGCCAAGCCGAAAAAGACAAGTATCAAATGATTTCACTCATATGTGGAGTATAAGAACAAAGAAAAAAACTGAAGGAACAAAACAGCCGCAGACTCACAGAACCCAAGAACTGACTAATAGTTACCAAAGGGAAAGGGACTGGGGAAGACGGGTGGGAAGGGAGGGATAAGAGGGAAAAAGGGGCATTATGATTAGCAGATGTAATGTTGGGGGGGCATGGGGAGGGCAGTACAACTCAGAGAAGACAAGTAGTGACTCTATAGCATCTCACTACGCTGATGGACAGTGACTGTAATGGGGTTGGTGGGGGGGACTTGATGAAGGGGGTAGTTTAATAATCATAATATTGCACATGTAATTGTAGATTAATGAACCAAAATAAATTATTTAAAAAAAATACAAAAAAAGGGATCTCCTGATATATTGTTTTGTGTATTTAAATATATTATTAGCTCCAGAACGTAAGTTCTCTTCACCTAACCTATGGCTGCAACTTGCAAGCCAAGGGTTGAATAAGTCATCCTTTTGTGTAACAGGAGATTCTTCCATTAGTGGATTATTAACAAAGAATTTAATAGGAATAGGACTTCCTCCCCCAGTGTTTACTAAGATATCAGGAATAAACATTACCCATTCTCCTAAAATTCTTGTACGTGCTATTCAATTAAATTTTCCTGTTCGTACTACCATAATTTCTGATTGTATATGCATTAATTGTACTCAAGTACCTTCTTATTGTAATTCTACTGTTCATGTAGAATGGCCATATGGATATAGACTTCCAAATGGCTGGGTATTTTTATGTGATAACAAAACGTATCAAGCCCTTTCTTCCCGTTATCAAGGCGTCTGTGGTGTGGGACGCATTCTTCCAGCTTTAATAGATCATCCTGGACATACACATGGAAAGTCTTCTCGAGCTTTACCATCTGGCTGTGACGACAATGTGAAGCTATTGGATCCCGCTGCTGTTGCAGTTGCTGCTGCATTTCTTTTGCCAGTTCCTGGACTTGTTACTGGGATGCACAATGAAATATCTAAATTAGCCTGTGCGTATAGTAAAACTACAAATATGACTGCTTCTATATTATCTGAACTGAACCAAGAACTAGGAGAAGTACAGATTGCTGTACTTCAAGATCGTGCTACCATAGATTATTTACTGTTGAAAGAACATATGGGATGTGAACAATTTCCAGGGATGTGTTGTTTTAATTTGTCTTATATTTCTCATACTATTCAAGACCAAATAGACAACATTCACCATGTTATTGATAAGTTTTCACAAATGCCTGGATTGTCAAATTGGTTTTCTTGGTTTCATTGGATATGGCCTATAATTGTAGGTCTAATACTGTTATGCATTTGTATTCCTGTTCTCCTAGTGTGTGTGCGGAAGGCAGTTGTTGGTCTTTTAAAGCCAATACAAGCATATGCTACTCTTCAAGAATTAACTTCAAGAAATAAGTGATTCCTTTTAAACAACTTTGTGAAATCATATATTGATTCCCCACCTGCATTTGCTGCAAGAAAAAAATCATGTATATTGTGATTTTATTCAGAATTATAGCTGCTGGCTGTCCTCTCTTTCATATTTTATCTCCCTGTTTGGTCCCAGGAGATGGCTGGTTAGTCAGAGACGGGTAAGATTCCTCACGGGAGGAACAACCTAAGACAGGCACAGTTGCAAGGGACCTCAGGTGAGCAACGTGGGGGCTAACTGAGGTGAGGCATAGAACCTCACCCCTCCAGACGAGAGAGACATTGCCTGTGACAAACTATGTCAGAGGCCGAGCCCAGCTAATCATTATCCTGGTAACTTCCACAAATATATGCATATGCATTTGTGTCAATTAAAACAAAAAAGGGGGAAATGTGGGATTCACTTATAATTTAAGTATAAAAATCATATGAATAATCATAGTTGATTTGATTCTTTATAGTAACCGAATCAGTTTCTGTGGCATGACTGCCGTTGCATTGTTCACCATGTAAGAACTTGTTCACTGTGTTAAAACTTGTTTGTTACACTCCATAAGATTGGAGACTGTTGAGAATTAAGCTTGGAGTTGATTAATGATAGTGTATTGAGTTCCCTATGCAGAATTCTATTGTTGTTAGCAACCATTTGATCAATAAATGTGAGAGGTGCTCTCTCAGCACCACTCTTGAGCTGTTATGCCTTGAGTCCCCTGGCTGGTCCTTTCAGGTCTTTGATATCTCATCGTGTCGCCTACTCAGTCTGTGGGTCAGAGGCAGGGAGGGGGCCGACAATACCCAGTCGGGCTGTCGGGTTATAGAAAATATATACGTATTAGAAAAAGGGGGGGTCAGGCCAATCTTCCTGCCACTACGGTTTAGGCGCCTGTGGGACCATAAACACTTGAAGAGTAGAGGAATATTGATTTGTTTTAGATGAAGTTTCGGGAAGAGGAGGTGCAGAGGGTGTAAAAGATTTTTCAGAATGTATTACTGTATCAGAAGACAAAACAGGATATATTCCTTTCTTATTAAGATCTTTATCAGTTTTGTCTTTGCAGTATTTTAACATATCATCTACCTTTTTAAAAAGAAGTTCTATATTTTTAGCTATAGTAGGTGAGTCCTCAACATCGTCCTCAGAATAGGACATGCCGCTTTGAGAACAAACATCCTCATACACCCGTTCTTCTTTACATTCAGCCTCAGTTTGTATTCCTTTACTATCTAATAAATTAGAAGCCAAATGTGTGGAGAACGCATCAGAATCAGCTTCCAGAATATCTAATGCTTGTGTAATTAGGCTACATAAAGTCCATAATTTCAAATCCATAGTGTCACCTCCAACATCAGCCTTTCTTAGGGTCCTAAGCACCCGTCTCCATTCAAGAGAAGTTAATTTGGCCTTATCTTGAAAATTAAACCAATAACATTTCTTTTCTACATGATCAAACAAGGAAATAAGCATTTTTTCTTTGGGCTGGATGGCAGTAGAGCATAATAATCCCCGGAGGAGTTTTATATAATCCTCCTTCATAGATGGGATGTTCCCCATAATATATTTCCTTTTTCCTTTTTCCCCAAAAGTCCCTCAAGTTGTTTCCCTATGACAACAGGGGCTTACCCTTCGGTTTCTTTATTCTCAGTCCCACGCGAAACTCCAGAGTCCTCTTCTGGCTGGCTTGCCAAATGTTGCTGTAAGTTATTTTCCGCGCGGGATGATAGGGAAATTTCTAGAGAATAAAGAATAACACAAAAGACACACAGACACAAAAAGACAATACAAGACTGCAGCCCCAGCTGTTTGCAGACTGAGGCTGACACAAAACAAAAAGTTCCAAATTAACAGCTGCACATTCTTCTGTGAGAACTCCAACAGACTCTCGTTTTTTTTAGTAAGGTATTATTGATATACACTCTTACGAAGGTTTCACATGAAAAAACAATGTTGTTACTACATTTACCCATATTATCAAGTCCCCACACATACCTCAGTGCAGTCAATGTCCATCAGTGTAGTAAGATGCCACAGATTCACTATTTGCCTTCTCTGTGCTACACTGTTGTCCCCGTGATCTCCCACACCATGTGTACTAAACATAATACCCCACAATTCCCTTCTCCCACCCTGCCCACCCGCCGTGCACTTTAGTAACCACTAGTTCCTTCTTGGATTCTCTCTGTCTGCTGCTATTTCGTTCCTTCAGTTTTGCTATGTTGTTATACTACACAAATGAGGGAAATCATTTGGCACTTGTCTTCTCTGCCTGACTTATTTCACTGAGCATAATATCCTCCAGCTCCATCCATGTTGTTGCAAATGGTAGGATTTGTTTCTTTCTTATGGCTGAATAGTATTCCATTGTGTATATGTACCACCTCTTCTTTATCCATTCATCTACTGACGGACACTTAAGTTGCTTCCATATCTTGGCTATTGTAAAAAGTACTGTGATAAACATAGGGGTGCATATGTCTTTTTCAAACTGGGCTCCTGCATTCTTAGGGTAAATTCCTAGCAGTGGAATTCCTGGGTCAAATTCTACTTTTAGCTTTTTGAAGAACCTCCATACTGCTTTCCACAATGGTTGAACTAGTTTACATTCCCACAAGCAATGTAGGAGGATACCCATGTCTCCACATCCTCGCGAACATTTGTTGTTGGTCTTTTGGATGGTGGCCATCCTAACTGGTGTGACGTGATATCTCATTGTGGTTTTAATTTGCATTTCTCTGATGATTAGGAATGTGGAGCATCTTTTCATGTGCCTGTTGGCCACCTGAATTTCTTCTTTGGAGAAGTGTCTGTTCAGCTCCTCTGTCCATTTTTTAATTGGCTTATTTGCTTTTTGTTTGTTGAGGTGTGTTAGCTTTTTATATAATATGGATGTCAACCCCTTATCGGATATGTCATTTATGAATATATTCTCCCACACTGTAGGATGCCTTTTTGTTCTGTTGATGGTGTCCTTTACCTTACAGAAACTTTGTAGTTTGATGTAGTCCCATGAATTCATTTTTGCTTTTGTTTCCCATGCTCAAGGAGATGCGTTCAGGAAGAAGTTGCTCATGCTTATATTCAGGAGATTTTTACCTGTGTTGTCTTCTAAGAGTTTTGTGGTTTCATTACTTACATTCAGGTCCTTGATCCATTTTGACTTTACTTTTGTGTATGGCGTTAAACACTAATCCAGTTTCATTCTCTTGCATGTAGCTGTCCAGTTTTGCCAACGCCAGCTGTTGAAGAGGCTGTCATTTCCTCATTGCATGTCCATGGCTCCTTTGTCATATATTAATTGACCATATATGGTTGGGTTTATATCTGGGCTCTCTAGTCTGTTCCAGTGGTCTACGGTTCTGTTCTTGTGCCAGTAGCAAATTGCCTTGATTACTGTGGCTTTGTAGTAGACCTTGAAGTTGGGGAGCATAATCCCCTCAGCTTTATTCTTCCTTCTCAGGATTGCTTTGGCTATTCGGGGTCTTTTGTGGTTCCACATGAATTTTAGAATGATTTTCTCTATTTCACTGAAGAATGCTGTTCGTATTTTGATAGGAATTGCTTTGAATCTGTAGATTGCTTTAGGGAGGATGGCCCTTTTGACAATATTAATCCTTCCTGTCCATGAGCACGGGATGTGTTTCCATTTATTGGTATCTTCTTTAATTTCTCTCATGAGTGTCTTGTAGTTTCCAGAGTATAGGTCTTTCACTTCCTTGGTTAGGTTTATTCTTAGGTATTTTATACTTTTTGATGCAACTGCAAATGGAATTGTTTTCCTGATTTCTATCTCTGCTAGTTCATTGTTAGTGTATAGCAATGCCTCACATTGCTGTGTATTAATTTTGTATCTTGCAACTTTGCTGAATTCAGATATTAGATCTAGTAGTTTTGGAGTAGATTCTTTAGGGTTTTTAATGTACATAGCATGTCATCTGCAAACAGGGACAGTTTAACTTCTTCCTTGACAATCTGGATGCCTTTTATTTCTTTGTGTTGTCTGATTGCCATGGATAGGACCTCCAGTACTATGCTGAATAGAAGTGGGGAGAGTGGGCATCCTTGTCTTGTTCCCGATCTTAAAGGAAAAGCTTTCAGCCTCTCGCTGTTAAGTATAATGTTGGCTGTGGGTTTGTTATATATGGTCTTTATTATGTTGAGGTACTTGCCCTCTATACCCATTTTGTTGAGAGTTTTTATCATGAATGGATGTTGAATTTTGTAAAATGCTTTTTCAGCATCTATGAAAATGATCATGTGGTTTTTGTCCTTTTTGTTGATGTGGTAGATGATGTTGATGGATTTTCGAATGTTGTACCTTCCTTGAATCCTTGGATTAAATCCTAATTGATCATAATGGATGATATTTTTAATGTATTTTTGAATTCGGTTTGCTAATATTTTGTTGAGTATTTTTGCGTCTATGTTCATTAGGGAAATTGGTCTGTAATTTTCTTTTTTTGTGGTGTCTTTGCCAGGTTTTGGTATTAGAGTGATGGTGGCCTCATAGAAGGAGTTTGGAAATATTCCCTTTTTCTACTCTTTGGAAAACGTTAAGGAGGATGGGTATTAGGTCTTCACTAAATGTTTGATAAAATTCAGCAGTGAAGCCATCTGGTCGAGGAGTTTTGTTCTTAGGTAGGTTTTTGATTACCAGTTCAATTTCGTTCCTGGTTATTGGTCTGTTGAGATTTTCTGTTTCTTTCTGAGTCAGCCTTGGAAGGTTATATTTTTCTAGAAAGTTGTCCATTTCTTCTAGGTTATCCAGTTTGTTAGCATATAATTTTTCATAGTACTCTCTAATAGTTCTTTGTATTTCTGTGGTGTCCATAGTGATTTTTCCTTTCTCTTTTCTGATTCTGTTTATGTGAGTAGACTCTCTTTTTTTCTTGATAAGTCTGGCTAGGGGTTTATCTATTTTGTTTATTTTCTCGAAGAACCAGCTCCTGCTTTCGTTGATCCTTTCTATTGTTTTATTCTTCTCAGTTTTATTTATTTCTGCTCTAATCTTTATTATGTCCCTCCTTCTACTGACTTTGGGTCTCATTTGTTCTTCTTTTTCTAGTTTCATTAATTGTGAGTTTAGACTGGTCATATGGGATTGTTCTTCTTTCCTGAGGTAGGCCTGTATTGCAATATACTTCCCTCTTAGCATGGCCTTTGCTGTGTCCCACACATTTTGCAGTGTTGAATTATTGTTGTCATTTGTCTCCATATATTGCTTGATCTCTGTTTTTATTTGGTCCTTGATCCATTGGTTATTTACGAGCATGTTGTGAAGCCTCCATGCGTTTGTGGGATTCTTCATTTTCTTTGTGTAATTTATTTCTAGTTTCATACCTTTGTGATCTGAGAAGCTGGTTGGTACAATTTCAATCTTTTTGAATTTACTGAGGCTCTTTTTATGGCCTAGTATATGATCTATTCTTGAAAATATTCCATGTGCACTTGAGAAGAGTGTGTATCCTGCTGGTTTTGGGCGTAGAGTTCTGTAGATGTCTGTTAGGTCCATCTGTTGTATTGTGTTGTTTAGTACCTCTGTCTCATTACCTACTTTCTGTCTGGTTGATCTGTCCTTCAGAGTGAGTGGTGTGTTTAAGTCTCCTAGAATGACTGCATTGCATTCTATTTCTCCATTTAATTTGTTAGTATTTGTTTCACATATGTAGGTGCTCCTGTGTTGTGTTGGGTGCATAGATATTTATAATGGTTATATCTTCTTGTTGGATTGACCCTTTTATCACTACATAATGTCCTTCTTTGTCTCTTGTGATTTTCTTTGTTTTGAAGTCTGTTTTTTCTGATACAAGTACTGCAACTCCTCCTTTTTTCTCACTATTAGTTGCATGAAATATCTTTTTCCATCCCTTCACTTTTAGTCTGTGTATGTTTTTGTGTTTAAAGTGAGTCTCTTGTAGGCAGCATATAGATGGGTCTTGTTTTTTTATCCATTCAGTGACTCTATATCTTTTGATTGGTGCATTCAGACCATTTACATTTAGGGTGATTATGGATAGGTATGTACTTATTGGCATTGCAGGCTTTAAATTCATGTTTACCAAAGGTTCAAGGTTAACTTCCTTACTATCTAAGAGTCTAACATAAGTCACTTAATATGCTATCACAAACACAATCTAAAGGTTTTTTTTTCTTCCTTCTTTTTCTTCCTCGTCCATTCTTTATATATTAAGCATCATATTATGTACTCTTTGTCTATCCCTTGAATGACTTTGGGGATAGTTAATATAATTTTGCATTTACTTAGTAATTAGCTGTCCTACTTTCTTTACTGTGGTTTTATTACCTCTAGTGACAGGTATTAAACCCTAGGAACACTTCCATCTATAGGAGTCCCTCCAAGATACACTCTAGAGATGGTTTGTGGGAGGTAAACTCAGTTTTTGCTTATCTGGAAATTGTTTAATCCCTCCTTCAGATTTAAATCATAATCTTGCCGCATAAAGTATTCTTGGTTCAAAGCCCTTCTGCTTCATTGCATTAAATACATCATGCAACTCCCTTCTGGCCTGTAAGGTTTGTGTTGATTAGTCTGATGATAGCCTGATGGGCTTTCCTTTGTATGGGATCTTATTTCTCTCTCTGGCTGCTTTTAATAATCTGTCCTTATCCTCGATCTTAACCATTTTAATTACTTTATGTCTTGGTGTTGTCTTCCTTGGGTCCCTTGTGTTGGGAGATCTGTGCATCTCCATGGCCTGAGAGATTATTTCCTTCCCCAGCTTGGGGATGTTTTCAGCAATTATTACTTCAAAGACACTTTCTATCCCTTTTTCTCTCTCTTCTTCTGGTACCGCTATAATGTGAATATTGTTCCGTTTGGATTGGTCACACAGTTCTCTCAATATTCTTTCATTCTTAGAGATCCTTTTATCTCTCTGTGCCTCAGATTCTTTGTATTCCTCTTCTCTAGTTTCTATTTCATTTATTTTCTCCTCCACCATATCCAACCTGGTTTTAATACCCTCCATTGTGCTCTTCAATGATTGGATCTCCACCGGAATTCATTCCTGAGTTCTTGAATATCTTTCTGTATCTCCATGAGCATGTTAATCATTTTTACTTTGAACTCCCTTTAAGGAAGAGTCATGAGGTCGATGTCATTTAAACCTTTCTCAGGAGTTGTATTCATAATTTTACTCTGAACCAGGTTCCTGTGGCGTTTCATATTTTTATATGGCGCCCTTTAGTGCCCAGAAGCTCTACTCCCTGGAGCTGGTCAGCCCCTGAAGCAATGTCCAGGGTCACAGTGGAGTGGTATTTGTGCCTGGGGGGAGGAAAGAGCTGTTTCCTGCTTCCCGGCTGCTATACCCGTCTCCACTGTCTGAACCAGTGGGCCGAGCAGAAAGGTATAAGCCTCTATTATTTGCGTTTGTGTTTGCTGTAGACAGATCTTCCGTCTGGCTGGGCTAATGCCAAGGTAGGGTTTGCCGGTTTGCGAGCCAGGTGGGACTGGCCAGGAGAAAGGCGCAGTAGGCTGCGTATCATGGAAGGGTTCTTTGGAGCTGTGTAGCCAGCCAGGGAGCTGGAGCACCTGAAGATCATCTTAAGAGGGAGATTTCTTTTTCCTCCTTAAATATGAGGGTCTATATGGCAAAGCTCCCAATCCGCTGGGCAGAGTGCACCTGGACAATTTTGTCTACCTGTACACTCTCCTGAGCAATAAGCTCTGTGTAATCCTTGCCCCTTTAGCAGCCCTCTTGCTAAGGGATTCCTTGTTTGGAAGTCTCTCCGACTGCCTGCCTTTCTTTTGTCCCAGAGCAGCCGGATATGGATCCCTGCTTTCCACAAGCGGCTGCAATCTCAGTTTCTCCAGGAATTCTGCCTGTCTTAACTTTCCAACCCCGTAATCACGAGAGTATCATGCAAGTACCATGAAATGTAGGTTTGTTCTCCCAGAGCAGATCTCTGGAGTGAGGTATTCAGCAGTCCCAGGCCTCCACTCGCTCCCTGCTCCATTTCTCTTTCTCCCACCAGTGAGCTGGGGTGGGGGAAGGGCTTGGGTCCTGCCAGGACACAGCTTTGGTACATTACCCTGTTCTCTGAGGTCTGCTCTTTGCTCCAGATGTATGCAGTCTGGCACAGTCCTCTTTCCTGTTGCTCTTCCAGGTTTAGTTGTATTAATTATATTTTTGTATTGTGTGTGGTTTTAGGAGAAAACCTGTGTCTCACCTCTTGTGCCACCATCTTTAATTCTGCAGAGACTCTCTTATAGAATTAGTAGTTAATGATAAAAATTGTACTCCTTTTAATGCTAGAGACTTTCAGTTTTATTGATGTTCTCCATGAACATGGTTCCATTGATTTTCTCTACTGTTTCTCTGTTTTCAACTTTATTGACTTCTGTTATCTTTTTTTCCTTCCTCCAGTCATCATATTTCTAGTTTCCTGAGTTAGAATTTAGGTCATTGATTTGAGACCTTTCTTCTTTATTCATATCAGCATGTTAATGCCATTAATTTCCCTCTCATCACTACTATAACTGCATCCTACAGATTTTGATTTGTTGTATTTTCATTTTTATTCAATTCATAATAGTTTCTAATTTCCCTTCTGATTTCCTTCTTTTTATATATATAATTTATTTTGGTATCATTAATCTACAATTACATGCGCAATATAATGGTTATTAAACTACCCCTCCATCAGGTCCCCCTCACCAACCCCATTACAGTCACTGTCCATCAGTGTAGTGAGATGCTATAGAATCACTACTTGTCCTCTCTGAGTTGTACAGGCCTCCCCATGCCCCCCCCCCCAACATTACGTCTGCTAATTGTAATGCCCCTTTTTCCCTCTTACCCTCCCTTCCCACCCATCTTCCCCAGTCCCTTTCCCTTTGGTAACTATTAGTCCGTTCTTGGGTTCTGTGAGTCTGCTGCTGTTTTTTTCCTTCAGTATTTTTTCTTTGTTCTTATACTCCACATATGAGTGAAATCATTTGACACTTCTCTTTTTCGGCTTGGCTTATTTCACTGAGCATAATACCCTCTAGCTCCATCCATGTTGTTGCAAATGGTAGGATTTGTTTTCTTCTTATGGCTGAATAATATTCCATTGTGTATGTGTACCACCTCTTCTTTATCCATTCATCTACTGATGGACACTTAGGTTGCTTCCATTTCTTGGCTATTGTACATACTGCTGCGATAAACATAGGGGTGCATATGTCTTTTTCAAACTGGGCTCCTACATTCTTAGGGTAAATTCCTAGGAGTGGAATTCCTGGGTCAAATGGTATTTCTATTTTGAGTTTTTTGAGGAACCTCCATACTGCTTTCCACAATGGTTGAACTAATTTGCAGTCCCACCAGCAGTGTAGGAGGGTTCCCTTTTCTCCACATCCTCGCCAACATTTGTTGTTGTTTCTGTTTTGGATGTTGGCCATCCTCACTGGTGTGAGGTGATATCTCATGTGGTTTTAATCTGCATTTCTCTGATGATTAGCAATGCGGAGCATCTTTTCATGTGCCTGTTGGCCATTTGAATTTCTTCTTTAGAGAAGTGTCTATACATGTCCTCTGCCCATTTCTTAATTGGATTATTTGCTTTTTGTTTGTTAAGGTGCGTGAGTTCTTTATATATTTTGGATGTCAACGCTTTATCAGATACACCATTTATGAATATATTGTCCCATACTCTATAATGTGTTTTTGTTCTACTGATGGTGTCCTTTGTTGTACAGAAGCTTTTCAGCTTGATATAGTCCCACTTGTTCATTTTTGCTTTTGTTTCCCTTGCCCGGGGAGATATGTTCATGAAGAAGTTGCTCATGTTTATGTCCAAGAGATTTTTGCCTATGTTTTTTTCTAAGAGTTTTATGGTTTCATGACTTACATTCAGGTCTTTGATCCACCTTGAGTTTACCTTTGTGTATGGGGCTAGACAGTAGTCCAGTTTCATTCTCTTACATGTAGCTGTCCAGTTTTTCCAACACCAGCTGCTGAAGAGGCTTTCATCTCCCCATTGTATATCTAAGGCTCCTTTATCAAATATTAATTGACTGTATATGTTTGGGTTAATGTTTGGATTTCCTATTCTGTTCCTCTGGTCTGTGGGTCTGTTTTTGTGCCAATACCAAATTGTCTTGATTACTGTGGCTTTGTAGTAGAGCTTGAAGTCAGGGAGCGTAATTCCCAGTTTTATTCCTCCTTCTCAGGATTGCATTGGCTATTCAGGGTCTTTTGTGGTTCCATATGAATTTTAGAGTTATTTGTTCCAGTTCATTGAAGAAATCTGTTGGTACTTTGATAGGGATTGCGTTGAGTCTGTATTTGCTTAGATAGTATAGCCATTTTGACAATATTTATTCTTCCTAGCCAAGAGCATGGGATGCATTTCCATTTGTTAGTGTCCTCTTTAATTTCTCTTAGTAGTGTCTTGTAGTTTTCAGAGTACAGGTCTTTCACTTCCTTCGTTAGGTTTATTCCTAGGTATTTTATTCTTTTTGACCCAATTGTGAAAGGAATTGTTTTTCCGATTTCTCTTTCTGTTAGTTCATCATTAGTGTATAGGAAAGCAACAGATTTCTGTGTGTTAATTTTGTAACCTGCAACTTTGCTGAATTCAGATATTAGTTCTAGTAGTTTTGGAATGGAGTCTTTAGGGTTTTTTATGTACAATATCATGTCATCTGCAAATAGTGACAATTTGACTTCTTCTTTACCAATCTGGATGCCTTGTATGTCTTTGTTTTGTCTGATTGCCGTGGCTTGGACCTCCAGTACTATGTTGAATAACAGTGGAGAGAGTGGGCATCCCTGTCTTGTTCCTGATCTTAGATGAAAAGCTTTCAGCTTCTCGCTGTTAAGTATGATGTTAGCTGTGGGTTTGTCATATATGGACTTTATGATGTTGAGGTACTTGCCGTCTATACCCATTTTGTTGAGAGTTTTAATCAGGAATGCATGCTGAATTTTGTCAAATGCTTTTTCAGCATCTATGGAGATGATCATGTGGTTTTTTGTTCTTCTTTTTGTTGATGTGGTGGATGATGTTGATGGATTTTCGAATGTTGTACCACCATCCTTGCATCCCTGGGATGAATCGCACTTGATCATGGTGTATGATCCTCTTGATGTATTTTTGAATTCGGTTTGCTAATATTTTATTGAGTATTTTTGCATCTATGTTCATCAGGGATATTGGTCTGTAATTTTCTTTTTTTGTGGTGTCTTTGCCAGGTTTTGGTATTAGAGTGATGGTGGCCTCATAGAAGAAGTTTGGAAATATTCCCTTTTTCTACTCTTTGGAAAACTTTAAGGAGGATGGGTATTAGGTCTTCATTAAGTGTTTGATAAAATTCAGCAGTGAAGCCATCTGGTCGAGGCGTTTTGTTCTTAGGTAGGTTTTTTATTAACAGTTCAATTTCGTTACTGGGAATTGGTCTGTTCAGATTTTCTGTTTCTTCCTGGTTCAGCCTTGGAAGGTTGTATTTTTCTAGAAAGTTGTCCATTTCTTCTAGGTTATCCAGTTTGTTAGCATATAATTTTTCATAGTATTGTCTAATAATTCTTTGTATTTCTGTGGTGCCTGTAGTGATTTTTCCTTTCTGATTTCTGGTTCTGTTTATGTGAGTAGACTCTCCTTTTTTCTTGATAAGTCTGGCTAGGGGTTATCTATTTTGTTTATTTTCTCAAAGAACCACCACTTGCTTTCACTGATTCTTTTTTAATTTTTATTTATTTATTTTTTTTTTACATTTTTTTCATTAAGGTATTAATGATGAAGGTTTCACATGAAAAAACAACGTGGTTACTACATTTACCCATATTATCAAGTCCCCACTCATACCTCAATGCGGTCAATGTGCATCAGTGTAGGAAGATGCCACAGATTCACTGTTTGCCTTCTCTGTGCTACACTGTTTTCCCCCTGATCCTTCACACCATGTGTACTAAACATAATAACACACAATCCCCTTCTCCCACCCTCCCCACCCGCCCTCCAACACTCTTCCCATTTGGTAACCACTAGTTCCTTCTTGGAGCCTCTGAGTCTGCTGCTATTTTCTTCCTTCAGTTTTGCTGCATTGTTTTGCTCCACAAATGAGGGAAATCATTTGGCACTTGTCTTTCTCTGCCTGGCTTATTTCACTGAGCATAATATGCTCCAGCTCCATCCATTTTGTTGCAAATGGCAGGATTTGTTTCCTTCTTATGGCTGAATAGTATTCCATTGTGTATATGTACCACCTCTTCTTTATCCATTCATCTACTGATGGACACTTAGGGTGCTTCCATTTCTTGGCTATTGTAAATAGTGCTGCAATAAACATAGGGGTGCATCTGTCCTTTTCAAATTGGGCTGCTGCATTCTTAGGGTAAATTCCTAGGAGTGGAATTCCTGGGTCAAATGGTATTTCTATTTTGAGTTTTTTGAGGAACCTCCATACTGCTTTCCACAATTGTTGAACTAATTTGCAATCCCACCAGCAGTGTAGGAGGGTTCCCTTTTCTCCACATCCTCGCCAACATTTGTTGTTGTTTGTGTTTTGGATGTTGGCCATCCTCACTGGTGTGAGGTGATATCTCATTGTGGTTTTAATCTGCATTTCTCTGATGATTAGTGATGTGGAGCATCTTTTCATGTGCCTGTTGGCCATCTGAATTTCTTCTTTGGAGGAGTGTCTATTCATGTCCACTGCCCATTTCTTAAATGGATTATTTGCTTTTTGTTTGTTGAGGTGCATGAGTTCTTTATATATTTTGGATGTCAACCCCTTATCGGATACGTCATTTATGAATATATTCTCCCATACTGTAGGATGTCTTTTTGTTCTACTGATGGTGTCCTTTGCTGTACAGAAGCTTTTCAGCTTGATATAGTCCCACTTGTTCATTTTTGCTTTTGTTTCCCTTGCCCAGGGAGATATGTTCATGAAGAAATCGATCGTGTTTATGTCCAAGAGATTTTTGCCTATGTTTTTTTCTAAGAGTTTTATGGTTTCATGACTTACATTCAGGTCTTTGATCCATTTCGAGTTTCCTTTTGTGTATGGGGTTAAACAATAATCCAGTTTCATTCCCTGGCATGTAACTGTCCAGTTTTGCTAGCACTAGCTGTTGAAGAGGCTGTCATTTCCTCATTGTATGTACATGGCTCCTTTATCGTATATTAATTGACCATATATGGTTGGGTTTATATCAGGGCTCTCTAGTCTGGTCCAGTGGTCTATGGTTCTGTTCTTGTGCTAGTACCAAATTGTCTTGAGTAGTGTGGCTTTGTAGTAAAGCTTGAAGTTGGGGAGCATAATCCCCTCAGCTTTATTCTTCCTTCTCAGGATTGCTTTGGCTCTTCTGGGTCTTTTGTAGTTCCATATGGATTTTAGAATGAGTTTCTCTACTTCGTTGAAAAATGCTGCTGGTATTTTGATAGGAATTGCATTGAATCTGTAGATTGCTTTAGGCCGGATGGCCATTTTGACAATATTAATTCTTTTGTATCCATGAGCATTGGATGTATTTCCATTTATTGGTATCTTCTTTAATTTCTCTCATGAGTGTCTTGTAGTTTCCAGAGTATAGGTCTTTCACTTCCTTGGTTAGGTTTATTCCTAGGTATTTTATTCTTTTTGACCCAATTGTGAAAGGAATTGTTTTTCTGATTTCTCTTTCTGTTTGTTCATCGTCAGTGTATAGGAAAGCAACAGATTTCTGTTTTTTAATTTTGTAACCTGCAACTTTGCTGAATTCAGTTATTAGTTCTAGTAGTTTTGGAATGGAGTCTTTAGGGTTTTTTATGTACAGTATCATGTCATCTGCAAATAGTGACCATTTGACTTCTTCTTTACCAATCTGGATGCCTTGTATGTCTTTGTTTTGTCTGATTGCCGTGGCTAGGACCTCCAGTACTATGTTGAATAACAGTGGAGAGAGTGGGTATCCCTGTCTTGTTCCCGATCTTAGATGAAAAGCTTTCAGCTTCTCGCTGTTAAGTATGATGTTAGCTGTGGGTTTGTCATATATGGCCTTTATGATGTTGAGGTACTTGCCCTCTATACCCATTTTGTTGAGAGTTTTAATCATGAATGGATGCTGAATTTTGTCAAATGCTTTTTCAGCATCTATGGAGATGATCATGTGGTTTTTGTTCTTTTTGTTGATGTGGTGGATGATGTTGATGGATTTTCGAATGTTGTACCATCCTTGCATCCCTGGGATGAATCGCACTTGATCATGGTCTATGATCCTCTTGATGTATTTTTGAATTCGGTTTGCTAATATTTTGTTGAGTATTTTTGCATCTATGTTCATCAGGGATATTGGTCTTTAATTTTCTTTTTTGGTGAGGTCTTTGCCCTGTTTTGGTATTAGAGTGATGCTGGCTTCATAGAACGAGTTTGGAAGTATTCCCTCCTCTTCTATTTTTTGGAAATCTTTAAGGAGAATGGGTGTTATTTCTTCTTTATATGTCTGGTAGAATTCAGAGGTGAATCCATCAGGTCTGGGGTTTTTGTTCTTGGGTAGTGTTTTGATTACCGATTCAATTTTGTTGCTGGTGATTGGTCTGTTTCGTTTTTCTGTTTCTTGCTTGGTCAGTCTTGGATGGTTGTATTTTTCTAAGAAGTTGTCCATTTCTTGTAGGTTTTCCAGCTTGTTAGCATATAGATTCTCATAATATTCTCTTATAATTCTTTGTATTTCTGTGGGATCCATCGTTATTTTTCCTTTCTCATTTCTTATTCTGTTTATGTGTGTAGATTCTCTTTTTCTCTTAATGAGTCTGGCTAGGGGTTTATCTATTCTGTTTATTTTTTTCAAAGAACCAGCTCTTGGTTTTATTGATTTTTTCTATTGTTTTATTCTTCTCAATTTTATTTATTTCTTCTCCAATCTTTATTATGTCCCTCCTTCTGGTGACTTTGGGCCCCATTTGTTCTTCTTTTTCCAATTTCAGTAATTGTGTCTTTATAGACTATTCATTTGGGAATGTTCTTCCTTCTTTAAATAGGCCTGGATTGCAATATACTTTCCTCTTAGAACTGCCTTTGCTGTGTCCCACAGAAGTTGTGGCTTTGCATTGTTGTTGTCATTAGTCTCCATATATTCTTTGATTTCTGTTTTTATTTGGTCGTTAACCCATTGATTAATTAGGAGAATGTTGTTACGTCTCCATGTATTTGTGAGCCTTTTTGGTTTCTTTCTAAAATTTATGTCTAGTTTCATACCTTTGTGATATGAGAAGTTGGTTGGTAGGATTTCAATATTTTTGAATTTACTGCGTTCTTTTTGTGGCCTAGTATGTGGCCTATTCTGGAAAATGTTCCATGTGCACTTGAGAAGAGTGTGTATCTTGTTGCTTTTGGGTGCAGGGTTCTGTAGATGTCTGTTAGGTCCATCTGTTCTAGTGTGTTGTTCAGTGCCTCTGTGTTTTTACTTATTTTCTGTCTGGTTGATCTGTCCTTTGGAATCAGTGGTGTGTTGAAGTCTCCTAACATGAATTCATTGCTTTCTATATCCTCCTTTAATTCTGTTAGTATTTGTTTCACATATGCTGGCGCTCCTGTGTTGTGTGCATATATACTTATTATGGTTATATCTTCTTGTTGGACTGACCCCGTTATCATTATGTAATGTCCTTCTTTATCTCTTGCTACTTTCTTCGTTTTGAAGTCTATATTGTCTGATACAAGTACTGCAACACCTGCTTTTTTCTCTTTGTTGTTTGCATGAAATATCTTTTTCAGTCCCTTCACTTTTAGTCTGTGTATATCTTTGGGTTTGAGGTGAGTCTCTTGTAAGCAGAATATAGATGGGTCTTGCTTTTTTATCCATTATATTATTCTGTGTCTTTTGATTGGTGCATTCAGTCCATTTACATTTAGGGTGATTATTGATAGATATGTACTTATTGCCATTGCTGGCTTTAGATTCGTGGTTACCCAAGGTTCAGGGGTTGCTTCTTTACTATCTAACAATCTAACTTAACTTTCTTGTTAAGTTATTGTAAACACAGTCTGATGTTTCTTTATTTCTGTCCCTTCTTATTCTTCCTCCTCCATTCTTTATATATTAGGTGTTTTATTCTTTGCCTTTAGTTAGTATGTAGATGGTCTGCTTTCTTTGCTATGATTTTAGTTTCTCTTGTGACATCTTTTTAGCCTTAGGAGTGCTTCCCTCTAGAGCAGTCCGTTTAAGATATCCTGTAGAGGTGGTTTATGAGAGGCAAACTCTGTGAACTTTCGTTTGTCTGGAAATTGTTTAATCCCTCTGTCATATTTAAATGATAATCGTGCTGGATAGAATATTCTTGGTTCCAGGCCCTTCTGTTTCATTATGTTAAATATATCATGCCATTCTCTTCTGGCCTGTTGGGTTTCTGTTGAGAAATCTGATGATAATCTGATGGGTTTTCCTTTGTAGGTGATCTTTTTTCTCTCTCTAGCTGCCATTAATACTCTGTCTTTATCTTTGATCTTTGCCATCTTAATTATTATGTGTCTTGGTGTTGTCTTCCTTGGGTCCCTTTTGTTGGGAGATCTGTGGGCTTCCGTGGACTACGAGACTATTTCCTTCCCCAGCTTGGGGAAGTTTTCAGCAACTACTTCTTCAAAGACACTTTCTATTCCTTTTTCTCTCTCTTCTTCCTCTGGTACTCCTATAATGCGAATATTGTTCCGAATTGGTCACACAGTTCTGTTAATATTCTTTCATTCCTAGAGATCCTTTTATCTCTCTCTGCCTCAGCTTCTCTGTATTCCTGTTCTCTGATTTCTATGCCATTAACAGCCTCTTGCATCTCGTCCTGTCTGCTGCTAAGCGCATCGATCACTTGTCTGATTTCTGCATTGTCTTTCCTCACTTCCCTCACTTCCTCCCTCAGCTCTTGCACATTTCTCTGTAGATCCATCAGAATGGTTATGACTTTTATTCTGAATTCTTTTTCAGGAAGACTGTGCATTTCCATCCCTTCACCCTCCCTCTCTGGGGTTGTCTGGTTGATTTTAGTCTGGACCATATTCCTCTGTCTTTTAATGGCTATAGAAATGGTCACTGGAGTTGCCACGTATGTCAGCTGGGCTCTTTAAGACTTTAAAAAGAGGGAAAAAAAAGAAAGAAAAGAAAGAACAAAAAACAAAACAAAACAAACAAACAAAAAACCCTGGTGGTAGATTCTGTGGGGATGCTGTAGGTGGCACTGTTGCCCCACTATTCTGCAGCCGTGGCCACGCCACTCCACAGGGCCCTTTATAGCTCTGGCCAGGGTGGGGACGAATGGGAGGCTGTTGATCTCAGTGAGAAGTCTAAGTGCAGCCATGCTTTCCCAGTTGCCAGCTAAGTGGTCCAAAACTCCCCAGGACTCCCAGCCCACAGGGCTGAGTGTGCCAGGGCGATCTGGCTCCTCCCCTGGGCTCCTGTCTCTTTAAGTCTGCTGAAGAAAGCACGCACTTTTCTTTTTTTTTTTTTCCTTCCCAGGAGCCAGCTGCAAGCACCCTGGCATGTTCCCCTCTCAGATCCTGCACCCTCTGTCTCTCCAATCTCCGCTACACCACGCGATGTGTGTCAGCGCTCCCTGCGCAGATCACCGGGGCTGGTTATTTCACGGGGTGTACTTCCACTCTCTCCCGGCTCTGAATCCTCTCCTCCCACCGGTGCGCTGGTTTGGGTGAGTGCTCGGGTCCCGCCGGGTCGCGGCTCCGTATCTTACCCGCCTTGCAGGGTGCTGAGTCCTCTTGAGTGTAGCTGCACCCTGTGTGCTTTCCTCTGTATTCTGGTTTCTCTTTTAGGAATAGTTGTATTTGCTGTATTTTCGTAGATAAATATAGTGTTGGGAGGAGATTTCTGCCACCTGCTCACGCCGCCATCTTCCCGGAAGTTGATTTCCTTTTTAACTCATGGGTTATTTAGAAATGTGTTGTTTAATTTCCAAGTGTTTTGAGATTTTTCACATACATATTTTTTGTTATTGATTTCCAGTTTAATTCCATTATGGTCAGAGAACATATTTTCTGTGATTTCAATTCTTTTAAATTTGTTGAGGTTCTTTCATGGCACAGAATATGGTCTCCTTTGGTGAATTTCCATGCATGTGCATTTGAGAAGAATTTATATTCTTCCCGTTGTTGGTTAGCATACTCTATGAATGTCAGCTAGGTAAAATGATTTAATAATTTTGCCCAAGTCTTCAATATCTTTACCAATTTTCTGTCTGCTTGTTCTTTTTATTATTAGAAGACAAGCATTGGTGTCTCCAACTCTAACTGTGAATTTGCCTGTTTCTCCTTACATTCCTATCAGTTTTTGCTTCATGGATTATGAAGATTTGTTGTTAAGTGCATATACAGTTAAGATTGTTATGTTTTCTTGGTGAATTGATCACTTCTATTATCTAATTTCCCTCTTTATCTCTGGTAATTTTCCTTGTTCTGATGTGTAATTTGTTTGATATTATTATAACTTCTCCATCTTTTTTCCATCTATAATTTTATTTTTCACTTCTCTATAATATTATATTTAAAGTGGGCTTATTATAGGAAACATATAGTTAAATCTTGTTTTTAAAATGTTTATATAATCAGACAACGTCTGTCTTTGAATTGATGAGTTTAGGGCAGGGGTCACAAACTGAGCTGATTGGCCTTTTTGGTAAATAACGTTTGACTGGAACATAGAAAACACTCATCCATTTACTAAGTGTACAGTTGCTTTCTCACTATAACAGCAGAGTGAATAGTTGCTACAGAAACTATACGGCCCACAAGGCTAAACTGTTTATTATCTGTCCCTTTAAGCATAAATTTGCTGACCCCTGGTTTAGGGCATTAACACTTAATGTTTTTATTGATATGGTAGATTTACTGCTTCTCCCCCTTCTCCTCCCTCTGTTCCCTTTCCTTGTTTTCTTCTGGACTGTTTGAGTATGTTTTCGTATTCCATTTTAATTTAGTTATTGGATTTGGTTATATCTCTTCGTAATAATTTTTAACAGTTGCTCTAGGGATTAGAAAACATAACCTTTCTAAACTTTCATAGTCTTTTTAAAATTAAGTTATCATTGAAATACACTCTTGTGAAGGTTTCACATGAAAAACAATGTGGTCACTACATTAACCCATATCATCGAGTCCCCCCAGATACCCCACTGCAGTCACCATCCATCAGTGTAGCAAGATGCCATAGAGCCACCACTTGTCCTCTCTGTACTACACTGTCGTCCCCATGATCCCCCCAACACCATGTGTACTAATCATAATACCCCTCAATCCCCTTCTCCCTCCCTCCCCACCCACCGTCCCCCATCCCTCCCCTTTGGTAACCACTAGTCCCTTCTTGGATTCCGTGAGTCTGCTGCTGTTTTGTTCCTTTAGTTTTGCTTTGCTCTTATACTCTACAAATGAGGGAAATCATTTGGTATTTGTCTTTCTCTGCCTGACTTATTTCACTGAGCATAATATCCTCTAGCTCCATTCATGTTGTTGCAAATGGTAGGATTTGTTTCTTTCTTATGGCTGAATAGTATTCCATTGTGTATATGTACCACATCTTCTTTATCCACTCATCTACTGATGGACACTTAGGTTGCTTCCATATCTTGGCGATTGTAAATAGTGCTGTGATAAACATAGGGGTGCATATGTCTTTTTGAATGAGAAGTTGTTTTCTTTGGGTAAATTCCTAGGAGTGGAATTCCTGGGTCAAATGCTATTTCTATTTTGAGTTTTTTGAGGAACCTCCATACTGCTTTCCACAATGGTTGAACTAGTTTACATTCCCACCAGTAGCGTAGGAGGGTTCCCCCTTCTCCACATCCTTGCCAGCATTTGTTGTTCCTAGTCTTTTCCATGTTGGCCATCCTTACTGGTGTGAGGTGATATCTCATTGTGGTTTTAATTTGCATTTCTCTGATAATTAGTGATGTGTAGCATCTTTTCATGTGCCTGTTGGCCATCTGAATTTCTTTGGAGAATTGTCTGTTCATATCCTCTGCCCATCTTTTAATCGGGTTATTTGCTTTTTGGTTGTTGAGGTATGTGAGTGAGTTCTTTATATATTTTGGATGTTAACCCCTTGTCGGATATGTCATTTGCAAATATATTCTCCCATACTGTAGAATGCTTTTTTGTTCTACTGATGGTGTCCTTTGCCTTACAGAAGTTTTTAGTTTGATGTAGTCCCATTTGTTTATTTTTACTTTGTTTCCCTTGCCCGAGCAGATGTGTTCAGGAAAAAGTTGCTCATATTTATATTCAAGAGATTTTTGCTTATGTTTTCTTCTAAGAATTTTATGGTTTCATGACTTACATTCAGGTCTTTGATCCATTTCAAGTTTACTTTTGTGTATGAGGTTAGACAATAATACAGTTTGATTCTCTTACATGTAGCTGTCCAGTTTTGCCAACACCAGTTGTTGAAGAGGCTATCTTTTCCCCATTTTATGTCCATCTTTCATAGTCTTTTTAAAGTTGATATTTTATACTTTAAGTAAAATGTAGAAACCTTACAACCATATAGTTCCCTTTACCTTACCCCATTTTGTTATAGTTGGTGTATGTATTATATTTACATTGTCATATGTTGAAACATTTCAATCAATACATTGAATACATCAATGGACAATAACATTTTTGCTTAGGCCAGTCATTGTATTTTATTTTATTTTATTTATTTATTTTAGTTTATTTTGGTATCATTAATCTACAATTAAATGAGTAATATTATGGTGATTACACTACCCCCTCAGTCATTGTATTTTAAAGAATTTCAGAGGAGAAAAATAATTTTTTATATTTACCCAGATACTTACCATTTCTGTTGCTCTTCTTTCATTCCTGAAGTTCCATGTTTCCCTCTGGTATCATTTTTCTTTGTCATTTCTTGTAGAGCAGGTCTGCTGTTGACAGAGTCTCTTAACGTTCTGTCATCTGAGAATGTCTTTATTTTGCCTTCATTTCTGAATGATTTTCACTGCTTGGAATTCTGAGTTGACATTATGTCACTTTCAGCTCTTTAAAGATGTTGTTCCACTGTTTTCTGGCCACTACATTTCTGATGAGAAATATGAGAGATTTGTAACTTTGTTCCCCTATGGGTAATGGGTTGTTTTCTCTAACTGTTTTCAAGATATTTTTCTTCATATTTTGTATTTCGCATGTTTCTTGGCATGATTTTCTCTTAGTTTATGCTCCTTGAGGATCACTGAACTTCTTAAGTCTGTTAATTTATGTCTTTCATCCAAGTTTAGGAAGGTTTTGGCCTTTATTTGTCCAGTTTTTCTCCCCACACCAATGTTTTTTTCTCTAAAACTCCAATGGCATGAATATTAGACCTTTTGATATTGTCCTATAGGTCCGTAAAGTTCTGCTCACATTTTCTGTATTTTTCTTCAAATTTGGTAATTTCTATTGATCTATCTTCAAGTTCACTGATTATTTCCTCTCTCATATCCATTCTGCTATTGAGCTCATCCAGATAATATTTTATTTCAAATGTTATAGTTTTAGGTTCTCAAATTTCCAATTGGTTCTTTTTTTACAGTTTCTCTATAGTTTTTATATACTTTGTAGAGTATTACAAACTCTGTAGTTCTTTTCAGTATTTCTCTGCTGAGAACATCTATCTTACCATTCATTTCAAGTGTTTTTACTTTTGTTTTGTGGAATATGGTTGGCATAGCTTTTTTACAGCCTTTTAAAAAGTCTGAGAATTCTAATATTTGAGTCATTTCACATTGGTATCTGCTGTCTTTTCCCTTGAGAATTGGTTGCACTTTTCTGGTTCTTTGTGTGCATAGTAACCTTAGGTTATATCTTGGACATTTTCAATACTGTGTTGTTTAGACTTTAGGTCTTGTTGAGCTCCTGAAAATAGTGATTTATTAGTTTTTCCAGGCAATCAACTTGTTTAGGTTCAAACCACAAGTTTTATTTCACCTTTTGTAGACTAGACAGTAGTTGTGATGTCAGTTACATTTTCAAAGCCTCTGCTTTCCTGTTTTTGGTCTGCTTGTGCATGTACAGATCAGGAGCAAGACTGAACCTTCTGTCAGTTTATGCACAGAATTAGGGGACTTCTTTCTCTAGCTCTCTCCTCTATAAAACTCCCTTCCATATTTTCTAGCTTTCAGGGGCCTGTTTTCCTGGTCCTCTGGCCAGAATGATGTCATTTCTCTTGGAGCTTTAGTTGGCCACACTGTTCGGTCATACGGTTCTGAACTGGGACAGCCATTGAGGCAAGGCAAGGAGAGAAAAAGAAAAGAATCCAATAGATTCCTTCTACCCATCCCTACACGTTTCAGGGTATAGTTGTGTATTGTGTTCTGAATGGGAGATCCTTACACTGTTTGAAGATCATTCCTCAGAATATGTGGTCTCTCAGCAACGTCTTCTTTTTTTTATTATTAATATACAATTACATGAGCAACATTATGGTTACTAAACTCCCCCTATTATCAAGTCCCCACCACATACCCCATTGCAGTTTCTGTCCATCAGCATAGAAGGATGTTATAGAATCACTACTTGTCTTCTCTGTGTTATATTGCCTTCCCTGTATCCCTCCACCCCACCTCCACCCCCGCTAGATTATGTGTGCTAATTATAATAGCCCTTTCCCCCCCTTATCCCTCCCTTCCCACCCATCTTCCCCAGTCCCTTTCCCTTTGGTAACTGTTAGTCCACTCTTGGGTTCTGTGAGTCTGCTGCTGTTTTGTTCCTTCAGTATTTTTTCTTTGTTCTTATACTCCACATATGAGTGAAATCATTTGATACTTGTCTTTTTCGGCTTCGCTTATTTCACTGAGCATAATACCCTCTAGCTCCATCCATGTTGTTGCAAATGGAAGGATTTGTTTTCTTCTTATGGCTGAATAATATTCCATTGTGTGTATATACCACCTCTTCTTTATCCATTCATCTACTGATGGACACTTAGGTTGCTTCCATTTCTGGGCTATTGTAAATAGTGCTGCAATAAACATAGGGTGCATCTGTCTTTTTCAAACTGGGCTTCTGCATTTTTAGGGTAAATTCCTAGGAGTGGAAATTTCTGGGTCAAATGGTATTTCTTTTTTTTTAATATAATTTATTTTATTATCATTAACCTACAATTACATGTGGAATATTACGGTTATTAAACTACCCCTTCATCAGGTCCCCCCCACCAACCCCATTAAAGTCACTGTCCATCAGCGTAATGAGATGCTATAGAATCACTACTTGTCTTCTCTGAGCTGTACTGCCCTCCCCGTGCCCCCCCAACATTATATCTACTAATCGTAATGCCCCTTTTTCCCTCTTATCCCTCCCTTCCCGCCCATTTTCCCCAGTCCCTTTCCCTTTGGTAACTATTAGTCCGTTCTTGGGTTCTGTGAGTCTGCTGCTGTTTTGTTCCTTCAGTACTTTTTCTTTGTTCTTATACTCCACATATGAGTGAAATCATTTGATACTTGTCTTTCTTGGCTTGGCTTATTTCACTGAGCATAATACCCTCTAGCTCCATCCATGTTGTTGCAAATGGTAGGATTTGTTTTCTTCTTATGGCTGAATAATATTCCATTGTGTATATGTACCACATCTTCTTTATCCATTCATCTACTGATGGACACTAGGTTGCTTCCATTTCTTGGCTATTGTAAATAGTGCTGCAATAAACATAGGGGTGCATCTGTCCTTTTCAAATTGGGCTGCTGCATTCTTAGGGTAAATTCCTAAGAGTGGAATTCCTGGGTCAAATGGTATTTCTACTTTGAGTTTTTTGAGGAACCTCCATACTGCTTTCCACAATGGTTGAACTAATTTGCAGTCCCACCAGCAGTGTAGGAGGCTTCCCTTTTCTCCACATCCTCGCCAACATTTGTTGTTGTTTGTGTTTTGGATGTTGGCCATCCTCACTGGTGTGAGATGGTATCTCATTGTGGTTTTAATCTGCATTTCTCTGATGATTAGCGATGTGGAGCATCTTTTCATGTGCCTGTTGGCCATCTGAATTTCTTCTTTAGAGAAGTGTCTATTCATGTCCTCTGCCCATTTCTTAATTGGATTATTTGCTTTTTGTTTGTTGAGGTGAGTGAGTTCTTTATATACTTTGGATGTCAACCCCTAATCAGATATGTCATTTATGAATATATTCTCCCATACTGTAGGGTGTCTTTTTGTTCTACTGATGGTGTCCTTTGCTGTACAGAAGCTTTTCAGCTTGATATAGTCCCACTTGTTCATTTTTGCTTTTGTTTCCCTTGCCCGGGGAGATATGTTCATGAAGAAGTTGCTCATGTTTATGTCCAAGAGATTTTTTGCCTATGTTTTTTTCTAAGAGTTTTATGGTTTCATGACTTACATTCAGGTCTTTGATCCACCTTGAGTTTACCTTTGTGTATGGGGCTAGACAGTAGTCCAGTTTCATTCTCTTACATGTAGCTGTCCAGTTTTTCCAACACCAGCTGCTGAAGAGGCTGTCATCTCCCCCATTGTATATCCAAGGCACTTTTATCAAATATTAATTGACTGTATATGTTTGGGTTAATGTTTGGATTTTCTATTCTGTTCCACTGGTCTCTGGGTCTGTTTTTGTGCCAATACCAAATTGTCTTGATTACTGTGGCTTTGTAATAGAGCTTGAAGTCAGGGAGTGTAATTCCCCGTTTTATTCCTCCTTCTCAGGATTGATTTGGCTATTCGGGGTCTTTTGTGGTTCCATATGAATTTTAGAATTATTTGTTTCAGTTCATTGAAGAAAGCTGTTGGTAGTCTGATAGGGATTGCATTGAATCTGTAGATTGCTTTAGGTAGTATAGCCACTTTGACAATATTTATTCTACCTAGCCAAGAGCATGGGATGAATTTCCATTTGTTAGTGTCCTCTTTAATTACTCTTAGGAGTGTCTTGTAGTTTTCAGAGTACAGGTCTTTCACTTCCTTCCTTAGGTTTATTCCTAGGTATTTTATTCTTTTTGATGCAATTGTGAATAGAATTGTTTTTCTGATTTCTCTTTCTGTTAGTTCATCTTTAGTGTATAGGAAAGCAACAGATTTCTGTGTGTTAATTTTGTATCCTGCAACTTTGCTGAATTCAGATATTAGTACTAGTAGTTTTGGAATGGAGTCTTTACGGGTTTTTACGTACAGTATCATGTCATCTGCAAATAGTGACAATTTGACTTCTTCTTTACCAATCTGGATGCCTTGTATGTCTTTGTTTTGTCTGATTGCCGTGGCTAGGACCTCCAGTAGTATGTTGAATAACAGTGGAGAGAGTGGGCATCCCTGTCTTGTTCCCGAGCTTAGATAAAAAGCTTTCAGCTTCTCGCTGTTACGTATGATGTTAGCTGTGGGTTTGTCATATATAGCCTTTATGATGTTGAGGTACTTGCCGTCTATACCCATTTTGTTCAGAGTTTTAATCAGGAATGGATGCTGAATTTTGTCAAATGCTTTTTCAGCATCTATGGAGATGATCATGTGGTTTTTGTTCTTCTTTTGTTGATGTGGTGGATGATGTTGATGGATTTTCGAATGTTGTACCATCCTTGCATCCCTGGGATGAATCCCACTTGATCATGTTGTATGATCCTCTTGATGTATTTTTGAATTCGGTTTGCTAATATTTTGTTGAGTATTTTTGCATCTACGTTCATCAGGGATATTGGTCTGTAATTTTCTTTTTTGGTGAGGTCTTTGCCCGGTTTTGGTATTAGAGTGATGCTGGCTTCATAGAATGAGTTTGGAAGTATTCCCTCCTCTTCTATTTTTTGGAAAACTTTAAGGAGAATCGGTGTTATTTCTTCTCTATATGTCTGGTAGAATTCAGAGGTGAATCCATCAGGCCCAGGGGTTTTGTTCTTGGGTAGTTTTTTTGATTACCAATTCGATTTCGTCACTGGTGATTGGTCTGTTTAGTTTTTCTGTTTCTTGCTTGGTCAGTCTTGGAAGGTTGTATTTTTCTAAGAAGTTGTCCATTTCTTCTATGTTTTCCAGCTTGTTAGCGTATAGGTTCTCATAATACTCTCTTATGATTCTTTGTATTTCTGTGGGGTCCGTCGTGATTTTTCCTTTCTCATTTCTGATTGTGTTTATGTGTGTAGATTCTCTTTTTCTCTTAATGAGTCTAGCTAGGGGTCTATCTGTTTTGTTTATTTTTTCAAAGAACCAGCTCTTGGTTTTATTGATTTTTTCTATTGTTTTATTCTTTTCAATTTTATTTATTTCTTCTCTAATCTTTATTATGTCCCTCCTTCTGGTGACTTTGGGCCTCATTTGTTCTTCTTTTTCCAATTTCTGTAATTGTGTCTTTAGACTATTCATTTGGGAATGTTCTTCCTTCTTTAAATAGGCCTGGATTGCAATATAGTTTCCTCTTAGAACTGCCTTTGCTGCATCGCACAGAAGTTGTGGCTTTGTGTTGTTGTTGTCATTAGTCTCCATATTTTCTTTGATTTGTGTTTTGATTTGGTCGTTAACCCATTGATTAATTAGGAGAACGTTGTTAAGTCTCCATATATTTGGGAGCCTTTTTGATTTCTTTCTAAAATTTATTTCTAGTTTTATACCTTGGTGATCTGAGAAGTTGGTTGGTAGGATTTCAATATTTTTGAAATTACTGAGGTTCTTTTTGTGGCCTAGTATGTGGTCTATTCTGGAAAATGTTCCATATGCACTTGAGAAGAATGTGCATCCTGTTGCTTTTGGGTGTAGAGTTCTGTACATGTCTGTTAGGTCCATCTGTTCTAGTGTGTTGTTCAGTGTCTCTGTGTCTTTACTTATTTTCTGTCTGGTTGATCTGTCCTCTGGAGTGAGTGGTGTATTGAAGTCTCCTAAGATGAATGCATTGCTGTCTATTTCCTCCTTCAACTCTGCTAGTATTTGTCTCACATATGCTGGCGCTCCTGTGTTGGGTGTATATATATTTATAATGGTTATATCTTCTTGTTGGACTGACCCCTTTATCATTATGTAATGTCCTTCTTTACTTTTGCTACTTTCTTCGTTTTGAAGTCTATTTTGTCTGATACAAGTACTGCAACACCGGCTTTTTTCTCTTTGTTTTTTGCATGAAATATCTTTTTCCATCCCTTCACTTTTAGTCTGTGTATATCTTTGGATTTGAGGTGAGTTTCTTGTAGGCAGCATATAGATGGGTCTTGCTTTTTTATCCTTTCTGTTACTCTGTGTCTTTTGATTGGTGCATTCAGTCCATTTACATTTAGGGTGATTATTGATAGATATGTACTTATTGCCATTGCTGGCTTTAGATTTCGTGGTTACCAAGGGTTCAAGGGTTGCTTCTTTACTATCTAACAATCTAACTTAACTTTCTTGTTAAGTTATTGTAAACACAGTCTGATGTTTCTTTCTTTCTCTCCTTTCTTATTCCTCCTCCTCCATTCTTTCTATAATAGGTGTTTTATTCTTTGCCTTTAGTTAGTATTTGGATGGTCTGCTTTCTTTGCTATGATTTTTTCTCTGGTGACATCTTTTTAGCCTTAGGTGTGCTTCCATCTAGAGCAGTCCATTTAAGATATCCTGTAGTGGTGGTTTATGAGAGGCAAACTCTCTCAACTTTCGTTTGTCTGGAAATTGTTTAATCCCTCCGTCATATTTAAATGATATTCGTGCTGGATACAATATTCTTGGTTCGAGGCCCTTCTGTTTCATAACGTTAAATATATCATGCCATTCTCTTCTGGCCTGTAAGGTTTCTGTTGAGAAGTCTGATGATAGTCTGATGGGTTTTCCTTTGTGGTGATCTTTTTTCTCTCTCTAGCTGCCTTTAATACCCTGTCTTTATCTTTGATCTTTGCCATCTTAATTATTATGTGTCTTGGTGTTTGTCTTCCTTGGGTCCCTTGTGTTGGGAGATCTATGAGCTTCGGTGGACTGCGAGACTACTTCCTTCCCCAGTGAGGGAACCTTTTCAGCAATTATTTCTTCAAAGACACTTTCTATCCCTTTTTCTCTCTCTTCTTCCTCTGGTACTCCTATAATGCGCGTATTGTTCCGTTTGGATTGGTCACACAGTTCTCTTAATATTCTTTCATTCCTAGAAATCCTTTTATCTCTCTCTGCCTCAGCTGCTCTGTACTCCTGTTCTCTGTTTTGTATTCCATTAACAGTCTCTTGCATCTCATCCATTCTGCTGTTAAGCCCGTCGATCGCTTCTCTGATTTCTGCATTGTCTTTCCTCAGTTCCCTCACTTCCTCCCTCAGCTCTTGCACATTTCTCTGTAGGTCTATCAGCATGGTTATGACTTTTATTCTGAAATCTTTTTCAGGGAGGCTGTGCATTTCCATCCCTTCAGACTCCCTCTCTGGGGGTTGTCTGGTTGATTTTGGTCTGAACCATATTCCTCTGTCTTTTCATGGCTATAGAATTGGTCACTGATAGTTGCCACGTATGTCAGCTGGGCTCTTTAAGACTTTAAAAAGAGAAAAAAAAAGAAAAAAGAAAGAAAGAAAAAAAGAAAAAGGAAAGAAAAGAAAAAACAAAACAAAAACAAAACAAAACAAAAAAAACAAAAAAAATGCCCACCGGACGTAGATTCTGTGGGAATGCTCTAGGTGGCGCTATTGCCCCACTATTCCACAGCTGTGACTGTGCAGCTCCGCAGGGCCCTTTATCGCTCTGGCAGGGGTGGGAACGAATAGGAGGCTGTTGATCTCAGTGAGAAGTGTTAAGTATGGCTACGCTTCCTCAGTCGCCAGCTAAGGCGTCTGAAACTCCCCAGGACTCCCAGCCTGCTGGGCTGAGTGTGCTGGGGCGATCCGGCTCCTCCGCTGGGCTCCTGTCTCTTTAAGACCGCTGAAGAAAGCGCGCACTTTTTTTTTTCCTTCCCGGGAGCCGGCTGCAAGCACCCTGGCGCGTTCCCCGCTCAGATCCTGCCCCTCTGTCTCTCCAATCTCCGCTGCACTGCGCAATGTGGGTCAGCGCTCCCCGCGCAGATCCCCGGGGCTGGCTACTTCGCGGGGTGTACTTCCACTCCCTCCCGGCTCTGAATCCTCTCCTCCCGCCGGTGCGCTGGGGTGGGGGAGGGCTCGGGTCCCGCCGGGTCGCGGCTCCGTATCTTACCCGCCTCTTGGGGTGCCGAGTCCTCTCGGGTGTAGCTGCACGCTGTGCGCTTTCCTGTGTATTCTCGTCTCTCTTTTAGGAATAGATGTATTTTCTGTATTTTCGTAGATAAATATAGTGTTGGGATGAGATTTCTGCCGCCCTGCTCACACCGCCATCTTCCCGGAAGTCCCTTACCATGTAATTTTGAAGCTTATGCTTCTGTTGCAAGGAATGAGAGGATTTTTTTAAAAATTGCCTTTGGAACCCTGGAGCACCCATCTGTTGGCACAGTACTTTACCCTGGTGGAGGAACTGAGAGGTCTCAGATTGTCTTACCTTTGTTTCCTGAAACCTTTGGACCACTGGAAGCAAAAGCTGGAATCTTTGAAATAATTCACACTCATTTGTTTGGAAGTGGGATGAGGTGTTTATCTGCAGTAATAACCAGATAGTTACACTTTTTTTCCAAAATGATTCTCAGGGACACATAAATATGGAAGTCTCAGGCACACATAACACTCAGAGATGCTCATCATTAGGAGGAAGCAGCACTTTACAAACTGAAGTTTCTGTCTGGACTTGGCATTCATTTTCCTCTGGAGTTTTTACCTGGAAGTAACGTAGGGCTGTTCAATTCATTGCTAGACTATAGAGATCCAGTAAGGAATTAATATATCAGTCTATCCATGTTACAAATGCATTTATTCTTTGACCTACTGAATGCCCTTCTAGGAATTTATCCTACAAACATTCCTGTGTCAATAAGAAAATACCAGATTACTCACGGTAACATTGCTCATAAGATACAGTGACTGAAAACCAACCAAATGATGTTCCCAACAGGGGATGGGTTAAAAAAAATGATGGAACATCTCTCCCATGGAAACTATTAAAAAAGTGAGGAATCTGTGCGCTGATAGAATAACCTCAAAAATACATTAGTAACCAGAAAAAAGCGATATATAAAGTTTTATATATCAAATGTGTTTTATATATAAAGTTTTATATATCTTCTGTGCAAGAAGAGCTAGGGAGTAATCATAATTATTTGTAAGAGCTTGTATTTTCACAAAGAAAAGAGTGGTTATCAGAGTGCAGGGGAAAGGGCAGAACAGATGACAGCATGGCAGTGAGGTTTTTATGGTGTTTTTATTTTTAAACCATGTATATACACTGCTGTCTCAGAAATAACATAAAAAATGAGTACTTATATTTCAAAAACGACCACTGGAGATAGTACCTGTTTTGTATCTCACCCAGGTGAGCCCATAAAATCACCCTTCAGTGAAGAAACCAGCAAAAATTAAGTCTACGTGCAGCGGCATCCTCTGTTGTTTCTTCATGTGATTTAAAAATCAGACAAATGACACCCTTCCTCTTGGCAAGGGCCCTTCTGCAGCCACGTGGGAACCCTGGGAACAGAGCCTGCACACTGCAAATATTTGTTATACCACCTGCCCTTTGAGAGGATTACTCAGAGATACATGCACTCTGGCAAGAAGACTATTTGGAAATGCAGAAATGTTTCCAAGCTAAACACCCATTTCCCACCTAGCCAAGAGTTCACAGAGTGGTCACAGTAACCCCAATGACCTCTATTTCAGTGGCATTTGAAACCTCCACTTGCTTGCAGAACATCAGCCCCTTTCCAAGAGTCTCCCCTCACCGTTTCTGCAGGCCCTCGTGGGGAGCACTTTATCTCTGCTCACACAGCCCTGTGGCTTCTATCAGGATTTTCCTTCCTGCTCAGTCCCTGCTGGTGACATACACTCAAGGGGCAGTGGACTGCACATCTCCCATTTGGCCTCCAGATCATCCTTCCCCTCTCCTGTCAACTCTGCCCTGGTGCCGGCCTCAGAAGCTCTCCCCGAGTGAAAAGGAGAGTGAGGTCTGGTCATGTATTTCCAGCCAGTCCATGAGGGCTGCTCTGACAAAAGGCCAAAGATACAAAGACTGGATTGTTTGCAGTCGACAAAAACATCTCTCAGAATTCTGGAAGCTGGTAGTCTGAGATAAGATGTCAGCATGGTAGCATTTTGGAGAGGGTCGCCTTCCTGGTTCCTAGCCAGCACCTTCTTTCTTGCCCTCATCTGGGGAAGGGGTGCAGGAGCTCAGTGGGGTCTCAGATAAGGGCACTGAAACCTTAAGCACGTCCCAAATATCACCCTTCCTAATCCCCCATCTTTGGAGGTTAGGACTTGTAAATGCAGACAAAATGAGTTAACATTGGCAATGAAAGAAAGTTAGAGACAGGGCCATTAAGGAAATAGAGTCTATGCATACCCTCTGGAACTGTTCTCAGAAGAATGTCTTATAATTTGAATTCTGTCAAATCGTAAATAAACATCCTGGGCAAACATCTATTGCCTGCAACAAAGTAGAGTTTTGCCTAGTGAGCAGCCTTAGCATTCAGTGACTTACAGCTAAATGTAGGTTACAATAGTTTTAGCCAAAACAACTCATGTAAGCCCCCTCAGTGTTCCCATTTTTGCCTTTAAAACTAAAACCCTGAGCCCTTCCCTGTCTTTGGAGTTTCCTCCCCCTCTTGGGTTTCCTCCCCAATCTGTTCCCAGATTACAATCCCTAAAACCCCAAATAAATGCAACTAATTGTTTTACAATTTAGCTTTTTCTTTTGGTCAACAGATCTCAACATATGAATTTGGGGTGTGCAAACACTCAGACCATGCCATTTCCCCAGCTGGCCCCCTCCTTGCAAGGCTGGATGCATTGACAGAAGGTCATTGTTTCCCTCAAGGTGGCAACTCCTTCCTTCCAGATTCCTGTAGCTACTCCTGCTTGTCCCTAAACGTGTTGGTGCTTCCTGCATACTATCAACACCTATGGAAATGACCATTTGTTAAATCTCTTCAAATGATTATCTTAATTTAAGTTTATCATCTGTGTTCTGCTAGGACCCTGACCAACATAGACTGGCCCTGCCATTCTGTCCCATCATTGCTTTTGGTGACCACCTTTGCTGGAAATCTTCGGCTGCACAATGGCTAGGTCACCCTTCGGTAGCTGTGTTCCATCACAGTGTTATTTGTGGCTCTGTGTCCACAGTGCTCTCTCCCTCAAAGCTCTCCTTAACATAGAAGGATGCTATTCATAACTGCACCAAGTTAAAAGGACACCAGTTGGCACTGTCATGGGCCAACCATACACACCCAAGACCAGTCTCCACTACAGATATAATGATGACCATCTAGTTCTTTCCACTTTTCAGAACTCTGTTTTCTGGCAATCCTCCCACAAATGGACTTCTGGAAACCCCATGCCATTACCCCAGCTTTATCTGAACCCAAGATAGTGTGAGATTTTAGAAGAGCACAGATTTATACCCCCAACCAGAGTCTGCCGGCATCAGTATGCTGTAGCTGCAAGGCTCCTTCCAATAGGTCTCTAAGGGCTTTCCATCTCATTTGGTCTGGCTTCTTCCCTTCATGCCCAGGGATCCTGCCATCCTGGTCTCCTTGCTGTTCTCAAATGGTTCAGACATGTGGCCACCACAGGGCCTTTGCTTCATCTGCTTCTTCTCCCTGAGATGTTCTTTCCACAGATACTAACATGGCTTGATTCCTCCACAACTTCAAATCTTTGTTCAAACCCTTTCCAGACCCTCCTATTTAAAACCATAGTCCCCAACCCAAGACTTTCTATTATTCTTCCCTGCTACATTTTTCTCCATAACATGCATCACCTTCTAAAATGAAATTTACTTCCTTGAACAAGGTACTTATTGTTTATCTTCCCCACCTACTAGAATGTACACCCCAACAAAGCAGAGGTTTTTGTCTGTTCACTGAAGTAACCCCAGTACTTAGAACAGTGGTTTGACCTATAGACACGCAATGTTTGTTGAAGGAATGAATGATTCAAGCACAAATCTGATCATACATCTCCCTTGCCAGAGTTTTCAATCTCCAAGTTCCCCACTGTTCTAAGGACAAAGCTAAAGTTTCTTGGCATATTTATAAACTGGCAGCAAGTTACTTTCTGGTCTCACACCACCATCCCCCCACCCCCATTATCGTAAATCGTCACAAGAACTAGTGTGATATGTGAAAAACAAGAAATGCCAGAGTTTATGTATTGTGAAAACAGATTAAGGACATAAGCACAATGGGATTAAGGAAATAATGTGTATTACGTACATATATTATTTGGTCTGCCTAGCATCCCTCCCTTCCTGGACTAGCTCAACCTTTCTTTTAAAGAATTGTTTCTCTTCTTCCAAATGGAAATATTTGCTGAATGAGTAAGGGGAAGCATCACAGTTGGAAATAAAAGGAGTTAAATGAGTAAATTCAGGAAAAAGAGACAGTGGATCACAGGAAGAAGAATATAATTGACCCTTGAACAACACAGGTTTGAACTTCATAGGTCCACTTATAGGTGGGCTTTTTCAATAAATATATAGGCAAACTTTTTGGAGGTTTGCAACAACTTGAAAAAAAAACATTTTCTTTCCTCAAGCTTACTTTATTGTAAGAATACAGTATGTAAAATATAAAATATATGACATACAAAATGCATGTTCATTGAATGTTTATATTAACTGTAAGGATTCTTGTCAACAGTAGGCTGTTAGTAGTTATGTTTTTGGGCGGTCAAATGGATTTTCAACTGTGCAGGGGGTTGGCACCCTTAACCTCTGTGTTGTTCGAAAATCATGCGTACTTCTAGATGGTACTAGTGTCAAAGAAAACAAGAATTAGGCAAAGTTAAAGCAGCGACGGAAAATTTTATTCAGGAACTATTGCAATAGAAGAAAGAGAAACCTCAGTATAGAACTGGGCTCCAAGCCAAATAGGGTATAAACAAGTAGAAAGGTATAGCTAAGGAGGAGGTTGGAGGCCACGGACAGTTGGGAGACATCAAGGATAAGGTGGGATTCTCGCTAAACTGATTTAAACTTCTTGCTAAAGGCAGGTGCAATGGATAAAAAATAACTTTCCCTCTACCCTTCTGAGTTCTTAGCTGAGGTCCCTGTGATAAAAGACAGACAAACAGATTGATTAACATGTATACCTCGTGTATACATGAGAGATACTCAGAGAAAACTAGTACTCTGTGAGTGGCTTAGAATTCAGGATTAAATACCATCTTAATAGGGAAAGGGGAGGGCAAAGGCCAGTTATGGGAGGATACCAGGAAAAGCATTGCAAATGAGAAGAAAGTTTGCTATGCAGATTTAAGGCTCTATCTTCTTCATTGATAAGATTCTCTTGTGATTATATCTTTAGCTTTAATGAGGTATAACTGACAAATTGTAAGATATTTAAAGTGTACAACATGATGGCTTGATATACATAAACATTGTGAAAGGATTCCAAGTAAATTAACACATCCAACACATCACATATTTACTTTTTTCTTTTTTGTCAAAATTTAAGTGCTACTCTCTTAGCAAATGTTAATTATACAATACAGTGTAATCAACCATGATCACCATCTTATAGATCAGACCTTCACCATACTCATAACTAAAAGTTTGTACCTTTTTAAAAACTTTCCCCTATTTCCCCCACCCTTCAGCCCCTGGCTACCACTTTCTACTCTCTGTTTCTATTTACAAAAGTGTAATTTACCAAATTAAGGTAATATATAGATAGCTTAAGAGAAAAAAAAATTTTTTTAATGTATCCTTAAATCTGGAAAACAAAACATTAAAGAAACAGCAGTAACATTCAGAGGTAGAAAAATATGACACCTCTATAACATACACGTCAGACATACATAAACATACAGACAGACACAAAGAAGGGATCTATACTTTTCATCCTTCTAGCCACAAGACAGGTACAATACTACAATACTCACCAATTTATAAAAGAACAATTGGATCCAAGTTGTGTTTCTGGCAGATGGGATATGTTAATGTTACCCACTCAGATGGCCAAAGCTTTTTACTAATATTTGCAAGTCTTTGAGAAGACTTTTCAGTTTCCAAATAGCTCCTTTTTCCTTTTCAGCTTTAGGTAGTACCTTTCTGGGGTCCCTGCGTTCCTGGAGACCCCCCAGTTAATGGGGCCTCAAGTCCAAGAGCCTGTAGGGAGATGAAGGGCTAAAGTGGAAGAGAAACATCCGGAAGGATGGAAAGAGGGAGGAAGGAGGTCAGGGTTTGGAGGATATATCATAGGATTCCCAAGAATGGAATATGGAAGGGGGCTCAAGGTGGGAGGAGCCGCAGAAGCAACAAGAAAAGAGAGGTCTCAGAGTCTGGGGAGATCTTAAGTTTCCCAAGGAAGCCAAGGACGTTCCAGATTAACCTCAGCAAAACCATGCCCACGAGAAGGAAGTAGAGTTGATGAAATATAGAGTCGGCAGGAGCTCAAGAAGGAGGGTTTCAGTTGACTTGAGAAATTTCCATGGGAGGAATAGGATAAAGTCAAGGGAACAGCAAAACCTTTGAAAAATAGGTCCTATCAGGCTCTGAATATCTGCTTCCAGTTAGGCCAGCTTCTGACCATAGAGCTCTTTAAAATAAAATTTAAAAATCCCTTCAAATATTATATCAGATTTCAGCCAGGACAAACAGTAAATATTCCTAGTAGTATTAAACTAATCTTTAAATTATTTTTTTATCTTTTCTCTGCTAAACCAAGAATATTTCTATCATCCTTCTCTTCTTGGTACACAGTGTGACATCCTTATAAATGGAGATTTCCTTTATAAATGGAGATGTTCCTTCCAAAAGGGTGACTTCCTGTTTTCAGAGCTTTTCCTGTGTCTGCTGTTTCTCAAAATTAATTGGCTTCAAGCAATCCTTATGCCAAAGAGGCCTATTTTGGGGTGACATACTGCTCCTCTTTACAGGCCAGGGTGATAAGCTCTTGAAGGTGGGGGATGAGCAATTAGATCATCTATCAAAGTTGGGGGATTTTCAGTAAACTGACCCAGTAAGATTCTGCTTTAGCAAGATCCTTGCAAAAACTGGACCAAGTGGGACAAGAACAGAACCCAAGACCTGGGCCTTGAGGGTTTAGAGGGGCCTGGCGGGAATGAGGTCAAGTAAAGCATCTTTGTCACTGGTCAGAGGCTTCTCCCAGAATCTGGCCAGGGTTAGCATGAGGAAATAAGGCACGTGGTTTCATAGGCTGTTATTTGTCTAGGTTAAGCCAGTTTCAGTGCTTGAGAGGAAGCTCCTGAACTCAGGGGCCTGAAGCTGAGCACACAGGGCTGTGTCCTTCCCACAGGCACTAGAAGAGGTTGCAGCATGCTGGGACTGTTCTCTCTGCCCACACCCCAGACCCTGAGTCCATACCAAGGGGCTGTTGACTAAGGTTGCTCTGTAGCATTTGAGACCCAGTGTAGGTGTCTGGAGGCTACAGATTCACACTGACTGATTCACCCTTTGCCTCCCAAATCAACATATATGGTGAGAATTAAATGAGTTGCTAAGATCGGCAAAGCACTTGTAACTCTGCCTGCCACCTAGTAAGCATTCAAATATAAGTCATGTGTACGTAGGAAAGTCTGGAAAAGTATGCTCTGCATTCAGAGCACTTATCTCTTGGGAATGAAATTTGGGAAAGGTAATTTTGAGATAGAGCAGGGAAATGAGACAGGGTCATGCCATTGTAAAATCTACTTAGCCTGCAAAAAAAGACTGATCTTATTCTTTACCTTAAACTATATGCTGTTCTTCCTCTTCTTCCAGCCCCTTAATCAATTAAGTAACTTTGTGTGGGTAAAATTGCAATATTTCCAAAATCTCTCACTTGGCCTTAGTCGATCTCCATATCAATCAATAGGTGATTACAAGGGGGAGCAAGGGCATATCTGGACTGGAGAGGTTTGGTGGGGCCCTTTTTTGCAGCTGGGTTGCAAGAGACACAGGTGAGCGGAAGTGGATGACTGCTTGTCAGCAATAAATAGGTTTCTCCCACTTTATTTCTCCCTTTAACTGATTTTGGCTTCAAAGGTTATTTGCCCCAGGCTGGAAACATGTTTTCCCCCAGAGTTACACTTTGTAACCAGGACAAGAGATAGACCTCCAAAGTGTTCAAGAACCTATGTGGATAAAGAATGCTGAGATCTGCATCAACACAGTCACCTAAATTGCCCTATTCTTAAGACAAAACTTCAAAGGAATTATGAATCATCTGTATACATCATGTCTTATACTAATCCCTACCCAAAGACCCTATAAAAACCCCAAGCCCTAAACCCTTAAACACACCTCCTCTCTGAGGTTGTCCACACTCCCATCTGGGTGTCTACTGTCTTATACCAAATAAACTTTCTTATTGCACAAGCTGATTGCACTTGTCTCTGAACTCTTTTCCATAATAAAGAAAGAACTCTCCAACTTCCACCTCCAGTGGTAAATGCCTTTGTCATTTTGCTATTTGATTCAACTTTCTAGTCCTAACACAATCCTTTTCTCTCTCCGTGTTTTATTTCAGAACAGTAGGGAAGTGGAAGTTCTTAGAACATAAACTCACTCCATCTGTTGATCCATGGGTCCCCCAAATCCTGGGGTGGTAAGGACGTAGCTCCCACACCATGCAGATTCAAGTGGACACTGGATGCCAGCTGACCCTGGCTTTAGGAGTTGGCAAGAGATTTGCCCTATGCCGACCCAGGAGTTCAGTGAACTTTCCTTTCCTCCCTGTGTTCTTCCTTGCTCTCTGCTGCTTGCATACCGGCTGACATTCCCTTCTACTCTTGCTTTAATGAAGTCCTTCCTTACGTACACTCGTCTGACCTGGCCAAGAATTCTGTCTCAATCAGAGTCAAGATCCCTCCCCTGTCCAGGTTGAGGTTTCACCCAGTGCACAGAGAGAGACCTCCCCAGACACAGCTGCCCAGCAACAATTTTACTTAATATATTTCTCAATTTTTGTAACTAAAGAAAGTAGACCTTGCATGTAGAAGATGATGGTGACAATGACTCTGGCACATAGTAACTATGTGTATGGTCTAGCAGAGTTTGGCTAAGGGTACAAGTTCTAGAGTCACTTCTCTGGGTTTGAGTCGTGGCTTCATTATTTTCTAGATGTAGTATCTTGGTGAGTTACTTTCCGCTCTATGCCCCTGAGTTTTATCACCTGAAAATGGGGATGGGATATTATTAACTAGCTAAAAGTGTCCGTGGGCCCAATTCCAATGTGTTGAGGAAGGTACAACATTAAGCAATTCTCAGACACCAGCAGGGTGTCTGAAATTCAACCCAGTTCTAACACTATCTAGCTGGGAATAGCATCAGATCCCAATGTTTGAGGGCTATGCTACAAGACTGACCCACACTCTCCCACTTCAGACATCAGTCAGAAGCCCCAAACTGTTAACCATGCTTCTGACCAAATGGCTACAGATTTCAGCTTCAATGACCTCCTTCCTAGGTTTGATTAATTTGCCAGAGGGGCTCACAAAACTAAGGGAAACACACTTCCCAGTTTATTAAAGGATACAAATCAACAATGTGATGAAGAGATACACTGGGTGAGGTCCCAAACAAAGGAGCTTCTGTCCTTGTGGAGCCTGGGGCCTGGCATGGTGGCACATAGAACTGATCTATTTCCCCAAGCATAGAAACTCTCCAAAAAGGACCAAAAGCTTTCCTCTTGGGTTCATTATATAGTCATGATTAACTAAGTCACTGGCCACTGGCTGATTCAATCTCTAGTCTCTCTCCCTTCCCCAGAGGTCAGGTGAGAGTGGGGCTGAAAGTTCCAGCCCTCTAATCACATGGTTGGCCCTCTTGGCAACCAGCCCCTGCCCATGGATGGGGTCTAAAAGTCACCTTCATTAATAACAAGACACCCATTCCACCTTTATGGCTCTGAAGTGTTTTCAGGAACTGTGGATGAGCACCAAATATATTTGAGAAACATATTTTAGTTATTTGAATGACCAAATATATATTTATTATGTATCATTCTATCGCATTAGCATATTGCAATGAGTTAATGCACTTAGAACCACTCTGCGCACAGCAAATACTCCATCATTGTTTGTGTTATTGATGAGTCATCTCTGATCTCTTGGCCCATTCGGAGGACCTTGAGGAGGATGGAAGGCTGAGATTTTTATACCAATATAATCGGGGATCATAGGCCCATAATTAATACTCTACTTATCTTTATTTTTTTATTTTGTTTTGGTGTTTGTGGGAGGATGGGTTTGTTTCTCCTAGTTGCTTCTTATTTCCTAGCTTTTCAAACACACTAACGTAGGCAGACAAGGAATGAACCCCTATGTCTTTCATCTGGCTTAAACAGTTATCAACATGTCACCAACCTTTAATACTGGATTTTGTTCCCTTTAAGGTAGGAGAGAGACTTGGTAAGATTACATTATTTGCCCTAATTGGCAAATGAAATTTAATTTGCGGTGACAAACTGGTGAGTGCACAATGATTGTATTTTTAGTTAATCACTCTCTCTTCAAAAATTCAAAAATAGCTTAACTGTCCCGAAAGCTGGCATGTGTGGAATTCTGTAGTTCACAAATTTTGTACGACAACTCATGTTGTACTTCATAGTGGACTCTATGGTAATTCTTTCTAGATCAACACTGACTGTCCTATGGAAATATAACATGAGCCATGGATGTCATTTTAAACTTTTCTTGCAGCCATATTTTTTGGAAAAAAACAAAAAGAAAGATGCAATTAATTTCAATAACACATTTTATTTAACTCAACCTATCCAAAACATCATCACTTCAACATTAGTCAGCATAAAAATGACTGTGATATTTTATGTTTTTTTCCTCATACTAAGGCTTTGACATACAGTTGTCTTGCCAATGGGTTTCAGCCCCAGACAAGTTCACTATGGAGTCAATGAGATTGAAAAAAATGACAGTGGAACGTTCTTGGGGTGAAAGGGTTTACACCCAACTTTATTCCCACAGTGGCAGGTCAATCACTAGAATTCTGTCCACTTAGAACAAGTCTGCATGCAGCAAGCTGGTCTCTGCCTCTGGGCCTCTCTGCCCCCCGCAGCCGTCTCAGTCTCTGTCCTCAACACGGGCACCACTCCAGCTTCTGCCCTCCTGCAGCCGTGTAGCAGCCATGCCACCATATCACCCAGAACCCTGGGCAGAGCTCTTTATATAGAGTCAATAACAACCTATTGCCCACATGTGTGTAGTGAGCAAGAGGACCAGGGCCAGGTGAGAATCCTGGTCGTAGGAACCTTCACCTTCTCCACAGCAGTGTTTATTTTACACTTTAACACATCTCAGTTGGGACTAGCTGCATATTGGATGCTCAGTATCCCCACAAGGGGCCAGTGGCTACCATATTGGACAGCATGGGTCTGGATAGTAGTTCCTTGAGGTTAAGATCTGTATTTTTCATCCTGCTTTGTTTTACAAATAGTTAATACACATCCCTCTTTTCTGAGAAGATACATACTATAAGTCTTCCACCTGGAGGGGTAAGAATGGATTGCTAAATATTCTTTACTGTCTTTTGCTAGTGAATGCCAAGTCTGCTATATTGTGGGTTTGTTACAGTGCTAAACAAGAAAGCTCTTTAACTCTAGTTGAAGGAAGTACTTCTAAAGCTATTCTTTGCTTTGAAAAAATTAGAAAATAACCAGGACAGAAACAGAGTAGGAAGTGTACCATGAATTTAGGCAGAACAACAGCAAGAATGAATTTTGAGGTAGAGACAAAATTGAAAGGTTCCCAGAAAGAAGCCCTTACTGGGAAAGTAAAAGAAATGAATAAAATCCAAAGTATCAACTGGGAAGCATTTAAATTAAGTGACAGAAAACCCAACTGTAGCAGAAAATGCCAGTGCCTGATGCTTATCCCCTTGGCAATGACCCTTTCTAGGCTCACCTGCCCAACTTTGTATGGGAAGCACCTGTAACTCTGCCTGAGTACCTTCTCTGACTTCTCTGCCTGCACACAGGGTGGCCTGAAAGTGCCCAGGAATTAAGATCTTCCCTGAGAGCAGCTGTCAACCAATGACTGACACAAGAATGAAGGATAAAGACCTCAGCTCAAAAGTGGCTGAGTTCTCAAGGCCAGGGTTGATGGTGGGGATGGTATGAAATGGGGCTTCCTACTTTCAAGAAGATAAAGGATTCCAGAAGGGTGGAGGCCAGAAGGCAGCCCTCAATGAGCAGAGGCAAGGCAGACATGACTGCCAGAATGGCAATGAAGTTGACATGGCAAATGGGAGCCTGACAGGCAGAAATCTGAGAACAAGGTAATAGATCCTAGAGTTCCTCAGAACAAGATGGATGGGCAGTCAGTGAGGATATTGCTTGACCTTTACAATCAAAAGTGGTCAAGAGCAAGTGAGCCAAAGGCTGCTATCAGCTATTGCAGTGGAGACCACAATCCTTCATCCTGTATCTGGGATCTCAGACTCAGATGCAATCATTCAAGGGGAAGGAATGCCCAGAATGGGAGCACAATATGAAACAGTGGGTTCCCAACCCTTTCCCAGAAGGGCCTGCAGACATTTATCTGAGGGCTGGAAATACTCAGATCTCCCAATGACTCTTGAATACAGAGGCTGAGCTGTCACGGCTATGAAACCCAATGCACAGCATGGCTTCCCTCAGTCAAAACAAGGGCTTCCAGAGACCAGATGACAAAGGGCCTCAGTTTATCACAGCCCATGGTCATCTTCTAGCTCGCTCTCACATTGGTTCATGGACCTGTGGAATGAGAGCAATTATAGTAAGACCCAGCAGAAGCCCCTGAACCTGACCCGCCTTCTACCGGCAATATCACATCCCAGGTGCAATACAAAACCTTAGAACCAGCCTCAGAGATTCAAAAAGATAAAATAAGATGATGGGTGATCTTATTAACCAAACACTATGTGGGTTATGTCATATGACCACAGTAGTAACCCCAATTATAAATTATATTCTTATAAAGTAACCCAGTAGAAACCCCAGTCTGTAGCTGGAGGGCGAGATGGTAGTATCTTTATTATAGGTCATGACAGCCTTTGCACTTCAGCTGCCTTAGTCTCAATCACCTTTGAGAACAAGGATCAGAGCAGTTCACATTCACCTGGGACACGGAGGTGACTCACCATTTCGCCCAGGAGCTATGTTAGCTCTACTGCTTTCTGTCCCGCATAGTCTAAAAAGACCTTGATCGTCTTTAACATTCTGCATAACATCAGCCCCTATATTGATGATATCTTGTTAGTTAAAACTAGTAGTCACAAAGTGGCAAGTCTTCTGATGTCATGGTAAAACAGATGCAGGCTACAGCACGGAGATAAACTCTACAATGGGAGTCGGGTGAGCCAGTGCTCCGGGGCCTGCCAGGACATCCCCTCCAAAACAAGCATGTAATTACATCGTGCACCTCCTGCTGCTATGGAAGAACAGCCCTTGGAAGGCTTCACTGGATTTTGAAAGTGGCACAGAGCCCACACGGGAATAGGGACTAGGGTTCAGATCCATTGTCCAAGTCAGAAGGCTTTTGATTTCGAAAGTCTCCAGGAACAAGAGAGGGCTGTAGGACTGGAAAATATTTCCTTTCTTCCCTTCAAGGTTCTTCAGTTGGCCTTATAGTTAAATTGCCACACAGCAGATTAAAGGGAAAATAATACATTTAATTTCCTGGTTTCACTTTCCAAGGTTTTATTTATCTGCAGTCAACCGAAGTCCAAAAGCAGATGCTCCACTTTCTGATGTATCCCCAGAAGGTCTACAGCAGCCTAACCCTGTATCACAACGCCTGCGTCATTCACCTCACCGCATCTCATCATGTAGGTATTTTATCACCTCACATCATCACCAGGAGAGGAGTGAGTACAAAATGATATTTTGAGAGAGAGAGACCACATTCACACAATCTTTATTACAGTACATTGTTATAATTGCTCTATTTTATTATTAGGTATTGTGTTCATCTCTTACCATGTTTAATTTATTAATAAACTTTATCATAGGTATGTATGTAAAGGAAGAAACAGAAGTATCTACAGGGTTTGGAAATATCTGTGGTTTGAGGCATCCACTGGAGGTCTTGGATCATATCCCCTGCAGATAAGAGGGACCACTTTGCTGACACTGTGTACTGCTCAAACGCTGGGCACTTCTGTCACAAATCTCAGGCTAGAGAGGTCGTGCTTGTGTAGATGCCACAAGCACAGGCTCAGGGGCAAAAGGGCAAATGACACCCCACTGCTGCTGTCACCATCCCATCTCTGCTGCGGCTGCCAGCTGCGACTACAGGGTAGGCCAGACGTTCTCCAGCGAGCAGTCAGGACCCATGACTGATGAGTAAATAAATACCTCAATCTCCTCCATCTCAGGTGCCACAGTCTGATGTATGTTCGATGCTGTCCAGAGGACAAAGCTCCAAAGCCTCCACATGATAGCCCTGGATTGCCTCCCCAACCCTTTCACCTCTTTTCCACCCCCTACCGGTGTTCCTTGGGATCACCTCCCAAATTAACGGCCAGGATATTCCCAGGTCGCGGGGTCTGCTTTTGAGAAAATTCAAAGTCAGTCAACAACTTAAACTTGCCTTAGATACTAAAAGCAATTCCTTGGTTCTTGAGTTCTCAAAAAAAGCTGTGGGGAAAAGACCTCCTCCATCTCCCTGAGAAGCTGCTTCTCTCACAGCTTGTCACAGGTATGACCTCAGACCTGAGGATGTTAGAAAAAATTCTAGTATTATTCGTTTGTATTGCATCATGCGTCATGGGTGAAGGAAGCAAGAAGTAGGGCCATCAGGCACAGAGCAGACTGGCCATCAGGCACAGAGCAGACTGGGTAGCTCCTGGACAGGCCGACTGACTTCCTGAGACTTTTAGGTCCTAGGTCAGCAAACATTTTCTGTAACAGGCTTATAATAAATACAGATTGGCCATACAATCTCTGTTGCAACTACTCAACTCTCCTGCTATAGCCCAAAGCAGCCATGGATAATACATAAATAAATGAGCATGGCTGAGTTCCAATGAAGCCTGATTTATGGACACTTAAATTTGAGCTTCATGGAATCCATTGTCTTGCCAATGGGTTTCAGCCCCGGGCAAGTTCACTATGGATTCAATGGGACCAAAGAAACGACAGTAGAACGTTCTTGGGGTGAAAGGGTTATACCCAACTTTATTTCCATGATGGCAGGTCAATCACTAGAATCCTGTCCGCTCAGAGCGAGTCTGCATGCAGCACGCCAGTCTCTGCCTCTGGGCCTCTACCTGCACAGCCGTCCTCCAGGCCTCTCTACCCACACCGTTGTCCTCTGGCCCTCTGGCCTCAGCGCTGCCACCACTCCTCTGCCCTGCTCTCCTGCAGCCTTGCAGCTGTGCCACCGTGTTGCCCAAAGCACTGGGTGGAGCTCTTTATACAGACTCAATAGCAACGTATTGCCCACACGTGTATAGTGAGCTAGCCAACCAGGGCCAGGTGAGAATCTTGGCCACAGGAACCTTCACTTTATCTGCATCCACACATACTGAAATATTCTTTGTTTGCTTTTTTCCCAACTGTTTATAAGAAGAAAATCCCCCTGGTGGCTTTTGGGTTGTACAAAAGCAAGTGATGGGCCAAATTGGGCCCCAGCTAGGGGCCCTCGACACACACGATTAACAATGTGTTCCTTGTGGCTCCCCCACCCCACCAGCACACACACATGCTACACTGTAAGCCCCTCTGAAGACTGAGAACCCCAGAGCATCACTGATTTTTCATGAAGGTGATGGAGGGTGTGGACAGAATGTTTCAGCATTTCCCGTTAATCATCTGCCTGTGCTCTTCTCTTTCCACCTCTCAGCCCCCCCTGACCCCCTTTCAGGGAGGAAGGGCTCCTAATATGATTGCTAAGAGCAAGGAGTGTGATGTCCTCTGGGACTCTCCACCTCAGCTGAGACAGGGTGGCCCCAGTGGGAAGCCCGACTGTCCAGGGGTGAAATAACGACAGCTGATTTCCAATCTCCACTCTTGCTCGTCTGCAGCAGCCTTCATTGCTCAGGAACTCCACTGGAGGAGCGTGGAGCAGCAGCGGCAAATTCAACCAGTCTGTGTCCTCAGATAGGATATATCAATCCCGACCTCTCCGAGGATTTCTAAATCGGTAACAATTGGCTACATAGTTTAAATTTCTTCAATAAAAAGGTGCAAACATTTAAGACAAATTATCACAGTAGTTGAGAACATAAAGCTTTGTGTGTATTGGTGTCCCTGCCTGGAAATACTTCTAGCTCACCCCCTCATCCTCCCACCTCTCATCTGGCTAAATAGCTCCTACTTTCCCACTCTCAACTTTGAGGTCACTTCCTCCAGAAAGTCTTCCTTCCCTGATGCTAGACTAGGTTAGGTCCCCAACTCTGCAATCTCAAAGCACACTGTGTTTCTATCACACACATAATAATAGCCTTTCCTTTTCTCTCTCTCTCTCTTTCCCTCCATCCCCCCTAGATTCTATTAACAGCATCAGTGGCAAACAAGAACTTCATTCTGATTATAATTCTGCAGAGATCGCTGTGTCACACAGATTCCAAACAAGTTTAATGTGTTTGGAGAGCTTTTAACTCTGTGCTAGGAATTCAAACAGTGAAATTATACAAGCACCACCTTAGTATGATCTCGTTACATTTCTACAGCAAAATCACACAGATGCAGATGGTACAAGCCAAATTTAAACCCCTTCTACTTAACACACGCACCTGGACTGGCTTTTCAAGATGCATTTTTCAGAAATAAGTAAGTCATTTCCATGAAGAGTGTGGGTAATTTTGATAGCTACCCTTAATAGCTACAGTACAACAGAAACAAAATAACATAACAATTAGTAAATCTTCTTTTGAGAACTTGCTGCAGTCAACCCACATCTTTTTTGGGGGAAAAAAAACCTATTCTTAAATGTTAAATAAAGTGATTTAATACATACATATTTCTTATTATTTTGGACATATTTTAAGATAGACTCTACCAAGAAAACACATAAACATAGGCTTAAGTAATGAACAGTTGCACTGAAATTAGCACAGCTCAGATTCTACAACCTGCTGCCTTGGTTATTAATGTGAATATTCGGAAGCCTCGCCAGGTCTTCAAACGGCAGCTTCCCAGTCTAAACAATAGTTGTGCCCTGCTGGCCAGGACACTCTTTCTGTTTGCCCTTTTCCTTGGCGCCAAAAGTCTCCTGTGAAGGGTAACACTGAGCTCTTTTTCATAAACCTGTTAAGTTCCAGCAACTTCCAAGTCTTCGATGAAGATTCATTCTCACAAGTTCTAGTTTCCTACACCAAGGAATTTGAAAAGACTTAATCAATGGGAGAATAAGCATTAGGAGCTGTATCAGCTCTGCTTTGGACTGTCCCATGTGGAGTGGGGTCATGAATACTTCTCAAAGTGACACTGTTTACTCACCCGTATCTACTCCACACCCTTTGCAAACCTCTATTTTCAATATCTCCTGGAAGAAGGAATCAAGAAAATCAGTTTTCACTTCACTTCCACACCTTAATTTTGAAGCTTATTGTGTATTGGCTTTCAGGGGCTGTCATAACAAAATATGAATTTGGTGGGGGACACAATTCAGTCTATAACAATTGTGCTCAGGGTGGATTTCAGATGTGCAGCCTATCGGGCCGCCAAGATGTGATCACTCTCACACCTTTGAAGACCATCAGAAGAGGGTCAGCATGCTTTTTGATTGAAGTCTGTGCTTTCCAACATATATTTTAAATAAACCAATACTCAGAAATGTTTTTAGGATTTTTTTTCTTATTCTTTTCTTCCTTTCTTATTTTCTGGTGTCATCAGACTCCTCGGAATACAGAGCTTCCATGTTTACGTCCCCTCCCTTTGCAGTCTTTGTAACTGTCCCTCCCCTGCACCAGGAAGATGAGAGATCTTGTCTAGGAAGGGCTCATGGACGTCATTATGCTCTTTCTCAAGGGTCTGAAAATCCTTTTAAAATCGGGCTTCTATTTTATCCTGTTACTTCCAAAGCTTTTGGGGGACATTGACACAGACTGAGCCAGGCAGGCTTGGAATTAAGTCTTCCTTCTCCCAGAAGCCCTGGAGATGCTGACTTCATCTCTGTGGGTGTGGAAGGCACTTGCATCTTTGAACTTGCTTCAGTATCTTCACCATCATTGTTCCTACCATTTCCTCTTCAGGTTTCCAGAGTCCCTTGTTATCAAGTCTGTGGTGCTAGAGGGAAAATGACCAACTTTCACAGTGGCTACTTTAAAGAACCAGGCAGAACAGGGAAGACTAGAACCCAGGCCCACCCATTTTCTCTCTTGTGCCCTGGGACCTTCCACGAGCATTTCCATTGTGGTCAAATGCACCTCATTTACTCGGTCACTCAGCAGACTGCATTAAGCACCCACTGAGTGCAGACATGGTGCTGGGGCTGGATATGTCAGTTCAGTTCGTGAGTGCAGCCCTGGGGGAAGGATGTTCCTGGCCTAGTGTGAATCCCCTATGAAACAAGCAAATCCGAAATGTCAAGGGAAAGAGTAAGCTGGGAGAAAGGCTCTTTAATTCTCATAGCTTGCTCGAATTTGCTAGCTAAGCCCTGCCGGACTGTCTTCTCTGGCTGCCACTCATGCTCTGCTCCCTTGGTGGGCTCTCTACTTCCCCACCTGCTCCTTCCAGGAGGAACTCCCTGATTGAGTCCTTGGTGACTGGCAGACTCCAGACCAATTATGTACCAGGAACAGAGTGGAGGAGAGAATAGCTATCCTCTATCCACCTCTTGCTCCCTGAGGCTGTGAGAAGCTGCAGGTAAGCACCTATTGATATGTAAATGAGCTAAGGCCAGGTGAGAGATTCTGGAAATTCTGCAGTTTGCCCTACGGTGAGGAAGCACACACAGGTGTTGTGTCACTGCCTCTGCTAAGCTGTTAGTTGTGCTTGCAGCTCAGACCATTCTGCCGTAGGCACCACAGTTGCGTGATGTTGGCCAAGTAATGAAAACTCTCCACTTCTGTATTTTCTCCTCCATATTACAGAATGATAATAGAACTGATCTCATGGTAAGGATTGAAGAGGGCCTTTATGAAAGTTCTTAGCACAGTGCCTGATGCATGATAAACTCTTGATATGCATTTTCTAGTGCCATACTGGCAATAGCATTTATCTGCATAATTATCAAACAACTCTAGTAATAATGACAATACTAGCAGCTAACATACAGAGCTCACTTACTAAGTGCCCGGCATCTTTTGGGCTTCTTTATGCACATGCATTCATTTCATTCTGAGTACTTGTAATCCCTGTTTATGAGACTCAGAGACAAATGTAATTTGCCCAGGGCTACACAGCAAGTGATAAAGGCAAGATTTAGGCTGGACTGTTAGGCCCCAGGATCTGTGCCATTGGCCACACGCTTCACTAGGTTCCTTGTGAGAGAGCTCCTAAAACACTTGGAATTTCCTAAATGAGCAGAGTTATCAAGGTATCTATTGTTATGTTAATAAGCAAGTTTCGGACCCCACCCAAAGGCAGGGGTTGGTTGCCAGGAAACCAACCTTGTGATGGGAAGGTTGGACCTTTCAGTCCCACTCCCCTGACTCCCCTGGAGGCTGAGTCCAGTAGCCAGTGGCCAATGATTTAATCAGTAATGTCAATGTAATGATGCAAAAACCCAAAACCCAAGGTCACAGTGCTTCCAGGTTGGTGAGTGCATGGAGGTGTGGGGAGAGTAGCGCTTGGAAGGGGCATAGAAGCTCTGAGCCCTTTCCCCATATTGACCCTATGCATCTTGTCCATCTGGCTGTTCCTGAGTTATATCCTTTGTATGAACTGGTGATCAAGTAAGTAAAAGTGTTTTCTGAGTTCTGTGAGCTGCCCTAGCAAATTAATCAAACCCAAGGAGCTCTTAACCTGGGGATCCAGTTCTCCCTCCAAGTAGATAGTATCCGAAATGAGTTGAACTGTAGGATAACAAGCTGGGGTTAGAGAATTGCTTGGTGGGAAAAAAACCACGTTTGGCAATCAAAAGTGTCAAAGTGAAGTGTTCTGTGTGAATAGTTGTGGGTAAAGTGGGGTTCCTATGGCCAGGATCCTCATTGAACTTAAACCACCTCATGATGTAACTGGCCTGTTGCTATGCTACCGCTTCCACACCTTTAGGCAATAAGCCATTATTGTGTTAATATAAAGAGTTCCGCCCAGTGCTCTGGGGGCAACGGGGTGGCGGGGCTGCCAGGCTGCAGGAGAGCAGAGCAGAGGCTGGAGTGGTGGCAGCGCCGAGGACAGAGGCCCAGAGGATGGCTGTGCGGGATGACTGGGCAGAGAGGCCAGAGGACGGCTGTGCGGGATGACTGGGCAGAGAGGCCAGAGGACGGCTGTGTGGGACGACTGGGCAGAGAGGCCAGAGGACGGCTGTGTGGGACGGCTGTACAGAGAGGCCCAGAGGACGGCTGTGCGGGATGACTGGGCAGAGAGGCCAGAGGACGGCTGTGTGGGACGACTGGGCAGAGAGGCCCAGAGGATGGCTGTGCAGGATGACTGGGCAGAGAGGCCAGAGGACGGCTGTGTGGGACGACTGGGCAGAGAGGCCAGAGGACGGCTGTGTGGGACGGCTGTACAGAGAGGCCCAGAGGACGGCTGTGCGGGATGACTGGGCAGAGAGGCCAGAGGACGGCTGTGCGGGACGGCTGTACAGAGAGGCCCAGAGGATGGCTGTCTTGAGGATGACTGGGCAGAGAGGCCAGAGGACGGCTGTGCGGGATGACTGGGCAGAGAGGCCAGAGGACGGCTGTGCGGGATGACTGGGCAGAGAGGCCAGAGGACGGCTGTGTGGGACGACTGCAGAGAGGCCAGAGGACGGCTGTGTGGGACACAGAGAGGCCCAGAGGATGGCTGTGCGGGATGACTGGGCAGAGAGGCCAGAGGACGGCTGTGTGGGACGACTGGGCAGAGAGGCCCAGAGGATGGCTGTGCGGGATGACTGGGCAGAGAGGCCAGAGGACGGCTGTGTGGGACGACTGGGCAGAGAGGCCAGAGGACGGCTGTGTGGGACGGCTGTACAGAGAGGCCCAGAGGACGGCTGTGCGGGATGACTGGGCAGAGAGGCCAGAGGACGGCTGTGCGGGACGGCTGTACAGAGAGGCCCAGAGGATGGCTGTGCAAAGGGGCCCAGAGGCAGAGACCGGCTTGCTGCATCCGAAGCAGCAGTGATAACACAGACTCGCTCTGAGTGAACAGGATTTTAGTGACTGACATGCCACCTGGAAATAAAGTTGGGTATAACCTTTTCACCCCAAGAACCCTTTGCTGTAAATTTCTTTGGTCACAGTGAATCTATAGCGAACTTGCCTGGGGCTGAAACTCTTTTGCAAGACAATAGTAAAGGAGAAACACAGGAAGAACTGTGGGCTTTTTCTTTATATTCTCCCAACCTGATCACATCACTCAGTTTTAAATGCAAACGCAGTGTCAGTTTGTTCACACATCAATAGTTCACTGGGCTGTGGTTAGTCAGGGTGAAGCACTGGGACAGACACAAAGACAAATGGATAAAGTCACTGTCCTCCAGAGGGTCATAAAAACACGTGCATCTGAAACTGGAATGAAGTGAGGCTTCCAGGAGGAGGTGAGCAAAGGCATCGGTCTTGGGGGCTCCTGTTGAGAACAGGGAAAGGGAGAAAGGACTTGGAGAGCATGGACGGTCTAAGGACGTAAGACAGAGAAGGCAGCTTGGAGACAGATGGAAAGATCTTGAATGCTAGGTTAGGCAATAAGGATTTTATTCGGCCCTCATGATTTTGAAGTAGGGGTGATGCAATCAGGACCCTAGCTCAGGATAACTGCTCTGGCAGCTTGCAGCAGTTAGGCTGGAGGAAAATTGGCCAGAAGCAAGGAGACCAAACAGGACGCACCTTTGTGTTTGAAATCAACATTTAACAGTAAGAAGCCTAGAACCCATGGTTTAATGACCCTGCTCTTGATTGCATTCCTGACATCAAACATAACCTCATGTGTTTAAAAATATGAACATGTGTTTGAATATACTTAGAGAAAAGTCTGCTAGCTACTCGGCATATATTATGACTGGGAATATTTATTGCCTTTTTCCTAATTTGTATTGTTTGAAGTTTTTCAAGTGCGCAGGCTTGTTATTTCTATATTCAGGAAAAAGTAAAGTTGTTTTTTTTTTTAATCATTTTCTTTTCCACAAAACTCAAAATGACAGCATCTCATTAAGTCTCAGTCCATGGTGCTGTGAGTGGCTATGAAAGTCAATTGGTAACCAAGGCAACCCAAAGGCAGTGGGCACCATGTTCCCCAGGCCTGGCCAAAGAGATGCCCTTGGCCAGGGGTTCCATGGGACAGCCTGAGGAGCAGCTGGTCCCAAGACAGACTGTGAGTTTGGGACCTTTTCCCTTCCTTTCTTGGTACCCTAAGACCTTATGCCACTCGTCACCCGCCCTCACCCACAGGAGTAATAATCACACATTCCAAGTGTTTTATTGACATGTAGCATGAACACAGAAAAGTGTGACATATCACATGTTCATGTTTCATGCCATCCCTGACCTCCTCCAACAAAGCTGACATCACGAGGATCACCCACCTTGTGTTCTCTTCTCTGAGGCCCAGTTCATTCATGTATCGATTCCCTCATGAAAGCCCCATGTGGAAAGTCCACGTAGCTCAGCATGGCCAGGCCAGCCATGCAAAGGTTGGTAAGTCTTGAAAGAAGCCACAGTCCTCAGTGGTGATGAGACAGCGGAGTGGTCCCTGTTAGGGGAATCCATGGGGGCCTGGGGAGCAAGGCAGCAAAGACGGAGCAAGGCCCACGTTGGGGAGGAGCCAGAGGGTTCAGGCAGGAGGTGATGCTGAAAGCGAACCTTCGATCTGCCCAGTGGATGGCAGAGCAGGACAGAAGATGAGCAGAGAGAGCAGCATGTTCAAACCCCCGAGGAGTGAGAAAGCAGGACACTTCTGGGTACGGCAGGCTCCTCAGTGGGAGGGTTCCAACTGGTCCAGCTTCTCTAAGGAGCAGACACCACTCTCAGGACACATACCAGTGGCCACACCAGGGAGCATCTACCACATGACACAGCTTCTCGGATTTTGTTCTAGTCTTTTTCCCACTGTTTGCCTACTTCACCCTTTCTTGACATGGTCCCCGGCTCTGCCCACTCCCTACTAGGCAACATCTTATTGGCCCCCAGAATGTCTGGCTTGGAGGAGGGATCCCACTGTTCCATCAGGTGCCTGGGTGTCTGCTAGCCGTGGAAGCTGGAAGGCATCACAAGGGGCTTCAGGGAGCAAGGCTAACAGGTGTCCACACCCTGGGGATGGGCATGCTAGGAAGTCTCAAAAGGGCCCAAAACTAGGTCCAAGAAAGTTGTGGAGGAAATCTGAGATCTACAGAAAAGGGTGAACAGAGAAAAATCATTTTCTCACCAAGTATTGACTGAACATCTTTTATGTGCCAAGTGCTGGGCCAGAAACAAGAAAACAATGGGCAGTTAGTCAACCCCTCTGCAGCTGCTGTTTGCACCCACCTGCCTGGACAGTCAGGGCCAGAGGCTTTCCAGGCAGGCCACTGGGTGTGTGCTCCGATTGGTCAGGCCTGTGCCATGATGATGGGTGACTATTTTTAATGTCACCTCTGGTTCCTGGCCTTGTTTTTATTGCATGTACATATATGTATATTAATCAGTATTCACATTAACAAGTGTATAGTTACAAACTGAAATAAGAACAAGGACTTTGAACCTGACCTAGACTAGAAGTAGTGGTGAGGGCAAACTTTATGGATGAAGAGACTCTTGACCTGAGATCCAAATGATGGCAAAGACAGAGGGACTGGACAGATGGTTAGAGCATTCTGAGCTCATAGGGAGAGCCAGGTTATCATGTGGCAAGTTTTTGGCTGAATCCTGTAAGATGAAGGCATGGAGTGGAGAACTGATGAGCTGGGAAGAGCTCTGAATTGGTCTGGGCATCTGTGCAGACTATGATATGAATGCTTGTGTCCTCCCTAAAATTCATATGTTGAAATCCTAATGCCCAAAGTGATGGTACTAGTGGGTGCTTAAGCCATGAAGGTAGACCCCTCAGGAATGGGATTAGTAACTTATAAAAGAGGCTCCAGAGAGATCCCTAGTTCCTTCCCCCAGGTGAAGGCACCGCAAGAAGGCTCTGGCTTGTGAACCAGAAAGATGGCCCTCACCAGAACACAACCATGCTGCTGCATTGATCTTGGAACCTCAAAAACTGAAAAATAAATTTCTGTTGTTTATACACTACCAGTCTGTGGTATTTTGTTCTAGCTGCTCTAATGGACTAAGACAGTACCCTCTATTTTTGCAGGGTGGAATTGGGGATTCATATAAGAAGTGGTAGTGGCTCAAACCACTAGCAGGTGAACTGAAAAGTGATCGACACTTGGCACTGCAGTGCATCACTGCAGGTTAGAAAGACAGAGCACAGCAGAGGCACCATGACCAACAGAAGTCAACAATCCCGGACAAGCCAGTCCATCCAGCTCCATCCACACTGGCAAAAGCTGCCATTTCCCATGGGCAGGTCCCCCTTCATCAAAGAAGAATCCTTTAAGCTACCAAAATGTGGAGACACATCTGAGCCAAACCATCTCTTCCTCTGCCTTTGGCTGGGGAGTGCTTCAATTAGAAGGGAAGTTTATCAATCAGGACTCTCAGTTGCAAGCCACAGAATCCACTGCAGCCAGTTGAAGCAGAAAGCACTCAAAGAATTTCCAGAAGAGCCAGGGAATGAAGCTTTCAGACGGTGCCACCTGGAACCATACCCAAATTGTCAGTGTCCAGCCACCCAGCAGAGACCCTGAGCCCACTGCCTGGCATGGCCACCTCAGCCTGTGCCACCACTAGGACCCCACCCGTACATCCTGGGCTAAATCCTGGACTGAACCTCCATCTTCACCTCTCTCTTTCCTGAAGGGAAGTCTCATGCCTGCACACCTGAGTGGTGGAGTTTGGCTTTGAGGAATGGCAAAGCACACTGCTAGCTTCTTTCTCAGGAAGAACTTGGAAGGTAAGAAATTCCCCAGGAAGATGAAATGTGCTCAAAAAGAGCCACCAGGGTTGTTTTTAGCTCCCATCAAGCATGGGGGTGCCTGTAGTCAGGGCCACATTGTAGTCAAGCTTTCCAAGATTGGGCACAGTTAGAGCTCTCCATTGTCCTGCTTCTTAGATATGAAACAGAGCCACCTAAAGTAAAACTAAACCCCCTTTGACTTGGAATGCTTTACTTCCACTCAGGACCAACTACACAACTGGCAGGACCCAGTGAAAAATTAAAATACTGGGTTCCTTGTTCAAAAATTAAGAATTCAAAGACAGAAGAGCATTTGACCAAGCTGGGCCCTTCTGAGCAGGGTCTCTGCACACCTGCACAGAACACCTGGCTGGAAGCCAGCTATGCTCCCTCTTTCCTCCGTGGCCAGTGGAATTTACGTTGTTTGGACACTTGTCTGAACTACTGTTGCTAGACGCAGAGGGAAGAAGGAGGAACTCAAGTGATATTCTCAGTAACAAGGTATTTGATCAGGTCTGGATCCATGTGGAAACCTGTAAGAGCTCACTGAGGTCACCACGCTGGGACCTACTCAGAGACGAAGAATGATGGAACTCCAAGGCTGAATTGAAAAAATAAATATTGGCAAGTTTGGACACCCTGCCTGCCCTCTGACAACACCCCATGCTGGCTATGGAGTTTGGGTGGTTATGTGAGTAAGCAGGGAAGGACTCTGGAACCATACAAGGAGGTTTTTTTCTTTTTTCGTTCCTTTCTTCCTTTCTTCTTTTCCTTCTTAAACAAACCATGGTCAAGTGTATTCTTGAAGCTAAGGTATGACATCCACAGCCTGATGTCATGCCAAAAGATACACAGGTCCAGAATTTATATAAAAAGAAAATACATACCAAGATGCAAGCATCCAGACCAGGCTTCTCCAAAACCCCACAGGGCCTCAGCTACTAAAGGAGAAATCTTGAAATGGGTAGTACCTCATCTCATCAGCACACCTGGACAGACTCTAGCTGCCTGTGTAACTTAAGCCTAATTCCCACCTCCAGTGCTCAGGTGCTCTGAGCAAGGGTAAGACAATGTCAGCCCCCAGAAGGTGAGAAGGAAAGCATGTAACCCTAACAGGTGTCCTTAAATAGGCTGAGACAAGGAATACAGAAGCAAATGTAGACAAGAGGGAAGTGCAGTTTGGGGACAAGGGAGACCGTTTCTTGTGTCAAAGTGCAAGAGAGAAGCAAAAACAAATGGTTTTTGGATAGCAGGGTTGGAAATCTAAGAAGACTGAGAAAATGGAAAGAGGAAAGGAATCAGTTCAGATGGTTCTTGAACAAAATCCAGCGGCTCTTGCCATTCATGGGGCCTTATTTAGTACAGCAGATGGTAAAGAGCCCCAACACGGGAGTCGGCTCACCTGGTTGCAGTACTACCTCCCTGCCATTGAGTAACTCTGTGCCCTTGAAGAAGGGATTTAACTTTGCCAAGCTTCAGTTTTCCTGTTTGCAAAATAAACTAGTAATGATAACTATATGGATGATTAAATAATTTATTAAACATTTCTAATGGTGCCTGGTTCATGGTAAGAGCTCAGTAAATACTAGCCATGGTGAAGATGAGGAAGGTGACTGAGAACGTGCTCACGGAACTGGTCTCTCCTGCCGGGAGCAGTGTGGGGTGGCCTGCCAAGCTTGTAGACGCCACCAGGGAGGGGTAATGGTGGGAAGTGAGGAGAAGCTAAGAGGGAGATGGAGGGCGCAGGGAGCTTGGTGGGAGACCTTTGCATCATTGCCAGTGAGAGACCGAGGCCTGCCCAGGGCAGTGTCTGAGATGTGCTCTAGATATTCATAAGGTTGAGGTGCTGATGTATGTTATACAGGATGATCAAGCTGTGCCCTGTCCCAGCATTTCAGTGAATATCTTGGTCAAGTGTCCACAATGACTGAGTGAAGGGAGGACTGTCGGGAGGCCCTGGCCTGCAGATGAGGGGCTTTGGGGCAACGGGGAAAGCTCCGCACTCTGAGTTGCACGGCTGGGGAGGCTCTGCCTGTGACGGACTCGCACTCCCCACCCCCGTGTCTCCCGATCCCCCAGCCCAGGACCCTAGGGTATGTGAGAGCCGCCCACTGCTGCCTCTGGCTGCTGGAACACCACATGCAGTGCGTTCTCACCGCCCAAACTTGCTGGAGGTAAGACAAGGTGTAGGGAGAACAGGGTAGTGTCTGTGACAAGCTTCTGGTTTTGTTTTCTCCTCTGGAAAGTTTCACGTGGGGTCAAATTACCACACAAGCATGGTACGTATGTGTGTATTTCTCCTTTTCTGATTATAAAAGTAATGCCTATGCATGAGAGAAACTTTGGAAAACACAAAAAGTCAAAAGTCAAAAACAGGAATCACTGACAAGACCACCTGTGGCTCTTTCATATGTGAATAAACGCTCTTTGAAAACATTTGTTTCCTATGGTGAAATACACTTTTTGGTGTAGAGGTCTATGAGTGTTAACAAGTACAGAGATTCCGTGTTCCCATCACGTCAAACGGGATTCAGAACAGATTTGTCACTCCCTCAATAATTCCCTCACAGGGTCCCTCTCTGATTACCCCTCCCCAGAGTGCTAAAATGGCAACCACTGGTCGGTTCCCCATTTCTGGAGTTTTGCCTTTTCCATAATGTCATATAAATAGTATAAAACAGTATATAGCCTTTCGGTCTGGCTTCTCCCACTTAGCACCATGCATGTGGGTGTCATCCATGTTACTGCAGACTTCAGTAGCTGGTTAGTTTTTACTGCTGAGAACAGTTCAGCAGAACAGATGTCCCAGTAGTATAGATGCACTACAGTTCATCCACTCATCAGCTGACTGTCATTTGCATGGGTAAACATGACTTTTACTACTTGAATGATATTCCATCCTATAGATACACCCAGCCATATGAAAACAGTTCCCTATTATTGAACATTTTGGGTTTCCCCCCCAGTATAACCATTAAGTGAACATTTTTATACATAAATCTTTGTATGCCAAGTATCTATGTATACATTTATAGCCTACATGTATCTTAAGCTATCAACAAGCATGCAATGTGCCTTGCTGGAGATAAAGGGAAACAGGAAAAATATAAAACGCAGTTTTATTAGAATTTTTGAAAAACATTCATTATATAATAATAGCCTGGATCTTAATGCTTTGTACCATTATAAAAAAAAGGAAATAATAGCTTGCTTTAATTTGAATCTATCAGTTTTAACTTGTTAAATAGGACTAGATTAATTTTTTGTCTCTGAAATCCTGAGCAGGCATAGCATTAAAAACCCACTTCAGGTCACTGTTTTTCCAGCAGGAAGCTTCTTTAGACAGTGGAATCCCTTGGTGTGCACAGAACAAGAAGGATGAGTGTGCAAGGGTAGGATTCAGGGCTGGGGCTGGGTAGGGCGGCACAACTGAGTTTCTAGTTACATTTGAACAACTGAAGCCAAAACCAGCGAGAGAAGAATGATAAGGCTTTGTTCTGCACAGAGGGATGGGACTTCTCTTTGAGTAGATGCTGCTGTTCTGCAAATGAAAGAGAAAATAAAGAAAATGTCAGGATTGGTATGTGGCATCTGCTTTCAAAAAAAAAATACATGCACACTGTAGAACAATTTAAATAGTACAGAGAGTTATAAAGTGAAAAGTAAAGTCTGTTAGACTCCCCATCCCCACTTTCCATAGCGAAACATATTGACAGTTTGAGTTGTCTTTCCATGAATGTGACACATAGGCATACACAGGCACACACACATTCACACATCCCTTTATCAAGCCCAAATGGAATCTGCAACGTGCTTTTTTCACCGAACACTGTAGTTTGGACATACTGTACATACAGAGCTAATTCATTCTTCTGCATAGATGAATTCTTATTGTATGGATGTACCATAGGTAGGCAACTTCCCTATTCCTGAACAGTACATCACAGTTTAACTGGTCAGGAAAAACCTGTCCTGACATGAAGACACCTAAGGAGGACCTGACCCAAGACATGGACTCTGGTCATAGCACAGTCTGACTACTGCATTTTGTTAAAACAGAAATCACTGAATTATTTCAAACAAATTAAAACATAATTTGTTAGACCTATGAAACAATCTAATGTTGACTTGGAAATTTATCCCTTGGCTTTGGACTCCATTTAAGCGCTGGTCACCCCTTTTTTGAAAAAGATTCCACAGCAGCCCATAAATTTATGTTAGGGCTCCTCCTGCCGGACATTTTCTACAATTGCATTCCTGATTCAGTGTATGTCCTGGACTCCATTCACTCAATTTTGCTTTAAAATAATTAATAATACAGGATACACTTTAATGAAAATAAAGTAATACAGAACTGGACACAGTAATAATGAAAATCCCTTCATCTTTCGCCCGTCCTTAGAGATAACCATTCTTAGTAATGTGGAATTTATCTGTTTAGACCTATTTCTATCATTTATGTCCATTATCATGCCCAAATAGAAACATACAGTTTTCCTTGGATTTACATATCTGGGTTCATGTTCTAAGCACTGAATTGTCTCATTTTAACTTAAGACTTTTCATGCTGAAGAGAGGTTGTACTTGAGGGTGGCTTTTATGCATAGAAAAAAGCACTATTTTGGTATTTAAAAATATTTCTACCTATTATATTAATAAATTCAAAAACCTAATTTTCCCATACACTTTTGTATTTAATTTATGAATCACATTGTTCTATTTAAAGACTAAGTGAATTTTAATAATAACTTTTAAGGGGCCTTCACACTTAGTCAAATTCCCTTGACTATTTTAGCTCAGGTTATTTTCGGTTAAATTGTTATTTTTTTATTATTTATGTTTTTTATTAAGGTATCATTGATATATACTCTTATGAAGGTTTTCACAAGAAAAACAATGTGGTTATTCCATTCACCCTTATTATGGAGTCCCCTCCATACCCCATTGCAGTCACTGTCCATCAGTGTACTAAGATGCCACAGAGTCCCTTTTTTGTCTTCTTTGAGCTACACTGTTTTCCCCATGATCCCACACACACCATGTGCACCAATCATGATATCCCACAATCCCATTCTCCCTCCCTCCCCACCCACCTTCCCACACCCCTCCCCTTTGGTAACCACTAGTCCCTTCTTGGAGTCTGAGTCTGCTGCCATTTTGTTCCTTCAGTTTTGCTTCATTGTTATATTCCACAAATAAGAGAAATCATTTGGTATTTGTCTTTCTCTGCCTGACTTATTTCACTGAGTGTAATACCCTCTAGCTCCATCCATGTTGTTGCAAATGGTAGGATTTGTTTTCTTTCTTATAGCTGAACAGTATTCCATTGCGTATATGTATCACCTCTTCTTTATCCATTCATCCACTGATGATGGACACAGGTTGCTTCTATATCTTGGCTACTGTAAATAGTGCTGCAATAAACATAGGGGTGCATGTGTCTTTTTGAATCTGAGGAATGACATTCTTTGGGTAAATTCCTAGGAGTGGAATTCCTGGGTCAAATGGTATTTCTATTTTTAGTTTTTTGAGGAACCTCCATATTGCTTTCCACAATGGTTGAACTAGTTAACATTCCCACCAGCAGTGTACGAGGGTTTCCCTTTCTCCACATCCTCACCAGCATTTGTTGTTCTCACCAGCATTTGTTGTTCCTACTCTTTTTTATGTTGGTCCCCCTAACTGGTGTGGGGTGATATCTCATTGTGGTTTTAATTTGTATTTCCCCAGTAATTAGCAATGTGGAGCATCTTTTCATGTGCCTGTTGCCAATCTGAATTTCTTCTTTGGAGAAGCATCTGTTCATATCTTCTGTCCATTTTTTAATAGGGTTGTTTGCTTTTTGAGTGTTGAGGCATGTGAGTTCTTTATATATTTTGGATGTTAACCTATTGTCAGATATGTCATTTACAAATATATTCTCCCATACTGTAGGATGCTTTTTGTTCTGCTGACTGTGTCCTTTGCTATACAGAAGGTTTTTTGCATGATGTAGTCCCATTTGTTCATTTTTTATTTTGTTTCCCTTGTCCAAGGATATGCATTCAGGAAAAGGTTGCTCATGTTTATATTCAAGAGATTTTTGCCTATGTTGTCTTCTAAGAGTTTTAGGTTTCATGACTTACATTCAGGTCTTTGATTCATTTTGAGTTTACTTTTGTGTATGGGGTTAAACAATAATCCAGTTTCATTCTCTTGCATGTAGCTGTCCAGTTTTGCCAACACCAGTTGTTGAAGAGGCTGTCATTTCCCCATTGTATATCCATAGCTACCTTATCATATATTAATTGACCATATATGCTTGGGTTTATATCTGGGCTCTCTAGTCTGTTCCATTGGTCTATGGGTCTGTTCTTGTGCCAGTACCAAATTGTCTTGATTTCTGTGGCTTTGTAGTAGAACTTGAAGTCAGGGAGCTTAATGCCCCCTGCTTATTCTTCCTTTTCAGGATTGCTTTGGCTATTTGGAGTCTTTTGTGGTTCCATATGAATTTTAGAACTATTTGCTCTTTGTTGAGGAATGCTGTTGGTATTTTGATAGGGATTGCACTGAATTTGTAGATTGCTTTAGGCAGGGTGGTCATTTTGACAATATTAATTCTTCCTATCCATGAGCATGGGATGTGTTTCCATTTATTGGTATCCTCTTTAATTTCTCTCATGAATGTCTTGTAGTTTTCAGAGTATAGGTCTTTCACTTCCTTGGTTAGATTTATTCCCAGGTATTTTATTCTTTTTGATGCAGTTGTGAATGGAATTGTTTTTCTGATTTCTCTTTCTGCTAGTTCGTCATTAGTGTATAGGAATGCAACAGATTTCTGTGTATTAATTTTGTGTCCTGCAACTTTTGCTGAATTCAGACATTAGATCTAGTAGTTTTGGAGTGGATTCTTTAGGGTAGGTTACATTATTTTAAACTTAAGTTTTAAATTATTACATTTTCTTTTTAAAATACTTTAGATGACTTTTAATGAGCAACACCTTCTCAAATACTTGAATCTAGTAAATCTAATAAATGTATAAAATTTAATTCTCTTAAACATTCCAATACCTATTAAAAACTGAGTAAATTCTCTTTTAACTTTCAACTAAAAATCCCAAGTCTAAAATCAGTTAAATTTAACTGTCACACCTATATTGTGTGTGTGAATCACAGAGCTACTCCAACAGCTGTCCTTATATGCCAAACATTTAAGATGCTGCAAATAAATACCCCCCCCAAAAAATACAGATTATTCCTGACTTGGCAACAAAACTATTAATAATAGGAGTTGGGTTTATCTCAACAACTGTTAACTCCATTCTAAACCTTTGCATATTAAAAGACCTTTACCCCACTATTTCTAAGTGGAGTTTGGTATTCCAACTCCTGTGGCCTGAGCTTGCATGGAGTGAGGGATGGGGGTGAGAACAGCAAGCACTTTGAACAAAGAATTCATGTCAAGAGGAGAGATCTGATGTATTCTCCCTTGGCCCTGACTGACATAATGAATCTTGATTTTAGCAATGTGAGTATATCTATTTTCTTATACCCTCACCAACCCTGTATATTATCAATCTTCCAAATTTTTGGCCTGTATTATAACCTATGAACACATAAGTTTGTTTTCTACATATCTTTTCACTTTTATTGCTCCTGAGAATTTTTCCATATTGCTATATGATTATCCTACAATCGTTTTCCCCCAGCTTTATGGAGGTACAATTGATGTATAACATCTGCCATTGTTTCTAACGGCTACATTATTCCATCCAGTAAATGTAACTCCTTGATGTAGCCATTCACTTGTCATTGGATATTTAGGCCCAGCTCTTAATGTTTGCACTCTGACTCTGTATTATAAAGACTGCTTTGATGCCCAGATATGGAAGCAACCAAAGTGCCTATCAATAGGTGAACAGATAAAGAAGATGTGGTAATATACCCAAGGGAATATTATTCATCCATAAAAAAAGAAAGAGATCCTGCCATTTGTGACAACATGGATGACCTAGAGGGTATTATGCTAAGTGAAATAAGCCAGGTGGAGAAAGACAACCACCATACGAATTCACTTATTTTTGGAATACAAAAACAAAACAAAACAAAATGAATAAAAATAGCAGTAGACTCATCACTGAGAGATGACTGGTGGTTACCATGGGGGAGGGGTTAGGGTGAGCAAGTGGGGAGGGTGAGGGTGATAAAGGGGCACAAAAATTCTCAATCATAATATAAGTTGGTCACAGGGATGGTAGTACAGCATGGAGAATATAGTCAGTGATCCTGTAACATCTTCCTGTCCTGGCAGATAGTAACTACACTAGCAGGGGTGAAGATTTAATAATATGAGTAACTGTTGAACTACAGTGTTGTATACTTGAAACCTATATAAGATTGTATGTCAACAATACTTCAATTAAAAAAAATAATAAAAAGAATGCTTTGGTGAACACCTGGAAACACATAAGTTGCGTCCACATTTCGCATCTTTTCCTTAGAATAGGCTACCAGAAGTACCATAAGGTCTGATTTAGGTCAAAGATTATGAATATTTTTTAAATTCTTGATAAATATTGTCAAATTGTTCTCCCAAAGCAATTACAAACTTGCAATGCCATCGAGCATTGAATAACATCTTTAAAATACTTTTCTGTCTTTCTTGGCTAAGGCATGCCAAGGAAGTTGAGGTGAAAAGTGTATCTTATTAAGTGGATATCTCATTACTGTTAAAGCAATGAAATCATTTTCCATGTTGCCATTTGTGGTTCCTCCTTTCTAAATTATCTAAAAATATTTTCTTCTAAATTGTTTCAGAAAGAGATTAGTAAAATTCCTTCCATGGCAATGAAAGTGGAGAAAAACTTGGCGAAGAGTGAAAGAGGGTTTTATTCTTGACATTCAGTGGAACTGGCAAAGGACTGTCATAAGTAAATCTATTCAGCAGTCACTGAAAGAATGCCCCAGACAAAGGAAAGAGTAGGTCAGGAACTAGAAATCCCTTACTTATTTGCTGTGTTGTGAACCCGTTACATTTAGACACAGTGTGGTCCTGTAGGAAGAGCAAGGATTTTACACGGACGAACCTGGGTTCTGTATCTGGCTCTAGCCAGTCTTGAGTGACTTTACGCAATTAACTTCTCTGAACCTCAGCATCACTGATGGGGGTCGAACTGCCCACCTTCCAGGAATGTAGTTGGAACAAAACAAGATGGTGACTTGAGTGATGGGTTGGAAGGCTGACAGGTCCAAAGGGTTCAGAAAGACAGAGAACAGGTGAGGAGAGCCACCCTCATTCACCTGCCATGTCCTGCAGCAGGGGAGGTAAACTGAGGTACTGGGGCCAGACTGGCCTTGCCTGCCTATTTCAGGAATGGTGGTGTCAGATGCAATGGGATTTACAAAAAGAACTTTCTTACTTGCCATAGCTGTATAAAGTTTCCTCAAGCAGACAAGGAGTAAAACCATAAAGAGCCAAATTACAAAGTAACACTAAGCACACCTACCTCTCCAGGCCTCATGAGGGCCCAGGCAACTGGGTTGTCTGTCCTATTAAATCCTCCCAACAGCCTTTTTCCTATTGTGCCCACCTAGGTAAGACATAGCTCATTTCTGTTTCTTGACATCAAAATCTGGAACTTAAATAATATGCTCCACAGGACATTTCTCCAGGTCTTGTAGGACATTTGTCATTCCTTTTGGCTGCCTAGCCCCTCTGAACCTTCTTTGTCTCAAATCCATGCCTCCCAGGGCAGAAACCAACCATTTGTGCATTCATCCATTCATTCATTTCTGAGTGCCAACCAGGTTGCAGCTCCTTGCTAGGTTCTTGGGGCACATTCGTCAGAGAACAAAACAGGTAAAAAGTCCCTGTCCTCTGGGGCTTGTGTTCTAACAGGTGGGAAATGGACAATTAAGAACGAACCCGAGGAGCCAGTGAGTCAGAGGACAGCAAACAGTATGGTAGGAAAACAGGGCAACAGGAGGGGTTTTGCAGAGCCAGATTCTACAGGGCTGGCTGTCATTTTAAGTACTAAGGTCAAGGTCACCTCATGGAGGTGAGATACGACAAGTACAGTAGATGAGAGAGTTAGCCATGTGAATGGCTGCGGATGGACTTGCAGGCAGAGGGAACAGCCGAGGCAAAGGCCCTGAGGCCCGAATGTTCCAGGCGGCCACTGCGGCTGAGGCTTAGTGAGGGGAAGGGAGTGAGATAAAGAAGTCAGAGAGAAATGGGGCTGGTGCAGGCTGTGTGGCTCTTACTCTGAGCGACATGGGAGTGGCTGCAGGGTTGTGAGCAGATGAACGATGTGACTGAATTTTTTAAATTTTCATTTTTTATTTTCTGTTCTCTGTACTTAGTATAGGTTTGAAAGTTTCCCTACTGAACAATAGAAAGAAAGGGCTAACTCTAGTGGCTGGTGCCAAAAGGCCCCGGGGGTTGGGACAAGGTGGAAGCGAGGAGGCCTGTCAGGGTCCGTTGCAGCCACCCCAGTGAGTGATGAAGGCGGCTCGGACCAGGCCCCTCACAGTAGATGACTGGATATTCCAACAGGTTTGTAGATACAGAAGGACTTTCTAGTGATGGCTGAGGGAAGGGACAGAGTCAAGGATGCTTCAAGACTTTTGGAATGGGTTTGGGAAAGGTGGGCACTGCCGTCGGCTGAGACAGGAAGACTGTATGGAGACCAAGTATGGGGCTATTAGTTTCCTGTTGCTGAGTGGCTTTAATACAAGCAGATTTATTCTCTTCCGGCCCACACACCAGCCATTAGGAAAGGGGGAATGGGGATGTGCGCTCCTTCCTTTCGCCTAATCCAGAAGCGGTACATGTCTACCAGGCCACAGCAGAAAGGGAGGCTAGGAGTACATGAATGATTCTTGGCAGCGATAAACTCAGGTGAAATTCAAGGGTCCAGCTACTAAGTGAGAAAGGGAAAAAGAGCTATTTGGGATTGATGAGCAGCCCCTCTCTCTGTCTCTGTCTGTATAACTAAAGGACTAGTTATAAAGATGAACAAGTAGTCTATGTAACCCACACAGTCTGGCATAGAAGAACCCTAATGAGCTCCTTGTAGATGGAAGAATGGTTCCTACAGACATTTACGGAGCCCCTATTATGTGCAACTGCCATGTCAGGGCAGGCTCTGCTCTGCAGACACGGCAGTTCAGCTTAGCTGGGCAGATGCTCAGAGAGGCTGAGAGAAGTGCAGTGTGGAAGTACAAACCTGACTCTGTGGCTGGGCATTTTAGGGGGTGGGTACAAAATCATACTGCAAGTCCTCAGTGTTCTGTAGATAGCAAGGACTGGGTATCGTGGGGAAGCAAGGAGACTGGGTTAAGACATTTACTTACGAATTTATGGAACAATCTGGATGAGTGCTGTGGTCCACGCACATTAAGAGCTTCACTGGCCTGTAGAATGAAAACAAGTAATATGTAAGGGATTATTTAAATGGCTTCATTAATCAAATATTTATGGTGTGTCTGCAAAGTCCTAGAGATACAAAGTCTCTGACCTTGAAGGACACCCAAACTGTTTCCTTTTAAAGATATCAGCCAGCATTTATTGAGCATTTACTATGTACTGGAAACTTGATTATGGATTTTACATATATTATGTCATTTAATCTGCACAACAACCAAATGGAGTGGGTATTATTCTCATGTCCAATTTGCAGTTGAGAAAGTTGCCCAGGGTAACTTGCCAGATTCTCATGGTAGCAAGTTGTGGAGCTGAGCTTGAACCTTGAACCTTGCTGACTCATGCCAGAGTCCGAGCATGGACCCACTTCTGTATGAATGTACAACTTTGCTTGGAAAAACCTCTTGATAAGTACTCTGGGCAGAAAGTTTGACTCGAAGCCGGTGATAGCCGGTGCCCAGGCTTCAGCAAAGTGAGATAAATTGCCCTGCAGAGCAGAGAGAGATGTGGAGTTCCAGGGCATCTGGCAGGGAACGGAAAGCTAGCAGTGAAGAGAGGAGCAGGTGACATTGGCACATTGGCCATTAGGTAGGAGGGAGACCAAGAAAGGCTGTTTTGTGGCAAAGTGACTAGAGGGGACTCAAGAATAACAGGAAATATGTTGTTTGCTCTATGGCAGGCATGTGACCCTCCCTAGCACAAAGTCTTACTTTTTAGTAAAGTCTACACTATGTAGATATTTTTTATGACAGTTTGTTTTTGTTTTTTTATGCCACCAAAAAGGCATTGAGTTTCATGGAGTCTGGTTCAATACAGTGCTAACGGAAATCAACTCAAAAGCAAGAGAGGCTATGAAGAGGTAAGACCTTGCCAAAGTGTGCAGGAATCTTGGGTAGAACTTTCAACTGCCACAGGCAGAGGACAATGTCACCTGAATTTTGAGAGGCAGGATGTCCTCCCTTCTGGGTTGGAGTTTGATTTGTTAACCTTCACCACTCCCCCCTTTAAACCTTTTGTTATCTTTTCTGTGCTCCCAAGAGCAATACAAACCCCACCTCAGGAGGTGGGGGTGAGGGGAGCTGCGCCCCCAAGGACAGCTGTGTGAGGGGAGGGGACCATGGGCTCTGGCCTGGACCACCACACTTGACTTGATGACTTACAAAGACAGCCTCACGGGGGAGTTCCTGGGCCAAAGCAAAGTGGTCATGAATGCGCACATTTTATCCACAATTTTCACCATCATTGAGCTGTTTTAGAGCAAGAATTGCCTTAAAAAAATTTTTTTAACCAAAATCTTTGCTTGGATTAAGAAAGGAAGGGTACTGAAAGACAAGAGCATAATTAAAAGCCTTACAGTGCTGAGTTCAAAACCCAGCTCTCTCCCTGAGTGGTGACCTTGGAAAGCTAACCTAACCCCTCTGACTCTTAGTTTACCCATCCACAAAAAGGGGATATTTCGATAACACTTAAAGACAGAATGAATCTATGACCTTACCAATCTAGGGAGGGTTACTAGTGTGGTACTGTGGCAGGCAGGGAGCCAGATAAGGCGGCTAAAGGGAGACTCTTGGTGCTGGTAACACTGTTTCTTATCTAGACACTTGTATTTTGAACTTGGAAAATTCACCCAGCTGTGTACTTCTGGTTTGTGCCTTTTTCAGTACATGGGTTACATTTCCAAAATAGAGTCCTTGCTTTATTTTTAACAGGTGATAAACCTAACTTTTGAGTTTCCTAAGAGCATTAGCAATAATAGATGCGTAATGGTACAGCTTCAAGCTGTGGAAAAAGAGAACAGCTTTGAGGGGCCCCTTCTCTTGGGAAGACATGGGTGGAGGGACCCCCCACTTCCAAAGGGCTTTCCTCAGCTGGGAGGATTACCCAGCACACCGAGCTTTTGAGAAGGCAGAGGGCAGAAAAGCCAGCTGGATGGTCAAGGGTCCTGGGCAAGGCTTTCCACCCTGCCAGCCCCACAGTGTCCGAGAAAGCCCCTAAGTCTTGGCAGGGCCGGAGCCCAGCTCCAAGGAGCCAATCTGTGCTGCAGATTTAGGCACTGAGGCAGAGAGCAGCAGGAAGCAGCAAGGTGAGGCATTCCTGCTCCAGAGGGCAGCTTTCACCTGCCCCAGGGTTTGAGCCAAGCTTACTTAAATTTCCCCAAACCAGGAAGCCCCACCAACATCTGTGTGTAAGTACACAAGCTGCCTGACCCATAATGTGCTCAGTGCAGGTACCTATCACTCTTTTCTTATTGGCCTATGGTCAAGATGTCTCTATCTGTATCTCAAACAAACTCCGCCTCAGCACCTGTCATGGGCAAGGATCCCACAGGTAGTGCGGCCTGCAGAGACGCAGGGACCACAGTCCCTGTTCTCAGGGCACTCACCCAGCCATAAGCAAGGGAGGAGGGAAGGAGACATGCACAGAGGAGAGGGGCTGCTCTGTCTGCCGTTCAGGCCTTAAAGAGGCCTCTGGACAGAAGTGGGAGGGACCCAGATAGACGGCCAGAAGGCCCTCCTAGACGCCACTCTCTGTGACAACCCAGAGGCACAGTCCTGTGCCCTTCGGAGCTGATCCCAGCAGAAGCCTTGCAATATGCTCATTAAGATATACCACCTACAGGTAATCATTTATACAGCTGTGCTGAAAGCCCATTTCCTCCAGTCTGTCTTCCAGGATTTTCACACTGCCTTCTCCGCAAGATTCCCTAAAATATAAAAACATATATATGTAACAAAAGGAAGAAAAGACGAAAGAGGAAGTTGTTTCTGGGTTAACGAAAATTTCTTTTGACCATGTGCTCCAGGGATATTCTCCTTGCTGAGGGAAAACAGGCAAGTGTGTGGCCCTAAAGATGCTGATTGCATTAAAACCATGGCGCCCTGAGGGCCACCGCACTAAGGACCCAACAGCCCCTGAAGTTTGTGGGTCTCCTGCCCTGGACTGGGGAGGGCAGTGCTGGCACGTGGACAGTGCACCACAGGCCCCATCCTAGCCCACCCATCAGCATGCCTCTGCTGTGCGGGAGTCCCCTCAATGCTAACTGCCCACTTGTCCATCCCACAGTGTATTAAGTTAAGCTTTAAATGAAAACAGAAACATACAAGTCAACAACATATTAGAAAATGCAAATAAACAAATGGAAAAAAATTACCCAAATCTCACATCACTAGAGAAAATAGATGCTAACATTTTGGCGCATATCATTCTAGACATTCATATATTTATTCCCACAAGACTTTTAAAATGTAACAGTGGGATCCCACTGTGCAATGCATTTTGTATTCTGTTTTCCCCCATGACTATGTGTCCAAGTGACTCCCCCTTTGGGCCTGCTGTTTCCTTTCCAACACCTAGCACTGCCAAACTTCCTCCTATGCTGCCCATGCCAACAGAGAATGAGAGTGTCCTTCTCCCTACACTCTCATCAACAGGGATCTGGCCCTCCTGATGATTATACGTAGGCAGGGAGATAGATGAAGGCAAACAGCGGTGGATATAACACTGCCAGCCGTGGTAATAGGCATCATATTCATTATGCAGGCAGGGCCCTGCCTCAGTTTATGGGGAATGAGAAGATAAGCAGCCTCCCCACCGCACAAAAAGAGAGGGAGTGTACAGAACACACAGGAGGCCAGCTTCCAGGCCTTGTCCCCAAGGTGCCAGAAGGGCCAGCCACCATTGGTCCATGTGTTGAAATGTCCAAGGCCATGTAGTCTCCAGGTTGCTGTGGGACTCAGTCACCTCTTCGAACATCAAAGGCAGGACCCCTGACAGGCTACAGCCTACGGTGTCTTCTGCCTGAGGCAGCCTGTGCTGTTAGCCAATGTGAAAGGCAAACAGTCTACACGGCGCTGCTGAAGCCCCAGCCCCAGCCATCTTCAGTCACATGGACATCCAGCTCACAGGGCCCTGATGGATCTGTCTCACTCAAGACCTTCACGGCCTTGACTGTCTATTTGCAACAGTGGAGGTAAATGCACATGTTTCATGCCACTCCACCGGATGCCCTTTCAGACCAAATGGCCTAAGGGCTTCACAATTTGTGCCAAGTGTGGGATAAACACTTTCCAGTAGCCTACAAGACCCAAAACCTCTTGCACAAATGTCACATTTATCTGTAAAGTAATCAGATATAAGTGTAACATCACACACAGTATTAGACGCCCTATTCCCAAGGGGATATGGGTTTGCTCCACTCAGCCCCACCCTGCAAACAGTAGGGGTGGGGGTGGGGGTCCCTGGAAAACCGTCTGGGTTGCAATAAATCATGGAGCATTCAGCTCCTGTGTCCATCAGGGCCAGGACACACTGCACATTAACTGGAGACTAATAAATATCATCCTACATGTGGCCTCTGGTCCCCACCACATCCCCCAAGGTGGCAGCCTCGACCTTCCCCTCAGTCGAACTGCAACACCAATTGTTGTCCTGTGCGGGTGAGGGCCGAGGTGGAGCCTGAGTACTGTCCCTCAGGAAGTGTTGCAGGGACACAGGCTGGACATGGGCCTTTGCCTCCGGCTTCTGTCCTGGACCTCAGCGGTTGGAACTGCTGCTTTGGCTTTAATTGGTGCCACAGTTCTAATAAGATCCCATCAAGTTTTTCTTTCACTACCCCAGCTTTTATCAAATCAACCCACATCTGGGTCCTCAAGACCTTCACAGGGCCTTTCACACTTCTCCTTTCAGTCTTAGCCCATACTTCCTTCTGGGTTCTTATTGTTTCAACCTCCCCCAGATCTGCTAACATAAGAGTAGCCTCACTTATGGGTTGCCCTATGTTGGGGGCAATAGTCACTAGAGACCCAAAGAGAGATGGGGGAGCTGTATGCAGCACCAGATTTCTCATTCCTATGGTGAGTAATTCCTCATCGGGGCCCTGGGGGTCCATATTATAGATGATCTTTCTCATGACCAATTCCCAAAACACCTGTTAGAGCTCTGCGTATGTTTTCCAGCTAGTGGGTAACTATGGTAAATCACCCGGATTAGGCCAAACTGCCCTGATGGCTGCTGTCAGCCAAGCCAGAAGCGCCTGATTCCCTGAGGTGTGACGGGCACTTTGCAACCGCTGCCGGGGAGCAGGGTGAGTCATCAGGGAGGCCAGTCTACTCAGTCCGGAACCCGGCATGACAATGTGTTCCACCCCCATATCCTGGAGACGCAAAAGCCATGTAGGCAGAGGTTCCGATGGCTTCTGCCAATACTAGATGCTCATGTCCCCAACTCATCCTGGGTATAGGAGCAGAGCACGGACTGCTCCGCAACCTGGGGAGGGGGCGGCTCCTTCCCCTCAGGAGCCTGCGGTTGTTGTGTTTTTACTTTCTTTTAATGCTGGAGAGGCTCAGGCGGTGGCCTTGGCAACAGATCTGCCCTCGGCCCCACCCCCTCATGCTCTCCTGACACCTCCTCTTTCTCTGGAGCTGAAGGCACCTCTTTCCTCCCCCTCTCCTACAACCTTCTGCAGTGTGGACTCTCCTGCTGCCTCCCCCCTCACTGCTGCTAAGAAATTTTCCTGGAGGGTGACTCGTTTTCTCAATAACTGTCTCTTCCTTAAGGGCATCCCACAGGTCATCAGCCAGCTCTTCTAAATGATGCTGAAGTGTGTCTCTCTCCTGATGAAGTCTCTCTCTCTCTCTCTTCTCAATAACACCTTCCACTATCTCGACAAGAAAGAGATTCTACTATCCTAGCTGCTACATGGCCACTCAGGGCCTCTACGCAGTCTTCTGTCTGACAGAGGGCTAATTCTGCAGCTTCCAGTGTCTCCACACTTCCCCAGTTCTGGGGAAGGCCCCACCCTTCTAGGAGGTGCTTTACCCTAGAGCAATTCCCCACTAGAGGCCCCCCAATTGGAAGCCTCACATATGGGGGTTCCCAAGTGAAGCTGCACCCTCGACAACTGCAGCCACGGGGGCCTCCCCATCATCCCTAGAGGCAGCCCACCGAAGGGTCATACCCATTTAGACAGATTTTGGGTTCAGAGGTCCTGCCGATTACCACCAGATATAACTCTGGGGGGAAAATCCAAGGGCAAAAATGCCTTTGAAACAAAAATCAGTCAAAGGGAGAAATAAAGTTAAGAAGCCCTTTTTTTTCTTACAAGTAGTCATGCCATCTCTCTTGACCAGGCTGCAGCACAAGAGAGCTCCACCCAACCTCTCCAGTCCTGATAAAGCCTCACTCACCCATGTAATTACCTATCGATGTGGAGATGGACTAATTCTCTTCACCCCTTAGAAACACCTACTGATATGCAAATGAGCTAAAGCCAGGCAAGAGATTCTGGACATACTGCAATTTTACCCACACTGTGTAAATAAGTCATTTGCAAATGTAATCAATTGCCCAGGAGCCAGGAAAAACATTGCACTCATTATATGGTGAGTCTGAGAGGGTCATGGGGGCCTGAAAGGGAGGACTTGCCAAGCTTCTTGCAGAACATACTTTATAGTACATCCACTCACTGGGGTCAGGAACACCTTCCTCCAGGCAGCACCAATGGCTGAAAAGCAAGGCCCCGACTTGTCTCCAAAGCACCGTGATGGCTGCTCGGCTTTAACTAGGTCTGGCTGCCTTGGCTCGTCCCTGAACCAACTCAACTGGCTTTAAGTTTTTTATCTTCAGTTTTGCCAGCAGTGTCTTTCAGGAATGAGAAGGATGAGCTCAGGCTTGTATTTATATAAACTCAAGTCGTTTCCCAGAAAATATGGAGCTTAAAGTTTCCCTAGCCAGCTACCTCAGACCCAGCTGTGGAACTGGTTTGTTCTTTGAGAATGAAGTCTTCATTACATAATCCTTAGGTCATTTCTGAGAACTCCTGGTGAAGGGTTTTGGGCTCAAATGACCAGAAAAAGAAACTGAGTTTCACCCACACAAATGCATAAAGAACTCTCTTATCCGATGCTGCCCGAGTGGCTCAGAGAGGAATGTGATTTTCTGAGAGAAGTATCTGGATAAAGGAGGTTCCCTTCTGGGCTCAGGACTGGCTAGTGACATTTCCAGAAAGTCCAGCCTTTGCCTTTCTATACCACGACATTAAAAACAGAGAAGACTCTTGTTTCCCCAAAAATGAAAATGTAAATGAACTCGATCATATTGCAGCCAAGAAAAACATGTTTGCACAATCACCATCATCAACATCACCACAACTTACACTTTGGGTTTCCCGATATCATGCATAATCCAGATCTCAATGTGTGTGATTTTATCCTTCTGGAAGTTGGGAATTTCAAAATCTGCAAAAAAGCTGAGAAAAAGGAAAGACATTTCTTATGTCCTAAAGCAGTACAATACTTTTCCCATTTCATTCTTAATTTGTACATTGTTTGTTTTTTTAAGCTTTTAGGTTTTTTAAATCAGATTTCATTCTTAGGTTACTTATTTCATTCATGCATTCAACTGCTGTTAATGGTACAAATGCATAGACGTGGCTCTTATCTCCAGGTCATTGGATTGTTCTGCTCTACTTAAATTTACAAAAACAAGTATTAGGTTGGGGATGAACACAATTCTCTTAAGCCTTCATGTGAAACAACTAAATAAACCTGTTGGTGTTCCTTGTTGTATTTATGGATGCTAATGTTCTTACCCTTTAACAGGATAGGCTCCTGTTGGCTCTGAACCATTCAGCATGACATGGATCACCCCAGAACTATCCTGTGAATACTGCAAGAAGAAACAATAATTTTTAGTAAATTAAAACATTGTTTTTCAGCTATGAAATGAGCAATTTTTTAAAATTGACGATTCTTAATATCAGCAAGGAGGTGATACATTTGTACATCATAAGGCCGGTAGGGATGTACCTGGTATCTCTTGGAAAGCAAATTGCTTTGTAATGTCAAAACCTACAGACTCAGCAATTTCATGTCTGGGAATCTATGCCAAGAAAATAATGTGAAATAGTGTCAGATTCTATCATTGCATCAGCTGGAATAGACTAAATTATGCTGCCATTACAAACAATCCAAATTCACAGTTAAACAACAAGCAATTATTTTACGTTTACCACAGGTACCCTGGAGTTTTGCTCCAAATGTCCTCCCCCTGAGACCCAAGCTGATGAAATCCCCACATTTGCAGAAAAGCTGGTTGTCAGGGACACGATGAGGGGCAAGAGGCAGGTCACAGGCAGCTCTTAAAGCCTCCCACCAGGAGTCACACACACTCCCACTCACATCTCATGGGCAAGTGCCAAAGACATGGAAGTAACTTCAAGAGGCAGGGGAGTCCCTGTTTGCAGATGACATGATATTGTACATAAAAAACCCTAAAGAATCCACTCCCAAACTACTAGATCTAATATCTGAATTCAGCAAAGTTGTGGGATACAAAATTAATAAGCAGAAATCTGTGGCATTCCTATACACTAACAATGAACTAGCAAAGAGAGAAATCAGGAAAACTGATTTCATTCACAGTTGCATCAAAAAGAATAAAATACCTAGGAATAAACCTAACCAAGGAAGTGAAAGAACTATACTCTGAAAACTACAAGACACTCATGAGAGAAATTAAAGATACCAATAAATGGAAACACATCCTGTGCTCATGGATAAGAAGAATTAATATTGTCAAAATGGCCATCCTACCTAAAGCAATCTACAGATTCAGTGCAATCCCTATCAAAATACCAACAGCATTCTTCAATGAACTAGAGAAAATAGTTCTCAAATTCATATGGAACCAAAAAAGACCCCAAATAGCCAAGGCAATCCTGAGAAGGAACAATAAAGCTGGGGGGTTTATGCTCCCCAACTTCAAGCTCTACTACAAAGCCACAGTAACCAAGACAATTTGGTACCAGCACAAGAACAGACCCATAGACGAATGGAATAGACTAGAGAGCCCTGATATAAACCCAACCATATATGGTTAATTCATATATAATACAGGAGCCATGGACATACAATGGGGAAATGACAGCCTCTTCAACAGCTGGTGTTGGCAAAACTTGACAGCTACATGCAAGAGAATGAAACTGGATTATTGTTTAACCCCATACACAAAAGAAAACTCGAAATGGATCAAGGACGTGAATGTAAGTCATGAAACCATAAAACTCTTAGAAAACAGCATGGGCAAAAATCTCCTGAATATAAGCATGAGCAACTTCTTCCTGAATGCATCTCCTCCAGCAAGGGAAACAAAAGCAAAAATAAACTCATGGAACAACATCAAACTAAAAACTTTCTGTATGGCAAAGGACACCATCAATAGAACAGAAAGGCATCCTACAGTATGGGAGAATATATTTGTAAATGACATATCCAACAAGGGGTTAACATCCAAAATATATAAAGAACTTACATGCCTCAACACCCAAAAAGCAAATAACCCGATTAAAAAATGGGCAGAGGATATGAAGAGACAGTTCTCCAAAGAAGAAATTCAGATGGCCAACAGGCACATGAAAAGATGCTCCAGATCACTAATCATCAGGGAAATGCAAATTAAAACCACAATGAAATATCATCACCTCACACCAGTAAGGATGGCCAGCATCCAAAAAACTAAGAACAACAAATGCTGGTGAGGATGCAGAGAAAGGGGAACCCTCCTACACTGCTGGTGGGAATGTAAGCTAGTTCAACCATGTGGAAAGCAATACGGAGGTTCCTCAAAAAACTAAAAATAGAAATACCATTTGACCTGGGAATTCCACTCCTTGGAATTTACCCAAAGAATACAACTTCTCAGATTCAAAAAGACGTATGCACCCCTATGTTTATTGCAGCACTATTTACAATAGCCAAAATATGGAAGCAACCTAAGTGTCCATCAGTAGATGAATGAATAAATAAGAGGTGGTACATATATACACAGTGGAATACTATTCAGCCATAAGAAAGAAACAAATCCTACCCTTTGCAACAGCATGGATGGAGCTGGAGGGTATTATGCTCAGTGAAATAAGCCAGGCGGATAAAGACAAGTGCCAAGTGATTTCCCTCATTTGTGGAGTAGAACAAGGAAGCCAAACTGAAGGAACAAAATAGCAGCAGACTCAGAGACTCCAAGAAGGAACTAGTGGTTACCAAGGGGGAGGGGTGTGGGAGGGCAGATGGGGAGGGAGGGAGAAGGGGATTGAGGGGTATTATGTTTAGTACACATGGTGTAGGGGATCAAGGGGAAAACAGTGTAGCAAAGAGAAGGCAAATAGTGAATCTGTGGCATTTTACTACACTGATGGACAGTGAGTGCATTGGGGTATGGGTGGGGACTTGATACTATGGGTAAATGTAGTAACCACATTGTTTTTTCATGTGAAACCTTCCTAAGAGTGTATATCAATAATACCTTAATAATAAAAAATAAAGGTAAAAAAAAAGAGACAGGGGAGTGAAAGCCATGTACTCAGAGGATGAGCTATAAATATTTGGTAACCAGACTCAGGACCACCGCAAGCATTGTGCACAAAGATGTGTATTTCAGCCTTGTTTGTAAGCCATCTAAAATGGTCAAGAACAAGGGAATGGTAAATAACCCGTGGAACTTACATGTCTGAAATATGAGCCAGACATTAATAAAAGTCTACATACAAAAGATTTGCAATATTATAGGAAAAGCTTACATTTATAGCAAAATGCAAGATTGAGTAGACAGAGCATGAGCTCTACAATGTTAAAAAGAAATGGGCAAAAGTCTAGGAATATTAGTCACCTCCTGAAATTTCCAAGGGAGAGATAGGTCCAGAGAAGTTCCCAAATCTCCAGGTCAGAATACTACTGGAGCATGTAATTTCCCTGATAAAACGTTTATATTAAAGTGAAGGCAGGGGGCTGGTGGGAGATTATGTGGCACTGAGATATACATAGCTAGGTTTATTCTCTCACAAAATGATGCCCAATACCAGCCACAGCAAACCAACTGTATACTGCATGTCATGCATGTCTCAGATTGCTTCCAAATAGCGCTAACAGTCATGGTTAAATCCACAGATGCCAAGGTCTGATGCCCACTATGTTAAAAGGGGTTGCCTTTAAGTAATAAGTCTATGGATGAGTAATTTTCCTATCTTTAATTTCTACAACTTGTCATTTCCTATCATGAGCAACTATTACATCGATAATAAGAAAAAAAGTTAATTTAAAAAATGCATGCAGATACAATGAGGCTGTACGATGTAGTGGTTGAAAATTTGGTCTCCTACTCCAAATTACTACTAGATTTGTAATAAGTCTAGTAACATTTCTTGACTTCTCTGTGCCTCATTTTTCCCATCTGCCACACAGGGGTAATAAAAGACTGCTGTAAAGATCAAGTCATGTAAAATAATAATTAGGAGCATCTGTTGAATACTTCTCTGCTGCAGACCCTCCTCATCCCTGAGCCACTGCCTCTCCTTGTGCTTAGACTATCTAGCATATTCTAAGGGCTTATTAAATGTGGGCACAATTATCAGATTCCCATTCTGGAATTGGAGGATATATGAGCTGGTAGTTTGGGGCACATACCTTCAAGTCAGGCAGATCTGCTGGATAGAATGTATGTTCCTTTCAGATAAGGTTGACATCACCCTGAATTGCTGTTGAGATACCACATTCTGGTGATGACACATCCATAGCTTCCCCGTCCTCCTGAGGGCTGTAGCAGCCCACTGCTCACTGACTGGGGGCTCCACTCAAAACAGAACTGATGGATAGTGGGCCCAAATGGGGTGCTGTCACTGGGACTGGCAGGAGAGCACAGGAATAAACAGTTTTGCCTGGTACCACAGCTCTGCTTAGCTGTAGACTACAGCTATGGGGGCAGATTTGACCAAAGTCCTTCTCACCCCCAAGTAATTGTCCTAGTGGACACCTGGGGATCTAGAGTGGGACAAAAAGAGACATAGAGAGCCCTGAAAGGGGAATCACAGTGGTGAGTGGAAGGCTGTGAGGTCCACAAGACCCCTAGTCATTATAGCTAACATTTAATAAGCTGTCATCAACTCTGGTGACAACATTCCCTGAGGAACAGACTGACCTTAAGGGACCACTTCCGTGCCTCCAGTTTATCGTCCTAACACCTATCACTTCCTCTGCCATTAATATCAGTCTTGGGGACATTTCTGACCCCCACATGTAGATGCGGCGTGTCCCCAGGTCTCCCATAAAACAGAGGTTACCCCACTGTACACAGCAGTCAATATCACATCGATTTGAAATACTAACAGCAACCACCACATACTAAGAATAATAGTGACTATTCAATATCCTCATCCATGGATAACATTCCCTGAATATTTCCTCTGAGCCAGGTACTGCATTACGTATTCAAGCTCTTTAAATCCTCATACCTTTCTGGAGCAGAGGGAATGAGTCAAAATGTTGCAGAAGTGGGAATAGAGGCTCAGAGGAGTTAAGTCATGACTCAGTGGCCCGGTCTCTGAACACTCTGTCCATGTTCACGGGTCCCACGTGTGCTCTGTCACCCTGTTGTCCATCCCAGGATTACCTGCATAGATGCCCTTTTCCAGAAAGAATCCACAGGATTGTTTTCACAATCTTCTGAGGTAGGGCAGGATTGGTAATCGAGTCCTCAGGGGAAAACAGACAAACATGTTTCATTTCAAAGATTATATCACAGAAGAATTAATTTAAAGTAGAATTAATTTGCTGGCTCTACAAAATACATTTAGCCTGGGTTCTGTACAATATCCACAAATTTAACATTCACAGTTCTGCCCAGCCAGCCCACAAGGAACCTGGTAAGTGACCACCCCATCTGTGATATGGAGACATTTATCATTTGGCTCAGAAAGCAGAGAATGAAGCAGTTGGTTAGGGAGTGAGCCTGCCAAACACCGAGCATTGGCATGTTAGCTGGGTTCTCTCTCTACTGAAGGGCTAGTAAGGGGATTAAAAAACAAAAATCTTTGCTTTATTGGAAAAAGTGCCTTCTCCAATTAGCCCTGGTCTTGGAAATAAATACAAGAAAAATAGACAAAGAAAGTGGTAGCTCTTAGCCACAAATGAGAAATTTTATAACATTTAAAATATATAAAATGTTAAAGTGTGTTACATTAAAATAACTTTAAGGCTAGAGTACAGCAGATATATAATGGGATTTGTTCACCATTTATTCTATTAAAAAGGAGAAAGTGCTAACTGACAAGCCCTTCCAGGGAGATCCAAACAGGGGAAACCTCCCCAAGGGAAATTCGGGGAGCTCCAGATCCCCTCTGGGCACACCACCCTCCCAGCAACTCCAAACCCCATCACTGAGGGGTTTTTATGAGATTTCATTATATCAGCAGTACTGATTAAATCACCAGCTATTGGTGATTAACTCAATCTCCAGCCCCTCTCCCCTCCCGGAGGACAGGGGATAGGGCTGAAAATTCAAAAGCTCTAGTCCTGCCTTGGCCTTTCTGGTGACCACCTCCATCTGAAGCTTTGGAGGGGCCTCCAGCCACAGTCATCTCATTTCCATACGGAAGACACTCTTACCACTCTTCAGATCCCAAGGGTTTTAGGAGCTGTGCGCCAGAGAGCAGGGGACAAAGACCAAACATTATTTTGTATTATACTGCACTCCCCCTCCCTTCATTCTCTCGGTATCACAACCCTCCCCCATCCTCTCCACCCTCTTTAGGTAATCAGACTGAGGCTTCCTAGTCACTCTCCATTGGAAGAATGGCCACGTCCTCCTAGCTGTTCTTTAATATGCCAGACACTCCCCACTCAGGGCCTTTGCACCTGCTGTGCCCTCTTATCAGGAAATACTCTTCCTCATCTCCCTCAGATCTTTGCTCAAATACCAGCTTCTGGGTGAGGCTTTCCCTGGGCACCAGTGGAAAATCGCACTGCTTTCCTCTTCTCTTCCCACCACTCCAGCACCTCCTACCCTCTTCTCTGTTTTGTTTTTCTCTGAAGCCCTTATAATCTTTATAATCTTATGGCAGACTAATTCACTGTTTATTGTCTTTTCTCCCTCCTTTATAACGTAGGGATGGGGTTTATTTTCCTGTTTTATTCTCTGCTGTGCCCCCAGGGCCTAGAAGAGGAGAGTCTGGTACACAGGAGGCACTCTGTGAATTTGAGCTGGATGGACGGGTGAATGGGGAATAAGAAAACTGAGCTTGGGCTGACTTTTAAAGGGATACCTGGAGAGGAAGAATCTCCAGTCTTCACGAAGAGAACACCTTCCCCCACCTCCTTTCCTTGTTGGCTTCGCTCCTGCTCTTCGTTCAAAACTCTCTAAGAGCCAAAAGCCGCTGGGAAGCTTCCCAGATGCCTTGGTCTGGGCTGGTGTGTCTCTGCTACTCAGCGCAAGCAGCGCCTGCATCACAGCGCACGCGCTGAAGTAAATTCCGCGCAGAGGCTAAGCTTCTTGAGAACCGTGATACCGCCAGCTCCTAGCCTGGGGGTTGGACGAGTGAGGAGTTTTCATTACCATCAGGCCCGCTCTTGTGACTTTAACTTTGTGTTTTCAGTCTCAAAATATCTGCCGGCACCCAGGAGTGACATTTAAGAGCACAGGCTTCAGAATGTATCAGAATTGGGGTGGGGGGTGGGGTGGCAGGCGGTGGGAAGCCGGCACTATTTCTTAAGAGATTTAACTTCCCTAGGAGTCAGTTTCTCCTCCCTGGGAAATGAGGAGAACAGGCGAAGTTGTGCAGGGTTGGAAGCAGGTGATCTGGAGTCAGACTGTCTGACTGCTGCTTACTGTGAACCCCTAAGCAAGTGGCTTAACCTTGCCATGCCTGTTTCTGTCATTTGTATAAAACAGGAATTAGGATAGGACCTATCCCATGGGGCTGTTGTAGAGGTTAAATTAGTTAATATATATAAAGTGCTTAGAAAGTACCTAGCACTTACCTGTTCTTGTTATTATTTCCACCTAACTCAGAGGATTTGGTGGAATCAAAGGAGATGTACACATGCAAGCATTTGGCACAAATGGCGAATGCATCGTAAATAAGACCTCTTAGTTTTCTTGTGATTTGTGCAGGAGGCTTACCGGAGGCATTTTTCTGTCGACACCAGCTCAAGAAATCTCCAACCCTGCCATACAGCACATCGGACAGAGGCATTAAGCGACGGGTGTTCTCTGCATAGCTAGTAACAAGGAGGTAGTTGTTTTCCCAGAATAGGGACTAAAGAAAAAAGAACAAAATTAAAACATATTTTTGGGGGACAAATATCATCAAGACAAGACAGGCAACATTTCTCATTTGACACTCACTTGCCTCACAAGTGAACTTTCTTCTTACTTGACTTTACTTACCCATTTGGTATCATGCAAATGTTAATGAAATACTTTCCCAGTAATGTAGAAAATACATATACCTGGATTGTAAGAAAGGTCAAGGGATCTGAGTTCAAATTCTGACTCTGTCCCACACTAGATGTATTATCTTGACGAAGGAATGCAATCTCCCTGTGCCTCAGTTTCCACATGTGAAAAATAGGGTGCATGAGCCCTCTCTCTTCCACACCTGTGGTTAGGATGATATGTGATCACAAAAAGCACTTCCTCAAGTGCAAAGTGCCTCAAAAATATATTACTTTTATATGGTATATTACAGTTTCCACTATAAAGCTACAGTGTTATCATGTAACAGTAATTCAAATAACAAAGTCCTGCTCATTATCTCATCAGATCCTCAGTGATCTGATCAGTTTATGTCTAGACTGGAAGCTCCCCAAGGGCAGGGGCTATTTTTTTCCTGTTGCATTCCCAACCCTTAGCACAATGTCTGGCACACGGAAGTAGATATGTATTCACTGAGTTCAACTAGTACCAAAATTCTATAAGAGAAGAAAACAAAATTTATGGCTCCACTTTTTACTGACAGCGAGGCAGCAAGTTCCAAAATGCAACATATACTTAAAAATCAGATTTCCAGTCTTTTATACCTCTGAAACTCTCAGCTCCATTTACCTGCCTTTATGAAAAAAAATCAGTGTTAAGATTTTTTCATTTGTAAACATCAATGTTACCTGTTGTGACAATGAAAAATTAGGTTAAGAATTATTATGTCAGAGAAATAAAAATGGCATCTAAGTTTCTTTTAAACTCACAGAAGTGTTCTAAGCAAGCATTTTATGGAGATTTTCTCATTTATTTTCATTTTATTAGAACTTAGAGGACAGAATACAGACCTGTGGTTTTATTAAAGAAACTGGTACTAAGTAGATAACGCTCTTAAGGTTTATTAAAAGGAGGAATTGGGCTTCTGGGAGCACACTGAGTTTAAGGGTTTTCTGAATTAAAGTTCAGACCTTTGGGGCCAGTTAGGACAGAGTTTATTCAGAACTGGCCAGGGGCAAAGGGCCAGTGGAAAGGTAAGGCAACACCCAAGGTCCTTTGTTTCCTCCACTGACCGGTTCGCTTAGGAAAGTTTCCTTCTGCCCAGATGTCAGGAGACCCAGGATCGCTGTTAAAGACAAAGCCTCTTCCCACCAGAGCCCAGCAGCGCTTCGTGTGTTGACTGATGTTTGGGTGACACTGCAGAGTCGCCAGGGGGCAGCTAATCTCACATGTGGCCTGGGGATATCTAGAGATAGAGCAATATTTTACCTTGTCTCTGGGGATGGAGTGTCTGGAGAGATTAATAAAAAGGTCATAGTCCGAGGGGAACACAGAACAGGGATCCTTATCCAGCACCACTTTAAAGGCTTCCCAGATGACTGTGCAGTTCTTGTCCCTGGGCAGATGTACAAGTTGAAAGAAATTTAAAAACCACTATGTGATGTGAAAACTTCCATTTCTCTCAAAATACCCAAAGGGCTTTACAAGCAATTTTGTCACCTATCAACTCTGCAGAACTAGGCAGACAAGAAAGACAGCAAATTGTCATGGCTCCTGCATCAACCCCAATCCAGAAGAGGAAGAAAAGAATTTAGGTAATGGATTTAGAAACCTGGCAGTGGAAGTGGCTCTCAGAAGGCACTAAACCAGCTTTTCAGAGCTAAGGAATATAGTTTTGTCACCAGCTTACAAAGACAAGCAGAAAAGGCACTGTGCTAGAAGGTGACAATTCCACTAAGCCACACAGGCTCCCAGCTTCAGGTGCCTCTTCATTTAGACACGAGGTCCAGTGTGGGGTCAGGGGCCAGGTGAGGACAGGACCTTGTAAAATCAGAAGTGAACACCACGTGGTAAGAGAGGCGCTTCCACTTCCTGCTAAGGCAGAAAGTATGCCTCCCTGTGCCAGCCACAACTCTTCAAGTCCATTCTAGCTTGCAAAAGCATTTCCCACCACGTTTGTAACTTTTTACTTCTCATTTTGGATGGTGAGTACAAGAGCATTCCTTATATTATTCTCTGCTCTTTTTGCATTTGCCTAACACGTTTCACAATTTAAAATCTAGCACAAGAAAGGGATGTTATGACAACAGAAAAGAGATTAGTAAATTTCCTGACACGTGTCACAATTTAAAAACCTGCAAAAGAAAGGGACGTTATGACAACAGAAAAAGTAGGTCCAAAGAAGGAACAGGAATTACTAAGATGCACAGTGCTGGCAAGAGACGCTGAAACTTAAAAAGTCCTCTGGATTTAGAAGAGTTGACATTTGAATTCCTAAGTACCTGGACTCATGGAATTTCAGCTGAAGACCCTGTATCCCCTGCGTCTGACGGTTCAGGCTAAGCGGATAGTGGCTGTCATCCAAACACCTCTACCTAATCCGCCCCTCTGGACCAACCCCCGACACCCTGCTCCATTTACACACACACACACGCACACGCACACGCACACACGCACACACTCCTGGCTTCTAGGCCCCTCACCCTGCCCCTCACCTCCAGAGCCCCCACTCTCCACGCTTGGCTCCCCAGACCTCCAAAAGCCCCTCCCTGCCTCCCAACACACTCCTCAGATCCAGCTCCCCTACTCCCCGCACCCTGCCCAAACCGTTCCACCCCGCTGGCCCTCCCGTCCCCCTCCTCCCCTCCAGACCTCTCGCTTTACCCTCCCTGCCTCCTTCGCACCCCCGCGCGCCCGCGCCCACCTCTGCGCAGGGCTCAGCAGCGCGCTGTAGTCGGCGCAGCGGCCCAGGAAGATGCTCCCCAGGTGCGGGCTGCTGCCCTCCCCGCTCCAACGCGCGCCCGCAGCGCCCGCGGCCCGCAGCCCCGCCGGCAGCCCCACCACGAGCCCCAGGAGCAGCGGCAGCCGCGACGGCGCGCAGCCCCCGGCTGCCATCGCCCGGACTTCGGCCCCTCCAGCCGCGCGCCTTCCGGGTTCCTCAACTCTTGGTGGCGCTAAGTGGCTCCCTCGCTCTGACCCGGGCACCGCTCGCGCCCTCACACCACTTCCCTCGCTTTCTGACCCCCCTTCTTCAGTTCCGAGACCGGGCGGGGACACCACCCGGACTCTTTCTCTTGGCTAATTTTGGCCGCGGCCCGCGAGCAGGGACAATAGGTGAGGAGAGTGAGGTCATCCGAAGAAAGAGTTTTCTGGCAGCAAATCGTGACTTTGACAGATGCCTTTGTTTCGACCTCCAAGGATGAATGGTTGCTATTTGTTTTCAGGAAATAATAATCGCAAACACTGATATTTATCAAGCTGTTAACCATTTTCCAAGCACTCGACAGTTTTCCTTTACTTTTCAGAACATCCCTCTGAGCTAAGTTTATCCCCATTTTGCAGAGGAGGAAACTCAGGGGATGAAGTAACATGTTGGAGGTCACAATCTCCCTCCTAGAAAAAGGCAAATCCTAGGGACGATCAGTTGAGAAGACCAGGATTAGAGGGATTCTTACAGTAAGGGAGCTGTGTGCCTCTCAGGCATTGGGTAAGCATGGCTAGGGAGAGGGTTGGCAGAGTCTAGGACATCTTATTTGAGTCCCTTTTTTCTTTCTATTTTTAAAGTTCATAACCAAAACCCACATTCTCCTGCCCAGCTCCTCCCTAACTCAAGTCCACCTTCTAGAAATAAGCATTTCTGATTATTTCAACAGTTTTCTTCCTGGTATTTACTACCACATTTCCAAATGGCATGCTTATATGCTGTCACTTGATGTAGATCTTGGACATTTTCTTTGACTTCCTGGTATGGAAAAGGAAATTTTATCAACCCCACATGTCATCAAGAGGCATCCTTCTGCACTCTTCATTGTCCCAATACTGTTACCACAAGCTTTAAATCAGTATTGGCATATGTCTACCCAAGATTTACACATGAAATATTCATAGTTGCTTAATTCCTAGTAGCCCTAAACAATGTAAATGTCCTAGAGAAGAATAGATAAGCAAATTATGATTCAATGTAATACTACGCAGCAATACAAAGTAACAAACTACTGATATGCAGAATATATAATGTGTATTATATATATACTATATATATAATACATATATATGTACATACACTGAATGAAAGAAGCTGGATGTAAAATACTACATTATTATTCTCTTTATATGAAGTTCTAGAAGAAGGAATAGGGTGCTAACATATAGAGTTGGAGGAAAAGAGATTTCAGATGGAACCAATTGCCTGAACAAAAGCAAAATAATGGGAAAGCACAGGGCTTCCCCTGAAAAGATTAAAGTTTTAGTTTGAGAAACAGGGTGCAGGTTGAGACTTAACAGGAAAATTAGGGTCACATCCTAAAGACCTTGAGCATTATACTAATTTGGACTTGGTTTTCCTGAACATTAAGAGTTTTCAGTAATTCCTGAGCTTCCTTATTGAAAATTTGGTCTCTTCTGTTGGTTGGGATTCTTGGTTGCTAGAGGGTGATGGAAGAGAGAGCATGTATTTCAAGATCTTAGAAGAGTATATTTCATAGCATTCTTTCTGGCATCTGCTGAATTCTTGTTTGTACAAAATTTTTTTGCCATTTCATTTTTTGAGTGATTCCCTGGAATAATAACTTTCAGAGCATTCTTTCAATGGATGTTTTGAAGACTTATCCTTATCTTCTTTGTTCCTTGTGGTTATTTCCCTTGTGGTAGGGTGCCCTAGTCCCCTGCAACCTGTGAATATATAGCTTACATAGTAAGAGGGACTTTGCAAATGTGATTTAGTTAAGGAGTTTAGGATGGAGAGATTATAGTGGATTGTCTGGACGGGTCCAATGTAACCATAAGTTTCCTTATAAAAGGGAAACAGGTGGATCAGAGACAGAGAAGGCAATGTGATGGAAGGTGGAAATAGAGAGACTTCCTGGTGGATGCTGCTGACTTTGAAGGTGCAAGAAAGGGCCATGAGAAAGCAATGCAGTGAGACTCAAGAAGCCAGAAAAGGTAAGGGAACAGATTCTTCCCTGGAGTTTCCACCTTGTCTTTTAGTCCAGTGAGATTATTATTGGACTTCTGACTTCCAAAAGACAATAAATTCTTGTCTTAAGCTGCGAAGTGTGTGGTAATTTGTCACAACAGCAATAGGAAACGAATATAGATTTCGGCATCTGGAAATATCCCTTTTTCTGTCTCCCTTTTTTCTTCAGTTACAAGACTGAGCTTGGGACATCAGCAGGGACAGAACTATTATTCTTGGCCAGTCTTGGCCAGAATCTGTAAGCGGATGCCCCAAAAGAAGGGTGAGACAGGAAATAGGTGAGGCAAGTTCAGTCATCAGAACAAAGATTTCCTGGCTCCAAACTGGCAACCCTGCTGCAATAAATATTAAAAATATGTAAGTGGTTTGGAATTGGATAGTGGGTAGATGCTGAAAGAACTTTGAGGAGCGTGATAGGAAAGGCTTAGATTGCCTTGTATAGATTGCTAGTAGAAATGTAGGTGTTAAAGACTATGCTTGAGCTCTTCAGAAGAAACTGAAGAGTATGATAGAGAAAACTTTTATCATCTTAAAGAATAGCTTAGTTATTATAAACAAAATGTAGAAAATGGATGTTAAAACCACTGCTGGTGAGGGATCAGGAGGAAATGAGGAACATGTTCTTGGAGACCCAAGGGAAGGTTTTGTTATACAACGGTAGAAAGCTTCGATGAATCATGTCCTATAACTTATAGAAACAGAACTTGTGAGCAATGAACTTGGCTATTTACTTGAGATTTCCAAAGTACTGAGGTGTGATCTGCTTTTTTCTTGCTTTCAGTAAAATGTGAAACAGATAAATTGAGAGAATTGTTAAAAATAGGAACTGAAATTTGATGATTTGTGTAATTCTCAGTCTATCTAGGTTGCAAAAGATGCTAAGAGAGATCCACTGTCAGGAAAGCATGCTTTAGAGAGAAAGCCAATAATGTGGCCGGCAACCTTAAATTTTTTTTTTAATTTTAAATTGTGATAAAACATACATAAAATCTATCATCTTAACCATTGTTAATAAGTGTAGCTAGCCTTTGATAATGCTTGGGAAGTGCAAAAGGTTAGTGTTCAGTACAAAGAGGGCTCTCTGAAGGGGTATGTGATCCATGGGTCCTCTCAGCCATTGAGTAGAAGCCCCGGAGATATTACTCAGGAAAGATCTGAGTAGCCTTTTCTAATGGAGTGAATCTCTGCGGCCCACAAAGTTTTTGAGAATGTTATACAAATAGTAACATTGTCAAGTTGGACTAGAGGAACTGAGAGGACACAGTGTAAAAAGACTGTCAGACTCCCAAATTCTACAGGCAGAAAACAGGCTGATAAAAACTGCTCAGTGGCAGACATATGCTTACACTTTATGAAAATGGACAGCTCCAAGGTGGGGCCACTGCTCCACAGAGTGGAGTCACAGGTCCAGAGGGCAGAGGCTTGAGCCACGAGTTATTCTCAGGCTTTGAAATTTAGTGGAGTTTGCCCAGGTGGACTTTGAAAGTGACTGGGTGGTGCGTCCTTTAGCCTTCCATCTTCTCCCTGTCCAAATGTGAATGGCTGTTAACTGTTACCCCTCTGCCTGTCCCATCACTGTTTTTTTTTGGAGCACAGAAATTGTTTTCGGGTTTCACAGGTCCACAGATAAAGGATTTGCCTCAGGATGGATTATACCCAGAACTGCTCCCAGGCCTAATTTAGATAGATTTGAGACTTTTGAGCTGATGAGGCTTAGATGAGACTTTGGACTTGAATTGATGCTGTAATGAGCTGAGATTTGTGTTGACCTTGGGATAGATGAATGTGTTTCTCATATAGGATGGATGAGTCTTTGGGGAGCAGGGGTTAGACTGTGATAGGATGAATAGTAGTCCCCACCCATCCTAAGTATGTCCCAGTTCTAATCCCTGGAACCTGTGAATGTTGCCTTACATGGTAGTAGGGATTTTGCAGAAATAACGTATATGACAGAAAGACATAAGACCTCTGGGTAAGAGAAACAATTTATTACTCACAGCAAAAAGAAAAAAAGAAAAAAGAGCCCCCCCCCCCCCAAACTGCCAGACCAGCACTGTGCACCAGTCCCCCATGCTCCAATTCCCACGGCAGATAGTTATCACTATTCCCATGGCAGGTGTTACACTGCATCATGCAGGGGGCTGTACCACAGGAGACTCAGGCTTTATGGAGCTGCTGGCATTATCTTCCCACTCTCTCCTCCAGGTTATATTCATTACTCTGGAATGCAAACATCTCTGGGGAGGGAAAGGAGAGGGCTTGACCTTTACTTCTCTGGGATGTCACTAGAGAAGGAGCTGTCTATAGCTTTAGTATCCTGGAATGTCTCCTTACACATTCTTTTTTGTTTGTTTGTTTATTTTGATATGATTAATCTATAATTAAATGAGTAATATTATGGTCCTTACACATTCTTAACTTGGAGGCAAATAACCTCTCAGAGGATCCAGACTGTGTACAAATGTGATAAATTTATGGAGAATTGTCTTCCAATGCTTTATTTCAAGCACCAAAAAGGGAAAAATTTTAACTTTCAATAGAACAGAAACATCTCAGAAATCAAGTATCACAATAATGCTAAATTGTGGGAGCTAATGGAAAGGATTTGCTAGCCTTTATGATTTTAGAAAAAGACCAGGTCAAAAGAAGCATCACCAGTGGGGTCAGGGAACACATAGACAGAGGTGGAAGCTGAAAGCAGTTTGAGGAAGACATATCAAGCAATGTAAATTGTTTATCAACAGTGAGAGGAAACATCAATCAGTGTCATTTTTGGAAACTTAGACGACATAATCAACTCAGATTCTAAAATATAAAAAAGGCAAAGAAACTTGCCACACATTTAGTAATTATTCCTGGGAAAATGACCTCAAGTCAAGAGATGTTAGACATCACTGACTCATTTATTCATCAAACGTATACTAAATATCTGCTTACTACGTATCATGCAAGATGGACATGATCTTTGCTGCTATGGAGCATTCATTCAGGGTGGCAGATTGACAGTACTAGTACTCAAATAAATAAAAATATTACTAATTATATACTACAAAGGAAAAAAATAGAGGCTGTACCTAAACTAGTTAGGAAAGACCTCTTTAGGGATATAACATTTAATTCAACCTATCCTGAAAATAGAAGTGAGTCTTTTAGAACCTAATTTGTTTCATTTCTCTCTTCTGCATAATCCTTCAATTGCTGTTTCACTGACAAAAACCCAGAGGCACTAAAATATGGTCTACAAAGCCATTCATGATTTAGTCCCCAAATAGTCCTCTGACCTCCTTTCTTCTCTTTCTCTCATACTCATTAACCTTGAATTATTACAAAGCTTACCTATTATGCTTACTGTCTCTCTCTCCCTGCCAGAACACAAACTCCACTAGAGAACGATATTTGTTTTGTCTTCCAAATGTCTCTAGAACAGTTCCTGGCCTCTAACAGACGTTCACTAAATTTTTTATCAGTGAATATAAAATTACATTGGTTTTATTAATATTTAAATATAAGAAAAATAAACTTATTACATACGTTATATTAATACTTAAATATGACATATAAAAATATCACAAAATAAGAAGCACAGAAACAAAAACCAGGTAAGATTTGTTTAACGTGATGTGTGTGCTTGCCTGTTCATAAGTTCATTCCAGTCTGGAGCGCAGGAGGATAAGGCTACCCGCATATCCGCTGTGCCATTCAATCTATTCCTTTCCTTTGTTTTTAACTGGGTTAAGACTGAAAATCCTAGTTCACACAAACTAGTTGTTGTGAAAGGTAATAACAGCAAGACACTTTTTCTACTTAGCAAGGGAAAGTTTTCCTTTACCTTAATCCAAAATGCTGATAAACTTAAGGTTTCATAATCATTCTTCAATGTATATGAAGAACTGAGCTGTATTAATTCATTCTCTTCTTCAGGCACCAAGTTAAACTCAATTGATTCTGGGTTTCTAAAAGCAAATGGATCTTTTACCCAACAGTTTTCTCTCAACGTTTCAAATTTCTCTTCTGGAAATAAACAGTTAAGAGTTTGAGATAGAGAAGTGAGATGCAACAGTATCTCTAATTTTACTTCTTTCAAAATGTTTTCATTAATGATATTCTCTTCAGTATGTTGCAAAAATCTTGGAAACATGTAATAGCTGGGATGATTGCTTTTAAGTCTTGTTTGCCACAATAACAATGTCTTTCGGAATGCTTGAATACATTCGACCTGTTGGAATATATCACTGTTTTTCCCCTGTAATTTTAAACTTAGTTCATTAAGTATGCCAAAAATATCAGTTAAATATGCCATTTTTGTTACCCAAATATCATCTTCAAAAATACTTGCCAAATTAGATTTTTTTTCAGTGAGAAAACTGTGAATCTCATTCCTGAGTTCGTAAACCCTACTAAGTATTTTCCCTTGAGACAACCAACGAACTTTGGTATGATACAGTAAGTGGGTATGATTAGTTCCAATCTCTGAACAAAATGTTTCAAGAAGCCGGCTATTTAGTGAGCTTCCTTTAATAAAATTAACAACTTTCACTGCATGTTGCAATGCTTTCATGAGATTCTGTGGAATTTCTCTGGATGCTAAAGCTTCACGGTGTATAAAACAATGATTCCAAATAGCACCATTATTAGTAACTTCTAGCAATTTTTTAATTACTCTGCTGTGTTTCCCAGTTATGTTTGCTGCTCCATCACTTGTAATTCCTTTGCAGTTTTTCCAGTTTAATTTATATTGGCCAACAATGCACTTTTCTAATTCTGTAAAAATATCCAATCCACTTAGGTGTGAGATTAAATTTAAACAACATAAAAAATCCTCGACAAAATCATCTTGCCACACATATCTGACATAAACTAAAAGTGTCGTGCAGCTTCCAATATCAGTGCTTTCATCAAGCTGGATTGCAAAATCTATACCAGATCGTAACCGAGTAATAAGCATTGTTTCTAAATGTTCTGCAATAGTACAAATTCGAAGAGATATTGTGTTATCACTAGATATAGTTTTTAATTTGTCAGCTGATTTATCATCGAAAATTGTACGCACCATATCCAAACATGCTGGAAGAATGATTTTTTCAGCAGCTGTGTGAGCCATTTTCTCTTTTGCCACACGATACGCAACTAGATACGATGATAATAAGGCCTTTTCACTAACAGTAGTAGAACAACTAAGAAACTGTGTTGATAACTTTACATCTTTTTTCTTCCTTTGAAAATATTCAAAAGGCTTATCAATAAGTTCAGCATGCTGAGTTTCTAAGTGCCTTTTTAATTTTGAAGGTTTTAAGCTTTCATTTGCAAGAATATTATTACAAATAACACACTGAGGTCTATCATTTTCAAAGGGTTTTTCGCATTTGATAAAACCGTATTTTAAATAATCTTCATTGTAACGTCTTGCACTTACTTTTTTCTTCTTGAAATGTGGCTCAAATGAAGTTGAAGTTTGCAGATTAGAGTGGATATTTTTTTCAGTACTGTTGCTATTCATATTTTCAGATCCAATGGTTGAATTTGAACATGCTTTTGCATATTTCATTTCATTATTTCTCTTTCTTTTAAAAAAGAAATGATCCATTTTAAAAGTAACTGATTAAAATGCTATACTTGCTAACTCAAAATACATGTGTATATATATATATAGCTTAGATAACATCTTGCAAAAATGTTTTCATGAAAATTAAGACACCAGTGGACAAATGACTAAGAAAAACCATTTCTTAGCTAATAAATTATATTCATCACATCCTCTCCATTAATTATCTTTTCACATATTGAAACTGACCTTAGTATTCGTTGCAACTTGCACAATTTTAGCAAAGGATTTGTGCAAGCACTCTCATATTTTATATTTTGTTTTTAAAAAATGTTCACCATGACTCACAGAATTAATTTCATGACCTACTAATGGGTCAAACACATAATGTGAATAGCACTGATACAGACATCTTCCTCTGCTGTGTTGGTAGCTTGAGTATGTCTCCTTGATGATCAAAGAAACAAGTTGATCTGCTAAACTGTTTGCTGCAACAGTAACTTTCCTGAAGTGGTAGGTGTATCTTAGATTTTCATTCTTGGTACAATTTGATGGGAAAATTTTTTAAGAGTGCCGGTTATGGTCTGATCCAGTGATAGCCAATGAGGTTTTAGATGGCTAGGTCAACTCTCAGGTTGCAGCTGATCATATACTTTTAAAACTTTCTTAGAATGCATCCTTGACCTGGAAATAAGACCAAAGACATGACATTAAAGCATCATACAGAGTATTGTTATTGCCAGCTATGGGGTCCTATGCTATATTCAAGATAATGGGTGCTGAAGCAAAAAGCCTGTAGCTCCTTTCATTGCTATGTTAGATAGGCTTAGACCTATTTCTGTAAGGCATACCACCTCAACCAGGATTGGTAAATAGAAAAAATGATGTCAGGAAAACCTGGGAGTCAGCATCATGAGTTGCAAAGCACACTGACAAAGCTGAAAACGGCAAGCCATGAGTATAGTTCATTCACCCTATCTACTTCTTCTTAGCTCAGTATGGCCATGCCTACCTTAGAAGTTACATACTCATTGTGCTGTTCTCTTTGATCTTAGTGTATTTGAGCCTCATCACCATAAAACAGTACTTTCTTACACATCTTCCCATCTTGTCCTTTTTGCAGGGGGTGAGTGTAGGTCATATTTACTGTAGTGTTTATTAGAAATTCAACATATTAACAGCATTAATACTTTTAGTAGGATTGTTTGCATTAACTATATTTTCTTATTTTCTGTATTCCTGATGCTCTGCATCTGGGTTTTCACTAATCAGGAAGGGACTGACCCTTCCAGTGTACCTAATTCCTAGAGATGGCACACTCCACTGATAGCAAACAGCTCAACCCAGGGGCACAACTTTCATATGCAAACTAACCAATCCAGACCCTGCCCCACCTTAATGCCCATGATCAGGCTCTTACACACCACCAATGTCCCTGCCCTCATCACTCAGGGACAGACACCAAGCCTCCATACCCCAGAGACTGCTGAAGCCAATTCTAAACTTATTTAGCTTGCTTGTCCTGCCTCGCCCTTTCCTTCTCTAGAAAACCACTACATGGGCTTTCCCGCAGTTCTCCTTTCACTCCCTCTGCGTCCTGACCAACCCTGGAACTTCTCCTTGTGGCCCCCTTGCATGGTGTTGCATGCTCTACTTCGGTTTCTAGGTATCCATGAGTATAAAAACTTCTTACATCATGACAATCATTTCTGTGTCTCCATGTCTCATCAAGGGTATGCTTTAAATAATTTTAATATTGTTATGGCTCTGATTACAAAGTTTTACAGTTTGACCATAATCCTGTTTTCCTCGTAAGCTCTTGTGGGATTCACTTATAATTCAAGTATAAAAATCAAATGAATAATCATATTTGACCTGATTGTTTATAGTAACTGAATCAGTTTCTGTGATATGACTGTCGATTGTCCTTGCATTGTTCACCATGCATAAGAACTTGTTCACTATGTTAGAACTTGTTCGTTATGCTCCAGAAGATTGGAGACTGTTGAGAATTAGGCTTGGAGTTAATTAATGATTGTGTATTGAATTCCCTATGCAAAATTCTATTGTTGTTAGCAACCACTTGATCAATAAATATGAGAGGTGCCCTCTCAGCACCACTCTTGAGCTGTTACGTCTTGAGTCCCCTGGCTGGCCCTTTCAGGTCTTCAATATCTCATCGTGTGGCCTCCTCAATCTGCGGGTCAGAGGCAGGGAGGGGGCTGACAGCTCTGTTACTTTTTAGTAAAAATACTGCATTCCATGAGTTCTTCTAGGAAGCCACAGTATTAAAACTGAAACACATGTATCTTTTTTTTAACCTATTAATTTTTTTCTTTCTTTTTTTTCTTTTGGTATCATTAATATACAATTACATGAGCAATACTGTGGTTACTATATTCCCATTGTCAAGTCCCCACCACATACCCCATTACAGTCACTGTCCCTCAGCGTAGTAAGATGCTATAGAGTCACTACTTGTCTTCTCTGTGCTATACTGCCTTCCCCATGGCCCCCTCCCATTATGTGTGCTAATCATAATGCCTCTTTTTCTCCTTACCCCTCCCTTCCACCCATTCTCCCCAGTCCTTTTCCCTTTGGTAACTGTTAGTCCATTCTTGGGTTCTGTGAAACACCTGTATCTTGAGACTACTTTTATTACTTGCCCAGTGAGTGGATTCTCCCCAATCACTTGAGAGGAAAATTGGAATCCCCCCCCCACAAATATACCAAATAATTTTCATTCTAGTTATCATGTATCCTTGCCTCTATGGGTAAAACAAGAGTATAGTACAACACACCAGCAATGGCTAGGTTTTAGGAATACAAGGCAGCCCTCAAAAATATGCTACAAATTATCTGAATGCCATTGATGTTCATCAGCCTGTTACTACAGTAAAGCCAGCTGTGAAGACTCATCACAGGAGACGGTGACCTTGAAACAAGAAAGATGTTGCCAGAAGAGAGGTGGCATAGTCTTGGTGACATTCTCCTGTGAGATTTCATTATTACATATACAGGGGCTTTACTATTAACAATAGTAAACTTGAAGGAGAATTACACTCTGTCATGTATAATTTAAAAAACATTCTTAGACTATTTTTTTTCTGAGCAATTTTAGGTTCACAGCAAAACTGAGCAGAAGATAGAGATTTCCTACATACCCCCTGTCCCCATATATGCCTACCCTTCCCCATTATGAACATCTCCCACCAAAGCTGTACATTGGTTACGACTGATAAACCTACATTAACACATCATAATCATCCCAAGTCCATAATTTACATTAAGGTTCACTCTTGGTGTTCTATTTCTATGGGTTCTAACAAATGTATGACATGTACCCATCACTGTGGTATTACACAGAAGATTCTCATCACCCTAAAAACCCTCTCTGCTCTGCCTAATAATCCCTTCCCTGCCTCCCACCAACCCCTGGCAGTCACAATCTGTATTGTCTGTCTCCATGGTTTTGGCTTGTCCCGAATGTCATACAGTGAAATTATACAGTATGTAGCCTTTTCAGACTCTCACTCAGTAACACACATTTAAGGTCCCTCTGAATCTTTTCATGGCTTGATAGCTCATTTCTTCTTAGTACTGAATAGTATTCCATTGTCTGGATGAAATACACTTATCCATTCACCCACTAAAAGACATCTTGGTTGCTTATAAACCTTGGCACATATGAACAAAGCAGCTATAAACACTGGTTGCAGTTTTTTGTGTGGATATGGTTTTAATTCCTTTGGGTAAAAGCTAAGGAGCCTGGTCACTGGACTGGGTGTACAGTGCATGTTTACTAAGGAGCTGGGCAAAGCTCCCGTTATCTTTGTGTGGCTGGAGCATGCCAAAATTGTGGGCACAGGCTATGATTTATAGACAAGTATAGTTGTTGCTTTTGGTGGGGGGTAGGGGGTACAATGGTGTCAACTTTTATTAAGGTAACTCATTCATATTGACAGACTCCAAATAATGCCAAGGATCTCATAAGCTGTTATGTGATGGCCTAGCCTGCTACTGAGTTACCCTGTTGGTCTCTCTGACAGGAATTGTCAGAAACAGAACCAAGTCAGAACTGAGGAGACTAAGTTCTGAAGGTATATACAGGGGTGAAGGTGGCTGGTGAGATGGGTCAACATCATTTGGTACAATTCAGAAAGAAAGAGTGATGTGGAGAACTACTGAAAGAAGACTCTCAAATTTGGTGTGTTTAGTGTTGGACAAAAGTTCAATCCTGAATTTAAGGGCCAAAACTGTATATGATACCAAAAGGTTTAAAGAGCATCCTAGGACAATGCTGTTGGAATGAAGCTGCAGGAAGGCGGCAGCAGGCACCACCTGAGAAAGCAGCTCTTGCTATAGGGAGCAGGAGTTAAGTTTTAACACATAGCACAGCAAAATATATCACCATGTCTCTAGCACTCTTTTGATAGTTTTGTTTAGGAGGAGCTTGAAAATATCAACTTGGTTAATTATTACAAATGCTTTAACTATGGCTAAGTAGCCAGAGATCTACTGCATATGGTACCAAGTTATACTTAAAAAAGTATGCATCTGGGAGAGAACCCACGGCCTGGTAGATAGATCCTTTGAGTTAATCTGAGTTAGATATTTCCTCAAAAGATGGCATGTTCTAAATATTTTACCTTGGTCTGAAAGAGACAAAGCTTTTCTTTGAAGGTCTCATGTCCTGTCTGCCAAGGTAGTTAGTGGACTAAAGTAAAGGGTTTATGGCATATGCCTCTTGCATGTCAGAACATGGTGTACATTATATTAAGGCAGAATGAAACTTCTGGAAAAGCAACTGAATCTAAATCTTTTTAATGAATACAAAGAGTTGTAGGGCAATTTACAGTAACCTTAAAGCAATCTGACATATAGTTGCCCTTAATAGGTGAGAAATAACTAATGACGCTCTTCTTCTTATAGTTATAAGTACCAAATAAAGATGTTCACTTGTTTTTAATGCTTTTTTTCCCTCCAAATCTCAAACTACTAGAATTTTATCCTGTATGCCACCTACCTCCAAACAGTTTTCATTTCAACTATTATATACCTAAAGAAAAACAGAACTAAACATACATGCTCCAAAGTCTTTTGTTTGCCTTCTCCTTTCTGTACCTAATATCTCTGAAAATTACTTTAATGGGAGACAGAGGAGTTTATAGGAATAGTTTCAAACCAGAGGTATTTTTCTAACCACGAGTTTTGCAACTTGAATTTAAACAGAGATATTCTCAATTAGAACTCAATGTAAATCAGAACACTATGTATCATAACATAAGCAAGTACACTAGTTGAGAGTGTTGTACAAGCACAAATATTGGCGAGTTATTCTATAACCCAGATGGGTTCTGCTGGGACAGTTCCCTCTGGCCAAAACTTCAAAGATCTATAAATATGAGCACTAATGCTTAAAATGTATGCATTGAAGTTGACTGCTGTGGATATGTAGCCACATTTTGGAGGAATAAAGCTCTTTAATCTTGTGTGTATCTAGCTTAGACATCCTTTAGGGAAGAATTCCAATTAAGGTGACAAAATACTTGTACTTGAAAGTTTCCAAGGTGCGTTAATATAGTCATGTGATATGGTTTCAGATTAGTGACATTCCACTAATGAATCTTATGTACCTGTTCCTAGAATAGTGTTTGTCATATGATAGGTACTCAATAAATATATTTGAAAAAACAAATGAGAAAATGAATAACACCTGTATTAAACCATACACTGTACATTCAGTTTTTATTAGTGAAAAACAAGTTACCAAACTATATTTGGACAATTTGGTAATATGTAAGACAAAGGCTAGTAAAACAAAATTTTAAAAATAGATCATGATAAAAAGATGGGTATGAATAGACACTTCTCCAAAGAAGAAATTCAAATGGCCAACAGGCACACTAAAAGATGCTCCATATCACTAAACATTGGGGAAATGCAAATCAAAACCACAAGAGATATCACCTCACAGCAGGTAGGATGGCCACTATTCAAAAGAGAAGAAATAACAAATGTTGGCAAGGATGTGGAGAAATGGGAACCCTCCTACACTGTTGGTGGGAATGTAAATTGGTGCAACCACTGTGGAAAGCAGTAAGGAGATTCCTCAAAAAGCAAAAAATAGAAATCCCACTTGACCCAGTAATTACACTCCTAGGAATTTACCCAAAGAAAACAAGATCCCTGATTCAAAAAGACATTTGCACCCCTATGTTTATACGGCACTATTTACCAATGACCAAGAAATGGAAGCAACCTAAGTGTCCATCAGTAGATGAACGGATAAAGAAGATGTGGTACATATACAAAATGGAATATTATTCAGCCATAAAAAGAAAAGAAATCCTATAATTTGCAACAACATGAATGGATCTTGAGGGTATTATAGTCAGCGAAATAAGCCAGGCAGACAAAGACAAATACCAAATGGTTTCACTTATTTATGTAGTATAAAAACAAAGCAAAATGGAAGGAACAAAATAGCAGTAGACTTGTAGACACTGAGAAGGGTCTAGTGATTACCAAAGAGGAGAGGTTGGGGAGGGAAAAGGGGATTAAGGGTCACAATAATTCACAATCACAATATAGTTTGGTCACAGGGATGGCAGTACAGCATGGAGAATACAGTTAATGATTCTGTAACATCTTACTAAACTGATGGACAATGACTGCACTGGAGGGGGTGAGGATTTGATAATATGGGTGAATGTTGAACCACTGTGTCGTATATTTGAAACAAACATAAAATTGTGTATCAATGATACTTTAATAAAAAAAAATATATGCCAACAACAAAAAAGTAGGGAGGACAATTTAAAGAAAAAACTGGGGAAATGGTAATTGTTGAAACTGGGTGATGGGTACATGGTGCTTATTAGATTATACTCCCTGCTGTTGTATATGTTAGAATTTTCCACAATAAAAAGTCCACTCAAAAAAAAAATCATGAAAGATACCCTATTTCCAAATAAGCTGCTTAAAATGTCAAGTAGTATCTTACAATGCTGATGGACAGTGACTATAATGGGGTATGTGGTGGGAACTTGATAATGGGGGGAGTCTAGTAACCATAATGTTGTTCATGTAACTGTACATTAATGATAGCAAAAAAAAAAAAGTCAAGTAGTAGAAACATTAGTCCTATAAAAATAAATAATGTCTAGATTTAGCTTATAAAACTTAACACCTAAATTTACCTGAAAATAAGAAACCCACATAAAAATACTAGTATCTCATTTATGTTACTATAGGTATGTATTATTATTTATTCTTTTAGACAAAAATGATTGTCATTTAATCTTTTTGTTCTTTTATATTTTTACTATTTCTGTTTCAACCCAATCTTCCTTGGGAGTTTGGCTACTCTTCAGATCCTTGTATTCAAAAATATTCTTAAAAGAATCAGACAATTTGCCTACAATAACAGCAGAGGTAGTGCTTTAGGGAGATCTGGTGGATGTAATGAAAGCATCATCCTTTTCTAATTATAATAGGGTGCAAGGTATCAGCCAAATGGGAGGCAGGGGTTGAAAATGTTCCAAGTTTGACAAAAGAAGGTATAAAATAGTTGTCTAGGAAAGTAGTACTATGAATGGCCTTAGAAAATGTTTCAGGATTTTAAGGAAGTCTGCATGACTGCTGGAATTGCTTAACGTAATGATCATTATTGTTATGATGCTTCATAGGTGGTCTTTAGATTCTGCCACTAGATTGTTTACTCTTAGACATTTCTCCACGGTGTTATATTATCTCCTAAAAATACAGCTTGGATCAGTTTCCTCATAATTCAAAATCCTCTAGTGGTTCTGAGCTAGTGTCACACCTCAGGACAACATCCTTTAAATCTAAGTGTTATTTTTCTTTTCTAGGTTTCTCCTTCATCACATACCTCCATTCAATTCTATATTTCAAGCTCTCAGACTATGGAAGTTCTTGAAATACAACACGCAATTTCATGCTTCTGTTTTTGTTCTGGCTAGTATTCTCTTTGCCTAGAATACCCTTCTTGCTGTCTATATCATTTCAATTCATATTCATTCTTTTTGATTTAGCTCAACTGCTGCAGCGTTCTGTTAAAAACTTCACAATGCATCAGGCACTGGAATTACAAAGCATGAAAACATAACTAGTGATATATAAAGGAATACCTGAACACCTGTTCAGCTGTTAACAACGAATGAACTGCAGTTACATAACACTGACAAATCTAAAAAAAAACATTAACAAGCAAGCTGCAAAAGATGTGATTTCATAACCATAAATTGGTATCATTACCAATGATTAAAACTAGGCAAAACAATATTATCTAATTAAAATTAAAACTTAATGATGATTGGGAGAGTAACTGGTTGCTTTGGGTAAGAGGGAACAGAATGAGATTGGGTGGAGCAAAGGATTTAGTTACTTTGTTTCTTCGGTTGGGTGCCATGTACAAAAGCATTCAATGTAGTTTGCTTCTGTCTTTTGTCTTTCTAAAATTTTGTATCTTTTGAAACTTGTCTTGGTCTTGATTCCCTCCTGAAGACATCGCAAATAATTTAAAATTACCTTCCAAATCTCTTGTGCTCCCCTTTGTTTCCCGCATTGTCCTTAGGCACGCTTAGGACACTAGGCCCTAAGGGTAAGAACTCCTAGGTATCAGCCGTAGGCAAATCAGACTGTAATCCTCCTCCCAGCGGATTCCTGACTGTTCCCTCCAGCCCTGCCGGGACTAAGTAGGTCCTCCAAGAGCTTCAGCCTGCCCCTTTCACCCGACCCTAGAGTATCTCCTCTTAGATGCTGGATCGCCAGCCCCTTCCCCCTGGGAAACCCCAGTTTGTTCCCTAAGCAAAAACCATAAAGTTCCTCCTGCAACGAAACCCGGAACGCCTCCCTTTAACAGACTCTGGTCCACTCCCACCAGAGGCTGGCCTTCTTCCTTCTCACCTCCAGCCCAGCGCCGCAATCCACCAGTCTTGCCCGTCCAACAGCAGTTGAGCTCGCCCCGCCAAGACTTACGCAACGCCATTTCCGGCTTAACGTCCGCACTCATAAAACCCCACTTCCCGTCGAAAAAGGGCTGATTCGGTGTTCTGCGCACGCGCGAAACCGCAATCCGGTTACGCAATCTCGCTTCCTGACGGCCCTTGCATCAGTCTCGCGGTATTTTCTTCTTCCGCGGGAGTTATTTGAACGCTGGGGCGGTAAGCACTTCCTGGGAACTTCGCGGCCGGCTGTCGGTGTGCTGTTCTTAGAGGCTGAGTGAGTTTGGCTGCTGGCTGTCGGGCTGCAGCCGAGTGCGGATGGCGTTGGTCTCGGCTGAGTCCAGGCGCCATGGAGGCGGAGAAGAGGCTGCCGCCGATTAAAGAGGCCTTTCAGCTGGCGCAGCAGCCGCGCCACAATCAGGAAAGCTGGTGGTGGCGCTGAGCCGCACCCACAGCTAAGTAAGCGCGGCCTCCGCCCCTCGCCCTCCCGGCCCATCTGTGTGACCCCCGAGCGCTCTCTAGTAATTCTGACAGTCTTTGTAAGAGATTATGAAGAATTTTGAATTTTGGAATCATTGTACCTTATTTATTTGGAGGACCGTACCGTATTTAATAATCATAGTAGTCTTGTGTCCCTTCAGGTTAGCAGTTCACTGATTTTTAACATAAATATGCATTTCACCATATGGACTTCAAAACGTATGTAAATATGTATTTCTATTTCTACCCTGTAAGGATTTTATTAAAACACATTTCTTAGTTATTAACAAAATAAGCGCAAAGAAGTACATCTTTGTTAACAAACTGTTTTTCAGGTTGCTATATTTACTGCCTTTTACAATTTTAAGAAATAGAAAACAATGGTAGATTTTTTTTTTAATTGAAAAAATTTTCATTTCAGCTCTTAAGGCTTCACAGGATGTTGTCAGCCTTTCCTGCCCTCCCAACTGATAAGTTTTTAACTTGCAGGATTACCCAAAGACAGATTTAAAGATGTTTCTACTTATCTCAGTGATTTTTTTAAAACTGTTTTTTGATTAGTAAATATGTATTTGACATGGTTCAAGCTGCGTAAAAAGAAATGCAAGACTCACTACCTACTTTCCATCCAGTACTAGTCCTCATAGTCTTATACAGGTAACCGGTTTTAATTAGTTTCTTATTTATCCTTCAGTATTTTCTGTGCTGTTCTGCACTTTCCTTTTTTCACTTAACAATATATTCTGGATATGCCTCCTTATAACTATCGAATTAAACTTCCTCATTTAAAAATTTTTCTTAGCTGTCACAAATTACGTTTTGCTGATATACTCCAATTTATAGCCAATCCCTTATAGATGGACCCTTATGTAGTTTCCAGTCTTTGGATATTAGAAACAATGGTTCAATGAATCCATGTCATTTCCTACATTTGCAGGGGTAACTATCAGATTCTCCGAAGCAAATTGCTGGATCAAAGAGGAAGTGTATTTATAAATGTAAATGTAAATATTGACAGTTGCCCTCACAGACTGGTCCATTTTATACTTCCATCTGAGTATGAGAGGTACTGCTTTTTTTTTTAAAGGGGATTGGGAACAGCTGAAATATAATATAGGGGGATGTTTTTGATAGATGAGAAAATTTGTAAGTAAAGTCCTGCATGGTTTGGGAATATGAGTTAGAATGATGAAAGGTATATCAAAAATAAATTGCTGTCTAATAGGAAAAGTTAATTATAATAGGCGGTGTTGAATTGAAACCAGTGGGTTTTTTTTAACTGAACTGTACATTTAGACATTTTTCTAAATAGATTCAATGATGTGAAGAAGAATCAAAAGAATCCTTTGTGATGAAACTATGCTGTGTTGCTCCATGACAGAAAAAACTCGGAAAAAGAAGAGACATTGGTAAATGATTACTTGAAGTCTATTTTCTATAACAATTTCTTCTGAATGGACAGGTAAAAGTTATTAAAGAGTAAAGATTTTAGTTTGAATGATTATTAGTATTTTGGGGATTCTGAGGTTAGTCCTAGGGATAGACTTTCATCAGTGTAGTTTGTGAAGGATTTGTTTTGTATTTATGATTGTCAATAAAACTTTTAAGAAACATTTGTTCACATCTTAAATACACCCTCATGATCTATAAATATGAACCTGCAGTGGAGTGAGAAATAGAATTTTCAGCAGTTTGTTATTTCATTTAAACATAAGGAAGATGAACAGTGACCTTTAAAGTTATTTTAACTATTTTACTTTTTTCTTGAAAGTATTTTGAAAGTTTTGTCAATTTTTATTAGCAAAATTAATAAAATTAAATTGAGTCACAGTGAATGTGTGTATCATTTAAAAATTTACTGGATTGAAAACTATAAGTGCTTTATAATATAGAGAAAATAACGGGTCTTAATATATATGTGGTAAATTTATAGTATACATATATACACCCACACATACATAATTATGTCATTAAGGACCTTATAAATATCTTTTTCTGTATGATAAATGTTATGATTAAAAGGGATTTATTAGATATTGCTAGCTTCAATTTTAAATATTTAAGAACTAGTTTCAGGTAAATATATTTAAATGAGCACTGTACTTAGCAACAATGTTGAAAGACTTTTTTGACCCCTAAATTATCCCATTCTTGTTATCTGGCAAATATTTCAGATGTATGTATGTAGTATATATATGTAGTATACCTATTATAAAATTAACATAGCTTTTTTTTTTTCATGAATTGTAACTTCCCTGAGTTATTAAAGTCTAGAATTTTGAACTTGTAGGAGAGTCACATGATTGTCATTATAATGCCACCTGGGAATAAGTTTGTTTTTTTTCTTTTACTTTTTTTTTTGTACTGAGGCAAATAGCAATGGAGTTCAATTTTCAGTGTGCCAGATACTCAGTAAGTTCTTGGGAGATATGCCAGAAATGACCAGATTAATAATGTTTTGTGTATAAAATTAATGAAGCCCTTCTTTTTTTAAATTGAAGTATAGTTGATATACAATCTTTCATTAGTTTCAAGTATACAACCAGTGGTTCAACAGTTACCCATATTATTAAATCCTCACCCCCAATAGTACAGTTACTATCTGTCAACATAGAAATATGTACCACATCTTTATCCATTCATCTATTGGTGGACATTTAGGTGGCTTCCATAATTTGGCTATTGTAAATAATGTAGTGATAAACATAAGGGTGCATGTATCTTTTTGAATCAGAGATTATGTTTGGGTAAATTCCTAGAAGTGGAGTTACTGGGTCATATGGTATTTCTATTTTTACTCTTTTGAGGAACCCATACTGCTTTCCATAGTGGCTGCACTAATTGACATTCCCATCAACAGTATAGGAGGGTTTTCATTTCTCCACATCTTCACCAATACTTGTTATTTCTTGTCTTTTGGATAGTGGCCATTCTAACTGTTGTGAGGTGATAATTCACTGTAGTTCTGATTTGCATTTCTCTGATGATTAATAATGTGGAGCATCTTTTCATGTGCCTGTTGGCTATCTGTATTTCTTTGTAAAAATTTCTGTTCAGGTTCTCTGTTCATTTTTTAATTGGGTCATTTGTCTTTTGGTGTTGAGACATATGAGTTCGTTATATGTTTTGGATATTAACTCCTTGAAGCCCTTCTTATTAGACTGATAGATTAAATTCCAAATGTTAAAATACAGAAAATCCTGGCTCTTGAGATTTAAGGCCTATGGGTAATGACTGCCCCATTGTTAAAGGTATGTGCTACTTCATAGTGTTTGTTTACTTTAAGTGCACAGTGGAATTTTTCTCAAATATATATAATGAGAGAAGAGAGTATATAGATGCACTTAACACACACACACACACCCCACTTAAAGATATGTGATTCCAACAACAATTCTCTGACATAGTTGGGTATACTGTAATTCAAGTACCCAGAGTTAGGGCAGACCCTCAGGTCAAGGGCTCAGTTGTACACTACTGCCCTCACTTTCCAGACAGGAAGCACAAGTATCCCCAAGCTACCTGCTTTTCTACCTAGCTGACTACAAATTTGGGGATACATGTGACCTCCATCCCCACCCCCTGCCCATCAGATGTCATAATTCTCTAGGAATAACTGATAGAACTGAGGAAAGTGCTGTTCTTACTATTACAGTTTTATAATGATGCAACCAAATGGAAGAGATAAAAAGAGGACAAAGCCTGAGAAGCAGCCAGAGCAGAGCTACCATGGCCTCTGGGCATGCTGCCATCTCAGCACATTGGTGCTTTCACCAACCCAGTAGCTTCTTGAGTCTGGTTGTTACAAGGATTTTGAGGGGATTTCATTGAGTAGGCATGATTGATTTAAACATCGACTGAACTCAACTTCGAGTCCCTTTCCTCTGGGAACCAGGCGATGGGCCTGAAGGTTCCAGTCCTGTAATCATCTGCTTGGTTTTTCTGGTGACCAGCTTCTATCCTGAAGCTACCTAGGATCTCTTGACTCCCCACTCCTGTGAGTCACCTAATTAGCATAAACCCAGGTGTGGTTGAAAGGGACTTGAATAACAAAAGACTATTCATATTACACAAGTTTTAAGAGGTCTGTATCAGGAACCAGGGACAGATTAAATATATGTTTTATTAAAACATAAAAGGATAATAAAATGAACACATATACCCCACCTCTAAGTTAAGAAATAGAATACTAAAGTGCCTTTTAAAGTCTCCTGTGTTCTTTCTGAACACATTCCTTTCCTGTCCAGAGGAAACCACTATTCTGAATTTTGTGTTACTCATTACCTTGCTTTTCTTTAGAGTTTATTATAGTTTTAAACTACCTAGATGTATCCCAAAATATGCACTGTACCTTTGCCTTACTTTATTTTAATATAAATGAAGTTATGTTAAATATATACTTTTGTAACTAATGTTTTTTACACTTAACACTGTGTTGGGTAAATGGAAGTTTTCAACCAGAATTTCTCATCTGGCCTTGATAGTGATATGCATGTAAGGGCCTTTTTGCACATCAGTGTGATGTTTACCACGGCATAGACTCTGGTCCCTCATAGGATTGCCAGTCTGGGGCGAGGTGTGGAGATAGCAGCCATTCTCTGCTCCCTCCTTTCCTGGTACTTAATTGGTCAGGTGCTGGCCAGTCACCATGGACTTGCCCACAGAGTTCCTCCTAGAGGAAGGGGCAGGGGGCAGCTTGGCACATCCTGTGGCTGGAGGATTGGAGCTTGGGGAGTGGTGCTAAGCAAGCGGGGGCAGAGAACAGTGGCTGGAGAGAGATGAGAGAGACTGAGCTGTGAGAAATAAAAACCTTTCACCAACCTCTCACCCTTGTTTTCCTTCAGTCTGTTCTGGATTCATAGTTTGCCCTAGGCTGGGAACTCCCTTCACCTGAAGCCACACACTGTTTCTAGGAGTAGTCAACATTTATTTTGTAGCTTCTAGGGAAAGTGGATTTTCCATGGCCAGGATTCTCACTTTACCCTGATATACTTACCCACTGCACAAGTGCAGTGCTCGCAGGTGCAGGCTTGCACATGTGTTAGCAGTAAGCTATTATTGGCTCTATAAAGAGCTCCTCCACCCTGTGCTCTGGGGCTGCAAGGCTGCAGAGAGACCTGGAGGCAGAGAACAGCTTGCTGCATGCAGAACTGCCCTGGAGGCAGACAGGATTCTAAGTGCTTGACCTGCCATCATGAGAAAAAAGCTTGGTGTAAGACCTTTTACCCCAAGAACGTTCTGTTGTCATTTTTCTGTCTCACTGAATCCATAATGGACTTGTCGGGCTGAAATGCTCAGGCAAGACAAGTTTATTACTTTTCATTATAGTGTCTTCTTGTAGAAGTACAGCACACTTAAATTTTCCAGTGTATTAATTGTCATGAACTAAAATCAGCATTCTCAAACATGCAAAAGTTTCTCTGGCTAATATGCTTAGAGGTGGTGTTACAGACTGAATTGTTTTTCCCCCATGCTGAAGCCCTAACTCCCAGTACCTCAGAATGTATATGCAGATAGGAACTTGAAAGAGATAATTAACTTAAAAAGAAACCCGTGGAAGGGGGCCCTAATCCAATCTGACTGGTATCCTTTTAAGAAAAGATTAGTACATAGAGACATGGCTATGTGCATGCCCAGAGGAAATGCCACGTGAGGACACTGCCAAAGGACATTTACAAGCCAAGGGGAGGGGCCTCAGAAGAAACTAAACCTGCTGACACTTTGACTTGGAAGTCTAGCCTCCAAAACTGAGAAAGTAAATTTGATGCTTAAGCCACCCAATCTATAGAATTTTTGTTATATTGACCCTATCAAACTAATACAATTAGAATTGCTAGATGGTACGATTATGTACATGTTCAACTTCATTGTAATGCTGATATTTTTCTTAAGTAGTTGGATCAATTTGTAATCCTACTGACTTTGAGAAGTCTTATTCTACATCCTTGTCAGATTTTACTTTTTCCAGTCTGGTGGGAGACAAATGGAATCTTACTGTCATTTCAATTGCCTTTTCCTGAAACTAAGAGTTGAATATCTTCATGTTTCTTGGGTTTTTTTTTTTATGTTTCTTGTTTTTATATCTTTAAAATGCCTATTATATTTTTGTCTCCTCTTTTCTTAGTGATGGACAGGAGTTACATTTAATGAAAGTAAAGATTTATTCTTTAATGGTCTGTCTTCTTTTATATCTTTATTTAAGAAATTCTTCCCATCCCTAAAGTAAATTAAAGATATCCTTATGCTTTTTTCTGAATGTTTTACTTTTACATTTGAATCTTTAATCTACCTGGAATTGGTTTTTCATGTTTGGTTTGAAGTAGGTGTATAATTTCATTTTCCTCTATATTAATAACAGTTCTCCCAGTACTGTTTATGGAATAGCCTTCTTTTCTTAGCTGATCAACAGTGGCAGCTTTGTCATACAACAGATATGCCTGGCTGTGGTTCTCTTTCTGGTCTCTATTCTATTTTTATTATTGTCTACTTCTAGACCAGCATCATCTTTTCTTAATTACTATGGTGTTATAATAAATCTTGGTATCTGCTAGTAATTGCAAACTCTTTGTTTTATTTGATATATGATTGCTTAACAATAAGTGCATGATACTGAAACTATAAAATGTGGGTATTAGAGCTAAGAGTGCCTGAGTATATGAAATGTCTTTTGCTCCAAAGACAAACAAAATTATTTTCAAAGCAACTCGATAAAAATCAAACTAACAAGCCTCTTCAAAAACCATTATTTCTGATGGGAGACCAGGGCTTTTGGGGTATCTTGGATGGGGTTTTAGATGAAAAAAGGTAGAAGGTAGAAGAGTTGAAGCTGATTTGGTATATTAATTTTACAGGCTTCAGTGCTTTATTAGATACAGAATGCATCACTTGTTAGATAATTCGGCATTTAGTGACTGTTGTCTTTTTTTTAAAGATTTTGTAAAAGCTCAGAATTCTTTCTTCAATAAGGACTAATGATATATCAAGTAACATGTACATAAAGTTAATAGTTTTGAAAATCATACTTTTTTTTACTGCTCTGAAAAATTTCAAAGTATGGTAAAATGAACCAAACATCCCAACAACTAGCTTCATCCATTACCCATATTTAAAACCAATGTTTTTTCTGTTCCTTGCTCCCCTCCACCCCTGACATATAAACACTTTATACACCTCATCCACTCTCAGCCAGAATTATTTTAAAGCAAATCTTGCCACCATAACATTTTTTATCTGATATCCAGTGTTTATATTCTCTAACAAAAAAGTATTTTTATACTTGTTTCTTTGAATTAGGATTTAAACTATGTCTATACATTTAATTTGGTAATTTCTATGTCTCAATATATTACAGGCTCTACTGTTTTTCCTTGACATTTATTTGTTGTAGAGATTACATTATTTGTGTAGTTGAATATACTATATTCTGGATTTGGCTGATTTCATCCTCATACTATCTGTCACTCAACCTATTCTGTGTGTTTCCTATAAACTGATAGTTAAGTGTAGCTGACTGATTAAAGTTTAACTTTTGTTGGGGGGCAGAGTGGGCATAAATACTCATGTGGCGGTTTCTAAACATGCTGTTGCATTCATATCAGGAAGTGAAATGCTTCAATAACATTTTTGAAACTCCTTAATATATATGAATTAAAGATTACAAAAAATGATATAATTTCTATAAGCTGTGTTCCTCTGTGATCTTATCTCTACTAACTTCCCTATTTTTACAGATGGGGAAACTAAGACCAGAGTATTAAATATTTGCCAAAGACCAAACAGCTAATTTGATTGTAGAAGGTAGGACTCTTTTCCATCTTCTACTCCTTTTAATATTGTGCCTCAGTTGTGATACCTTTATCTGAAGGTGTTTGTGAATCAGAAATAAGTCAGTTAAAGGTGGACAGAATGGCATTTCTGTCTGTCCAGCTAGTGTTTTTGTGACTGAGAAGATAAGACACAGTACATAGTAAACTTTCACCTCATTTGCAAGGTTCTGGTTTTTGCGCAGCCAGGGTGCTAGCAAAGGCTTGACTTTGAAAGTG
>JAVSCE010020531.1:0-90312 GCA_032199065.1 Smutsia gigantea
AAGCTGAAAAGCTTCTGTACAGCAAAGGACACCATCAGTAGAACAAAAGACATCCTACAGTATGGGAGAATATATTCATAAAAAACGTATCTGATAAAGGGTTGACATCCAAAATATATAAGAACTCATGCACCTTAACAAACAGAAAGCAAATAATCCAATTAAGAAATGGGTAGAGGACATGAATAGACACTTCTCCAAAGAAGAAATTCAGATGGCCAACAGACACATCAAAAGATGCTCCACATCACTAGTCATCAGAGAAATGCAGATTAAAACCACAATGAGATATCACCTCACACCAGTGAGGATGGCCAACATCCAAAACACAAACAACAACAAATGTTGGCAGGATGTGGAGAAAAGGGAACCCTCCTACACTGCTGGTGGGAATGCAAATTAGTTCAACCATTGTGGAAAGCAGTATGGAGGTTCCTCAAAAAACTCAAAATAGAAATACCATTTGACCCAGGAATTCCACTCCTAGGAATTTACCCTAAGAATGCAGCAGCCCAATTTGAAAAGGACAGATGCACCCCTATGTTTATTGCAGCACTATTTACAATAGCCAAGAAATGGAAGCAACCTAAGTGTCCATCAGTAGATGAATGGATAAAGAAGATGTGGTACATATACACAGTGGAATATTATTCAGCCATAAGAAGAAAACAAATCCTACCATTTGCAACAACATGGATGGAGCTAGAGGGTATTATGCTCAGTGAAATAAGCCAAGCCGAAAAAGACAAGTATCAAATGATTTCACTCATATGTGGAGTATAAGAACAAAGAAAAAAACTGAAGGAACAAAACAGCAGCAGACTCACAGAACCCAAGAACGGACTAATAGTTACCAAAGGGAAAGGGACTGGGGAAAATGGGCGGGAAGGGAGGGATAAGAGGGAAAAAGGGGCATTACGATTAGCAGATGTAATGTTGGGGGGGCACGGGGAGGGCAGTACAACTCAGAGAAGACAAGTAGTGATTCTATAGCATCTCACTATGCTGATGGACAGTGACTGTAATGGGGTTGGTGGGGGGGACCTAATGAAGGGGTAGTTTAATAATCGTAATATTGCACATGTAATTGTAAATTAATGATAATAAAATAAATTATATTAAAAAAAAAAAGAAAGTCAGGATATCCAAGGTTTTTCCTGAGAATTTCATCAGCCTTTAAGGGTTCTGAGAGAGTGTCTTAAGAGCTCTTGATACACCTCCTGGTGCCACCCAGCTGAGGTCTGGGAGTCCAGGGAGAGCACAGTCCCTGGCCAGAGATGGCCCAGGGGTTCTGAGTACCCTAGGAAAGACACCTTGAGAATCATGGACCAGGGATGTCGCTGTCGGACAAGACCTGAAAGTGTGAATGATGAGAAGTGAACTATCTGTGGAGTAACCTGTGACCAGGGGGACCCATGACACCCCATTCTCCAGGACAGTCTCAGTCCTGCACCATGGTGCACTGGGATGCAATACAACATTCTACGTCACGACTAAAGGAGCACAGGAGTCTCTGAAATAATGACCCATGTAAAGGAAAATTGCCTCCAGAACAACTCCGTAAATATTACTGAACCAAAGAAAGAATCTCAATCATCAAAGTATGGAAAACAGCTCTTTCCAGAAAAATTTGAAATTACCTTCTAAAAAATTAAGACCAGCATTTATTGAGCACCTACTGTATACACAGTACCATTCTAGAACTGCCCCTCCTGCCTGCGCTCTGAATAGAGCATGGCCAGGTCACATGAGAACCACAGGACAATGCTTTACTCTGACAGTCACACTGGCTGGGACGGGGCGGCCTCCAGTGTCTGATCACAGCGTTTGTGCAGTGCTGGCCAAGGTCCAAGCTGACAAAGCCCCTCTTGGAAATGTCATGCTGACCACAGCAGTATCTGTGTCTTCTCAGGAGGCCATATCCAGGTAGAAGGACACGATTTCCATGCTACAGAAGTCAATTCAATTGCAAAACTACAAATACCCAAGAAAACCAAGTACACTTAAAATTCAGCGCGGCAAACAGAAAAGAGAGAGCAAGAGGAGTTACGGCTGGTGAATCCATCGTAAGTGTTTCTTAAGCAGAGTTGTGTGACCACTCTGGGCTCAGTAGGGACAGAGCTAGATGACAGCTGAGTCACAGCTCTGGCCCCTGAAGTGGCCATGCAGCAGGAGCTCCTGTAGACGGACATGACAAGTCTCCCACCACATGGGACAAACCCAAAGTACAGAAAATATGTAAAAGCTTCCGAAACGGGATTCCAGAAGTGATTTAAAAGCTGTCTGATGACAAATGTGGGCCAGTGTCAGGTGTAAGAGTGCTGAAGTCATGTGGGCACCATGAGATGAGGGCTGGCAGTTCCCCTAGGCATCATTTGGATAAAAGGTTTAACAGGAAACTTTTCCTAGACAGTGATTTTTAAACCCATCTAGAGCAGAAGAGGAAGCCTAATAAATATAAACAGAAAAGCTACTGCTGGACCCCGGGGGCGGGGGGGGCCTCCAACCTGCTCCCACCATGCATGGCCTGAAAACCCCTTGACCCTGGCAATCTGACGATGCCCTGCTGTGCTATTCTTTAGGGAAAAAAGGATGCTGTTCGTTCTCAGTCCTATGATTTGCTAAAGAGCTTTCCAATGTAACTTAGACCTTCCTTTTCTACAAATACTCCCATTACCTGGCTTCTGCTGACTGTACTCAAATAACTGGCTGGGTTCTTTGTGTGACAGAACCACTGAAAACACAGACAGCATGAAGGCAAAGCTCCATCATCTACAGTCCTGCCATGCAGAGACAACCCTGTCAATACTTTGTGCTGTTCCTGTCCATCCTCTTCCCCTGGGAGTGCGTGTATGTGTACATGTGAATTTAACATTCCATACTGCGTGCACATACACACGTGTATACACATTTTACATGGCACGTGTACATGTGAATTTACATGTGTGTGCAGATATATAACATATTTGATACTGCATGTGTATACACACATTTTACATTGTGTGCATACACATACATGTTTTTTTACATTGAATGTGTACATACACATACATAATACACAGCTTACACCATCAGGCTTACATTATTTACTCCATTTTGTTTTCTACTCTGTCCCTGCTTGGTGCTGCCTTGTAGGCTCTTTGCCTTAGAAATCCTTCCCCAGCACCCGCTGGAATGCCTTCAGTAAGGCTGCGTCACAGGACCCCCCTGCCCCGCCTGGGGACACACCCTCCCCTCCCAGGTGCTGGCCGCCCGCTGCTTCAGGTTCTGCCTTAGGAGAAATGCTGACCAGCGTGCCCACTCCACCTCCAATTACCTTCCCAGAGTCACCACCCAGAGGTGCAGTTGGCTGGGCCAGAAGGCAGGTATGACATCAGGCCCGGGGGTGGATGGTCAAGGACTTTCTGGGGCGGCAGCCACGCCCAGCAGCAGTGGAGGGACTCACCCAGCTACACCCTCACCGGTGCTGACACTGCCATTTCTTCAAAATTAGTTCTCCCAAGACCACACACTGGAGTGGACCCTAAAAGGAGAATTTGCTGTCCTAACTGAAGTGGTCACCACAAGGCATGGGTAACTAACTAATCACACAGAAATTGGTCATTAATACAGAAAAAATTCCAAATCATTCCAATATGGATGGCTAAGAGGCAGAGGCCTCTCATGGGCTCCATCCAGATGCTGGAGGGACAGCGTGCATGGGGCAAGGTTGGTCCCTGCCCGTCCACCTGCATGGAGCTGGCCGGAGTAAGGGATGGCAACAGAGCAGCATGGTGAGCAGGCCCCCAGGACAGAGCCATTGAATAAGCTGTCAGTGAGCAGCAGGGTGACCACACCACCTGCATTTCAGACAAAGCTCGTGCCAAGAGTTACAGAGCTGGTAACTGGCAGAGCCACAGTCCAGAACCCGCTGGACTTAACCCCAAAGTCTGCATCCTTTCTGCATAAACCCCGCTGGTCTCTTCAGAACAAATCACACTCAAACCAAAACCCATCGATTTCTTGCTTCTGGAAATGATAATCTCACTTAGAGATCACAGGTTAGCTTTTTAAAGAAAATATTGAGTATTTCATATAATTTCATTTAAAAGTCTTTTTTAATTGCTAGGAGGCTGCTCTTCCTTGTAAAAGCCACAAACCAAAGGCCTGCTGCACCCGTCAGCTTCACTGGAGCAGGAGCCAGCGGGGCCCCGAGCAGAGCACCCCTTGTCTGAAAATGCAAGGGCACGAAGGGGCCTCCACACAAGGACAGGATGCCACAGACGGGCATGGCCACCTTGTCTTCCTCACAGCCACAGACCCTGGAGGCCTGGCAGAGCCACCCACTATGTCGTTCCTGGTGACAAAAGAGACAGGCACCCTGCTTCAACAGCGGGCACAGGCAGGGAAAACATGCCCCACCTCAAAACTCATAAATGCACATGTAACTTCTGCCAGTTTCTTCAAACTTGAAGAAATCTGGACAGCTTTTAAGGAAAAAATTCTCATGAATTCCCAGTGGTGACTTAAATTACTCTACATATAACTTACATAACATAAATTCAGGTATTAATTCCTCTTACATAACTCTTAACCAAAATAATTTATAGGCTAAATACAAAAATCACAAAACCAACTGTTCCAAGTAAACGTGTATGTGACATGCAGGTGACGTCACCTGCCAGCCTCTGGGCAGGCTTCCGGTCATGTGTTCCTGAGGACCCAATTCCTCATCGCTGCTCCCTAGTCCAACTGCTACAGGCACTTCCCCAGACCTGGGGCACCACTTACAGCATAAGCCCATGACAATAAAAGTCTACGCCTTGACACAAGCATGCTCATAGACACGACAGTCTGGTCACTGAAATTATGTGGCATTATTGACACAAAGTGGTCACCCAGCCAACAGGAGCAGTGACAAGGACTAAAATTTGTGACAGAGCACTATGAACAGGGGCTGTTAAGAGGCATGAGCCTCCTTCTCTGTAGAGAAAGGCGGAGGGGACAAACGTACCCAGGGTCACACCCCTTGCAGGTGAAGCCCAGCCAGGCTGGGACCCCAGCAGAGTGGCTTGAGTCTATATGGCCCCTACATGACCAAATAAGGTCTTCCTTAGATCACCAAAATGTAAATGCCAAATAATGAAATGTTTGTGGAGAACCCCCAGAGCTCAAAGAACACCCCAGCAGCTTGAGAAACACGGTGGCCCGTTTTGTTAGGCCTTCCTGTCCCTGGATGGCCAAGAGATCATCCCCAGGAGACGTGCATTTCTGTGAAAAGCATTATCTGTGCCTTAAGAAAAGATCCATGAAGCGCTTCCTTAACGGCTTTCCCACAAGTAACTGGCAGCCTGAAGTTGCAGAATCAAAAGGTTGTGACATGAGCACCCAAAATACGCCCCTTTCATGGGTACTGACATACTCTGCTTAACTAAAGGTCAGTTATGACGAGCCAGCTTCTACCTTGAGACAAGGGGCTGGCAAACTAGAGTGAAGTCTGTATTTGTACATCCTGGGCAGCTAAGGAAGGTTTTTACATTTTTTTTAATTGGTGCCTATTCTACACAAACACCTCCAGAAAACTGACGGGGACATGCCCGACTCATTCTGCGAGGCGAGCATTACCCAGAAACCAAAACCAGATAAAGACATCACGGAAACACTACACGAATCTATCTCATGAGCACAGACATGAAAGTTCTTAATAAACGTTTAGCAAATGGAATTCAACAAGGTAAAGAAAAGGATCACACAGCAGATCAATGGGCTCATGCCAGAATGCAGGGCTGGCCCAACCTTAGGAGATTCATCACTCACTCACCAGTCAATTGACACAGAAAAAAAACTATTTTTTTTGGTCAAATGTTTTGTTGAGTGTAGACATCCAGAGAACTGTAAAACATGCATTATCTGCAGATTCAATAAGGAGCCAGCCATGCTGGCTGTCAAACGTGTCTGGCTTGGCATCCATAATGGACATTAATGAGGTATCATGAGAGTAACACAGCTCCTGAAGAGCTTTTAACAGTTTGGAGAAGGGTCTTTATCACGTGAAAAGCAAAGCTCTTCACATTTAGGGAACTTGCATCTCACTGGCGGTGCACTGTTGTTTAATTTTAAAACATGTAAAAAGAATTCTGTTTATAGAAGATTCCCATGAGCCCAACCTGATGTGTCCCTTCAGTTTTCAGAAATTTTACCTAAAAAAAAAAAAAAATCATCTGCCTTTTGGAAGTTGTACGTTTACCTCAGAAATAAAATTTATTTCTTTTTCAGTTGCCGAGGTGTATTAAATTTGATGAATATCTCCATCTTAATTTCTGCCTTGCTGTCTGGCTTTCCAGCCAACTTGATTGCATTTTCAGAACCTTCCTCTTTAAAATCTGCATATTTCATCACTTCGGCCATAACAAACGCTTCTTCAAAATCCATGACCTTTCCTTGCAGGTGAGGAGCGTCTGTGTCTCTCCTGGCCTGTGCATGAAGTTCATCTGGGCCTGCGGTAAAGGCACTCTGGTTGGAGGGCTGCAAACCCAGCCTTACTGACCTTTGGCAAAGCGCTGTGTCATGTTCGCCTCCAGACACTTGTGTCTCTCTGCAGCACTCAATTCTTGCAGCCTGAGTCCCAGGGCCCTTGACTAAGCAGAATGACAAGGCGCCCGGGTCATGCTCGGTCACCACTCTTTCACTTGTAGCCACCATTTGTTTTTCTTTCTGACGTGGTCTTTTTCAGGGAGGTTAAGCAAGCAGACCACTGGTTTTGAAGTCAGCAACAAGTGTTTACTCCAAACACTTCAATCTCCTTGTCACTCTAGTCACGACGGAAGTAACTGGTCTCTTGTGCTCCACAGCCTGGGATTAGACTTTGCATGTTCCATCCTGCTCACGTTCTAGTTTTTCACCTCCTCCCCTCACAGCCACTTTTGCTAGTGTATCTGTAATGGGCCCTATCATTTCCTCGTCTTTAAGCTGAAGCTCTTCATGTATTATTTCTGCATCTTGAAAAGATATACACTTCCTTCAGCACGCATGATACCGTCATCTTCAAAAGCATGTATTAAACAAGAGATTCCACCAGAGGCACTAACAAGAGATGAAATGGCATCTCCCAGCCCTTGCCCACTGCGAGCCCTTCATGAGGCCAGCAATACCCACTGCAGTTAAAGGCAGGAATTTTGCAGTGCCAGCACAGAAAATTGAACTTTGACCTGGCATGGCTACTCTGCCCTCATTAGGATCCACAGTGCAGAATGGGAGGTTTTCTGCTGAAGCCCACTGGCTAATACACTCAAGAAGGTAGATTTTCCAACATTCAGCAATCCAAGAATACCAATTTTTAAGGAGGCTCCAAATGGTCCAGCAATTGAGGGTGCTTTAATCCCATCACCTCCTTTTTTGGGGGGCACTGTGCTCATACTGGGTGATGATGGGAGGTCCCAGCGGCAGCGGGAGACAAGTCCTGCCGGCAGCTGGAGGTGGGGAGCAGGAGGGAGCACAGGCCCAGCCCCTCCTCTGAGCTGCGTGCACCACAGCAGTGGCAGCAGAATGCGATGGAGAAAACTGAACAAGGAGTAGATGAGCTGATCCAAGGACAGAAGAGAGGTGGAATTGAGAACAACACGCAAAGGACCTCTGAGGAGAAGGGAGGCACTTCAACAGCATCTCAGTATCCTTCCCCCAGGCTGCTGCCAAGGTGGTTGTGGTGTCCTGACCCGGGACCCAACCCTAGGGGCGGCCTCCTGGATGAGGCACAGGTGAGTTCTGGAGTCACCCACCTGGAGCCCCCTATCCAGCCCTTCCAGTGACTGCTCATTACCATAAGTCTCCTGATGCCTAAAACAGCCAAGCGGCTTCTGCTTCCCACACTAGGCCCCGAATGACACAAAGGTCAGAAGTGACCGGGAGGAGTGTGGAATAATCACAGTAAGATTACTCACGAGAGCCAAAGAGTGGAGTGACCTGAGGGACACTCAGGAGAAACAAAATGTGGTATGCACAAGGTGGATGTTTTTCAGCCTTGACATGGATGAACCTGGAGGCCATCATGCTGTGGGAAATAAGGCAGTCACAGGACACACCCTGTAGGGTTCCATTTAGGTGAGGTATTAGTGTGGTTAGACCCATACAGACACAGAGCAGTAGGCAGGTGGGGGCAGGGGCTTGGAGAGAGGGGAATGGGGAGCTGTTTCCCCGATCTGGGAACAGATGCACAATAGGGTGAATGTATTTAATGTTCCTGAACTGTACACTAAAATGGCCAGGATGGTAAATTTTACATTATATGTATTTAACCACAATTAAAACACAATTGTTAACACCAAAATGATTGGGAAATACTAGGTTTTAAGGAACACTACCTTATATAAAGATGGAAAAGCTACGCAAATAATCTTGTCTCCTGAATTGTCTTTTTTCCCCAAATACACTGAAGGAAAAAACCTCTCCCTTCCCCAATACGTCAATTAATATCCCAGGGAACCACTGTCTCAGAGCACACACACTTTGGGAAATGCTAACTAGATATCTGGGGCTCTCCCAGATTTTTCAGTAAACGTCACTGACACCACACCACCCACCTCAGCCACCAGGTACTGCCTACTGGAAACTACGCATATGAACATGAAAGTGGACAGAATGATGTCCAGCCCTTACCTGCTTGGAGAGTGCCCACCACTACTTCAGAAGCTGCCTCTGGTGGGGAACCCAGACAACTCCAGAGACCCTGTGGGAATTAAATGGAATATTAGAAGAGTATTTCAATTTGAGAGCTAGAAAGCTCCAGAATTGATACTGTCAACATCAGTCTACATGCCACTCTCTCTATCTCAGGCACAGAGTAACTGAAGAAGAAAAAGCCCTGACCAAGCGACCTGCAAAAACATGTCCAGGGTGCATGATCCGTTTCTGAATTTACCTTTTACTTATGAACACCCCGAACACTGAGAGACTGCTCCAGGTCAGAGCATCACAGGATTCCACCAGTCAAACCTACTAAGATTTTCAGAACAGGCCATCATCACTTGCACTCCCTCCTCAGCTGAGAGTAGCTACCCTTGGGACTGGACTGCAAGGGGCCCCGGGGGTGTGTGGGGGGGGCTTCTGGGGACTGAGAACATTCTGGGGGCTGGCCATGCAAGTTTGTTCAGTTTGCAAAATGCACTGAGCTCAGGCAGTTTTCTGTGTGTGCTATGTATGAATGTGTGTCCTCTGTATGTTATACTTCAAATAAAAGAGTGAAAACTTTCCTAAGAATGGAGACACAAGCAAGATGATGTACGTAACTTACCACTAAAATCTGCCAGCTTTCCCAAAACATACAAATTCCAAATATTCATGACCATGCTTAAGTGAGAAAATGAGACCGTGTCATCACACTGTACCATCAGTGAGCACTTGCACACACGGTATGTGCATTAACAAGGCGGGGTTAAACTGTCCTCCTAATGTTATCAAGAACGTACTTGAATGTAATTAGAATTTGGGAGAGAGACTTGGGGTGGGATGGCAACTGTAAGCGCAGGAGCAAACCCTGTCAGCCAGGCCTGCCCCTCGGGGCACTGACACACAGGACGCTCCGAGCCCTCCACTGCGATCATGCGAGCAGCAGGGCAGCGAGTCTAGAATGCTCAGCTGCCGGAGACACTGCCGGCCTAACCCCGGTGCTCGTGTCCCACCCGGCCACGCACACTGGAAGCCAGTTCCAAGGAACTCAGCAGGCCTCAAGGGCCCCCAAATCCGACCGTGCTGCCAGTCTGGTCCAGGCCTGAACTAGTGTGATGTTCCCACCCTCGGCCCCCTGGGGCGTGGTCGCTAAGCAGTGAAAGGACCAGCAGGGACAATGTTCTCAGACCCGTGAGTCAGATGCACCAGCCTTCTGCTCACGCCCCAGGTTCGCCAGGCTCCACCCCAGGATGCTGGCCACCCTCACCCCAGCTCATAGCCCTCCACAGCTCACAGCACTTCTGCCAGCCCTGCCACGTGCTATTCCGTGAACAAGCCAGGAGGACTCAGTTTCCTCTCCATTTAGAGTGCTCCCATCCCAGATACCTGTGCGGCCAGCTCGCACATTCAGGCCCCTGCCCAGACTTCCCCCAATCCGGGGGCTTCCCCGCCATCTCATCCAAACACCTGTCCACCTGGCCAGACTTCTCTAGGTGGAACTTAGCACCACTGACCGCACTGGGTGTGCATACTGCCCTCTGCCAAACCTGGCCCCGAGAGGGGCACTTTGCTGCACTTGAGCTGTGTATCCAGTCAAGGGGGCAGCGCCCACCCACGGCAGGTGGTAAGTGAACATCTGCAGACAGAAATCGTGTGCTGCTCAAAGAGGACATTACCTGCATCCTGTTCTCCCAGCATCTGCGTGTTGGCCCCACACTCGGCGGAGGGCTCGCTACAGTCACGCTGATTGATCCTCAGCAACATAAAGCTGGAAGCAGCTCTTCTCCCTTAAATGCTGAGACAGCGCTTCGCCAGCAGGCACCTCCAAGACCAGCCAGGCTGCGAATGCTCCGCCCTGACAGCACGGTCCCACCTCTGCACGCCTTGGCACCGGAGGCTTCCTAGAGAAGTGCGGCTAGCCTGCTCAGAGAGGATGGCCTCCTCATTTGGAGAGGAGGAAACGCGGGAAGGTGGCTGGCGGCAGTAAACGGCTTGGTCCTCTCGGGCAGACGCAGCGCTGGGGTAGAGGCGCTGACGGCAGCGGGGGCCCAGGGGCAGAGACGTGTGGCCAGCGAGGGCAGAGGCCACCACTGCGCGGGCGCCGCAGGGCGAGACCGAGGGATGGCGGGGGAAGAGCGGGGCAAGGGAAGGCCCCGAGACAGAAGACAACTCTGTCGCGCAGATTGGCGAGACGCAGAGTCCCGGTGCGCTGAGCGCCTCACAGACGCCCGCAGTGGGGAGCTGCTCCCTTCGGGGCTCTCCCACGGGACACGGGGCCGCTCACGGAGCCGGTGGCAAGTGGCCAGAACGGACAGGGAGCAGGCGGAGGGCACAGCTGCGACGTCCCAGGATTTACTCCTCAAGCTAACCGGCCACGGCTGCTGCGCTAAACTAACGGGTGCTCGGGCGGCCTGTCCAGGAGGAAGGCGTCCTCTGCCGGCGGAGCCTTGGGGGCCTGCTGAGGTCCCGGGGGCGGCTGGCAGCGAGCACCCCGGTCGGGCAGCGGTGTCTCCGTCTGACTTGGCCTGGAGTCGACGCCCTCGGCCCACTGGGCCTCCGGTGCTGGCGCGCCGGTCGGGCGGGCCGCACTTCCTGGGATCCGGGCGGCGCCGAGGAGCCCGAGCGCGGGCAGGGGCGCCGGGACGGCCTCCGCCTTCCACCTCAGCGGGTCGGGGCGGCGGGGCCCCCTGCGTAAATTAGCCGGCCAGCGGCGTGCGCGTCGAGCTGACGGGTCAGGCCTCCGGGCTACCGGGCGCGAAGACGGGACCGCCCCGCTCGCTGCCCGGAGGACCCGGCTTCGAGCTCCGCCGCTCGCCCGGCCGCGGTTTAAAAGCCCCGCGACCCCGCCAGGACCCGGAACCGGAAGCGCGGGCTCAGGGGGTTACCAAGTCCTGGGGCGAGGCGGGACCTTGGTGGGCGGGGCTCCAGGAACGGGGCGGGGCGCGGGATCGACTCGGCACGGCTCTGCGCGCACCTGTCTGCCGTGCCCGGCCACCCCCAGCTGTGCGCATTTTCTCTGCACTTATTTGTCCGCGTGGAACCTCTACCAATACATGATTTCTCTGGTCGACGAGAGAGCTTTTTACACTCAACTTCTCTCTTTGCAAAAATCGATTTTGCAATTAAAAAAGTAATAACCCCAAATCATAGACTTTTTGGCCACCGGAATTTCCACTCTCGTTTTATTAATGAGATCCGTGAAACCCCCAGGTCATTCTTCCGCCCGTGCAAGGACACGGGACACCTGTGCTTAGTGTGGAGCCCCGAGGCAAGACGGCCCTGGACCTGGGTGCGGGCGAACACGCGGGTGTCTTCTGGCGCCCCTGCAGCAAGTGTGTGCGCCCTCGCTTCGCACTAGCCCTTCAGCGCGTTGCGGGGAAATGCGGGGCGCGGGTCCCCACAGCCAACCCGACCTGACTTCCAGGGTCTCCCCGCTTCCCAGACACATTTTCTGCTGCCACCCAGCCTGTGCTTAAGCCGACTCCAAAAATATCCTCCAAATCTGGGGACATCTAGTGTTTTTCTAATGACATGACAAGACCAGAAAATTTGACTTTATTTACATGATTAAGTGACTGCCTCAAGATAAGTTTTCTGTTTAGTATTGGCTTCTCTACTGATTGAACTGTCACTTTGGGTTTCTGTTAACCAAATCATAAATCTACTTGTGTTTCAATACACGAGGATGTGGTTAAACTGAAATCAGGTTACCAGGATGTCAGTCCCAGGTTTGTCCCTCTCCAGCCACGTGACGTTGGGCAAATTACTAACCTCTCTGCCACAGTGTCTTCACTGTAAGATGGAGTCATGATAGTATCTACCTCACCTGGTTGCACTGAGAAATAAATGAGTTCATGTATAGAAAGAACAATAAAATAACTCACCTAGGAGTCCCTGATGTGAAGAAAAACTAAATTCTTCATTAGTTTTAGCAGCCAACAATCCGAGTAACCAAAATGCTAGAAGAGTCCTTGCGTAAGGGCTCGGACATGCTCAGTACGTCTGCCCCACACTGACTCCTCTTCAGAGGCAGACGGAAGAATTCCTTGATCTGGTTGCTCAGCTGTCACGTGATGACGCAGCGAGCCCAGCCACTGTCTTGCTTGCTAAGCCTGACAAACACCTGTCTCCACAGGTGAAGAGCAGAAACAAGTTATGTTCTGCAGATGGCTCCCTTTCTCAGGATTATGCTGCAAAGTATTTCTTTAGCTTTCAGCTTTTAGAAAATTCTTCCCATGGGATTTTTTATTTCCCAGAAAAAGAAATTTCTTGCAGATGATCTGATGTTTCCAAATTTGTGAAGGCAGCAGGCTCTGTTTCCTTAGAGTCTACATTAAAAATCTGTCTCCATTCAGAATGGGTCATCAATGTCACCTTTTAGCCAGTACCTAGTCCAAAAACACAAAGCACAGAGCAGAAGGTTTTGATGCAGTTCATTCCCCTGAGAGGCACTTTCTCCTGCAGGATTTCGGGGAGAGGCATTTGGACAGAGCTCGCTGGTTCCCCCAAACTGTGCCCAGTGGACCATTTCTGCTGAGAGCACAGGAGGGCAGCGGGTTCCCTTAGGGCCGATTCTCGGCCTCATGCAGTGTTTGCTCAGGAACCATTTCAGCAGCAGCAAATGTTGAATGAGTGAACAAAAACTTCCTTCAGATCTGAATATCCCTCCCTATTTTTGCTTGTTCAATATGCTTATCTGTGTTTTTCTTAGGCTCAAGGGGAGGTGCTCCCTGTCACATCGAGGGTATCTCCCACCTGCTTGGAGCCCTTGGCTGACCGATCTCAGCAGGTCCAGCTGCTCTCGTGACTTTCCTGTGCTCCAGGATCTTTGTCTTAGTCACCCGGGGCTGTCATAACTAAATACCACAGACGGGCGGCTTAGACCACAGACGTTTATTCTCACAGCTGTGTGCAGCCTGGAGGTCCGAGGTCAGGCTGCTGGTCTGGTTGGGTTCTGGGAGGATCCCGCCTTCCAGCTCACAGATCGCCACCTTCTCACCGTGTGCTCCTGCAGCTTTTCTTCAGCAACCCTGGAGAGAAAGCTGCCTTCCTTCCCTTACAAGGGCATTAATCCTAACACAGTGCCCCACCCTCATGACCTCAGCTAAACCTAATCACCTACCAAAGGCCCCACCTCCAAATACCGTCCCACTGAGGTTAGGGCTTCAACTCAGGAATTTTAGGAGGACACAGACATTCAGTCCTAACACCTGCCTCTGCAGGGCGCATCTGTGCTGGCCCCTAGGAGTGCACCCCAGGTGGGGGCCTTCCCATCAGTCCCTCCCTGCTACTGGGCACCGTTCCTGGTCTTGAGTGGATTTGTTGAAGGTCCATCTATGAGACTGCCCTGGAAAGATTTCCCAAATAGACCCAAGTTGCCCTGTTTGCAAAAGGAGGAGGGAGCTCCTAGTGAGGAACCCCCCCTGCCCCTCCCCCCGACGTCAGCACCCTGCTCCGAGGGACCCCCTGCCCCGCCCCCAGACGTCAGCACCCTGCTCGAGGGACCCCCTGACCCCACCCCAGTCGTCAGCACCCTGCTCCGAGGGACCCCCTGCCCCTCCCCAGACGTCAGCACCCTGCTCCGAGGGACCCCCCTGCCCCTCCCCAGACGTCAGCACCCTGCTCCGAGGGACCCCCTGCCCCTCCCCAGTCATCAGCACCCTGCTCCGAGGGAACCCCTGCCCCCGCTGCAGGCAGGAGGAAGTGCAGTTTTGGTTCAGCCTCAGGCATTGCCCGCTCAAATGAAACCATCAGCTCCCTTCAGGGGAATACAGCAGAACTGAAAGTCTCCACCATGTAACATTCCCAATGTCCCAATCTAAAATGTAGACACAATCTAAAACAAAAATAGAGAGAAAACAAAAAATAGAAAAATGAAAAAATATATATATAATTTAGACACAATCTAAAATTACTCAGGAAAATGTGACTGGTTCTGAAGGGAAAAGATAATCAACAGAGGCCAACCTTGAGATGACCTTGGTATTGGAATTGTCAGACAATGACAGAAAGCAGCTATTGTGACTATGCTTAGTTAACAAATACTCTCATAATGAATGAGACAATCGATAGTCTCAGCTGATAAATAGCAAATATAAAAAAAAAAGAATCAAAAGGAAACTTTAAAACCAAAACGTATATCTAAAAAACATTTTAAATCACCGGGATGAACTTAAAAGCAGAATCAAAAGGACAGAGAAAAGAAGCCATGAACTTGAAGAAAGAGCAATAGGCATTCTCTAATCTGAAGAACAGAAGATTTTTAAAAAGGGAACAGAACCCCAGGGATTGTGGGGCAATATTGAAAAGGGTGCCATATGGGGAACTGAGGTCCCCAAGCAGAAGAGAGAATGGGGCTGAAAAATTATTTGAAGGAGTAATGGCTGAAAACTTCTCCATTTGCTGGGAGATATACATTTGTAGATTTAAGAAATTCACAAAACCCAAACAGGATAAATACAAAGAAAGTCATGCCAAGGTATATCAGAGTCAAACTGCCAAAAACCAAAAATAAAGATTAAAACATCTTGAAACCCACACAAGAAAAACTAAGTGTTACATCCCAGGGAACAACCATGTGAATGAGTGCAGAGTTCTCATCAGGAGCTCTAGAGGCCAGAAGGCAGGACAATATCTTCACCATGCTAAGAGAAAAACAAAGTTGGCAACCAATACTTCTGAACTCACAAAAATACCCTTCAAGAAGGAAGGCAAAATAAATATATATCTAGGTGAAGAAAAACTAAGAGAATTTGCTGCCAACAGACGTGCACTGCAAAAAAATGCTCAGTGAAATTTTCTGGGCTGAAAGGGGAAATATATGCAGAAATCCAAAAGGCTATTTCTCCTCCTGATTTCTGTGAAATATTGTTAAAAGAAAAATTTATAACACTGTCTTGTGAGACGTAATGTGGGTGGATGTAATACTTGTGACAAGCTAGAGCATAAAATATGGTGGGTGGGTGTTAACAAGCCAGTTAGTTGCAAGATTTCTAAATTTTACCTAAAGTGGTGCGATATTAACTCTACTAGACTGAGAAGTTAAGGATGTATATTGTGAAACCTGAAACAACCTCTAGCTATAATATACTAAATATTAATGGAATGAACGGTCCAATTAAAACAACTGTCAGCATGGATAATAAGACCCGACTATGCTGTTTATAAGAGACACACTTTAAATGTAAAGACACAGATAGGTTGAAAATGAATGGATGGGAATAATATACCTTAAAATGGTAAGCATAAGAAGGTAAGAGTGGCTATGTCAATATCAGATCAAATAGACTTCAAGGCCAAAAATGTTATAAAAGATAGAGACTTTTCCTAAAGAGAAAAGAGTTGACTCATTAGGAAGACATGACAAATAAATATGTATACACCTAATAACAGAGTCTTGAAATACATATAGCAAAATTTATAGACTTAAAAGGAGAAATAGATAATTTCACAACACAATTGGGAAGTTTTTACACCCCTTTCTCAGCAAATGATGGTGGAAAAAAATCAGTAAAGAGATAGAGGATTTGAACAATACTATTGACCACCTTTTCTTAATTGCTATTTGTAAAACACCACACCTGACATAGACAAACAGAGCTGGGTGGGACTAGAGGCTGCCTCTAAGCCAGGGCCAATCACTCAACAAGCCAATTTGGGCACTCATACCACCGAGATAGCAAGGCAGATGAAGATGAAATTTGGAAAGGATTTTAATAGGCCCCCAAAGAAAGCATTAATGTAGCCATCATGGGCATGATCAGTACTGGATCTTCTTACATTTATTTGATGATTCAGGATTTCCCTGACCCCCTCCACTTCTAAGGACGAGGGGCAGGCACTAACACCTCCGCAGTGTTCTGTCTCTCATCCTGCCCTTGTCCTCCAGACCCTTCCAGATCCCTCGAGTTTGGCACATGGCCCCTGACAGCTCTCGGAGCTCTGGTTCCAAGGGGGAACCTGTCCTCTCAGACTGGACTTCGCAGTCAGCAGTGGGAACCAAAACAGCAGGTTCAACCTTCTGTGAAATGCAGGAGAACTGAGAATTGTCCCTCGAGTGGACAGGGAAAAAGGTTGTGGTGCCAAAGTGGACCGGAGACCCATTCAAGACAGGACTCAACTCTCCTTGAACCCAGAGAAAGCCCAGGTCAGCTGCCGGCTGTAGGAGAGGACAGCAAGCTGGCTGCCGTGGGCCCAAGGGGCGATCCAGACAGACATGGCAGGCACCTGGATCCCCTCAAGAGAGAGCGAGGCAGCCTGAATACCTGGTTCTGCATGCTGCCTTTGGGGTCAGGCGTTTTCCATTCCCCTGGATGGACATGCTGAAAGAATGTAGGCTCAGCCTACAGCTTTTTAAAACTTGAGATAAAAATTGCCATTTTAAGGTGTGCGATCCAGTGGGGTTCAGCACATTTGTAGAGTCGTGTGACCATCACTGCTGTCTGGTTCCAGAGCAATTCCATCCCCTAGAAGGAGACCCATTAGGCAGTCACGCCGCATCCCTCCTCCCTCCCTCCTGCAACCACACTTTGGGTTCTGTGTCTATGGACTTCCCAGTTCTGGACATACCATACACATGGGATCACACCCCATGTCTGGCTTCTTTCACTGAATATCATATTTCCAAGGTCAAATTGCAGTTTGAGAAACATGACGTAGCTAAAAAAAAGCCCTTTTCCAGGCAGTAGCCTGGCCATGGAGATGCACCGCCCGGACTTCTTCAGGGCCTTTGCAAGCCTGAGGGTTGTGTGTCCCAAAAGCTGGGATGATAAGGTCTTAAAAAATCCACAATAAACCTTCCTCCACAAGAGGCCTCTCCTCTATCCACTTCCAATTTTGTTTTTAAAAAAGAATAACAGGTGCTAAGAAATGCTTCTAAATTGTGGATTTACACTGAGGATGTAAGTTTTCATATCAGAGCCACAGAAGCAGTGTCAGTTTTTAAATAAGGTGAAATACTGAGGATAGGAAAATAAAACAGGAGAATGGGCCGTTAATGCCTCGGGCCTCTGCCCCAGGGCTGTGAGGTCCTGAGCTGCCCCAGAAGCAGCTCCTGGATCCCCTTCCAGGCAGAAAGTTAAGATGAGTCGCAGAAAATTGAGACTACTGGCACACCCGTTTCTATGGAGACATCTGTGACGCGCACACTGCTCCCAGGATCCCATGGGGCATGGAGTTTGGAAGCTGGGCTTCTTCTGTCCTGTGTCAGGCAGCAGATCCACGCTTGAGGCCGTGTTTCCCCTGCTCGGGACCAAGAGGCCATTGAGAACAGCACTATTGAGGCTGTGGACCTTGCCCTCTGCCCCCACCACCCCCCTGTCCTGGTCCTAATGTTGCCTAGGGGAGCCACAGTCTGGTGCCCACCCTGATGGAGAGGGGCCTGATGCTCCTCCAGAGCATGGCCAGCCGGGATGACCAGCCTCCTGAGTGGAAAGTGCACAGCAAACAACGCTCCCTGAGCAAGTCGGCCCAGGCCACCAGCCGCTACTACAAGAAGATGGTATGTGCGGGGCTGGGGATGGCTCTCACCAGGCGCACGCTGGCCGGCAGAGGGGGCCGACCGTCACCAGGAGGTGGCCCACATGGCAAGGCCCTGGCGGCCCACCCACGGGACAGCGGGTCCCGGCACTTCCTCTTCAGCGGCTGTCGTGTCTTTCCCACCCGACCAGAGCCACTTCAAGCGACACAGCAGCCCCAAGGACACCAGCTTTGTGTCCGAAGTAGAGGAGCTGCGCAGAGGGTTCCTCACGCGTCCTGGCTGCCCCCAGTTCAGCACCAGGGCCACATCCGTGTCTCACTACGGTGAGGGCCCCCTGGCAGAAACCGCCCCCTCACACGTCCTCTGGGGCAGCAGCCGGTGCCGGACCAGCCCGGTGGTCGGCTGCCCAAGCGCACTGTGCACGGAGACGGGCTGGAATGCGAGCAGCTGAGGTGGGAGGGCAGAGAAAGGGGCGAGGCCGAGCAGCCTCCCTCTTCCACTGCCACGCTCATCAAAGATGCAGCAGTGTTGGGGCGGGGGAGAGGGAGAAGCGTGGGAATTCTGGAAGGTTCGGAAAAGAGGTCCAGAAGGCCAAAGGTAGCTCACTAGGAGCCGCCCCTGGAAGGAGCCCTAAGGATGCCCATGACTGACCCCATGCTGTTCGTATACAGAATACGAGGCCCAGAGAGGGCAGCTAAAGGGCTCAGCGGTGACTGGGGGAGAAACAGTCAAGCCAGGCATCCTGTCCCCTGGACCTCCCAGCCCCAGCCCTGCGCCAGTCCCATCTCCCCACACGTGGTGTCCTTCTGGACAGTGAAATGGAGGCTCAGTGCCTGTGGCTAGTGATGCATGCAGGGTCCTGGATGTCAGCCAGCAGCCAGGCAAAAGCAGAGACCCCACTCACCTCTCTAGGCTCCAAGCTCCCCCTTCACGGGGCCAGGGCCTGGGACAGCGGCTGATGCTGCAGGACCATGATGGTCATGGGCAGGTCTCTGGGGAGGGCCGAGGGGCCACACAGCATCCTGGGTGCAGGGATTCTGCCTACACGTCCCCAGGGCACCCGCCATGGGTGTGTGCCTCCACCTCGTGATGGTTTAGGGGAAACGGGTCTGCCCTCGTGAGAGGCTCCGGTGAGGCTTTGGCCATTTGCTCAGGAGGGAGTGCAGGCACCCTCTGGGGGGGACATAAGGATCCACAGAGGTGAAGCTGCCCCCTGTCTGTTTTGGGTGGGTTCACCATGGGTGGGACCATGGTTCAGTTAAGCCCCTGGTTCAGTCCCATGCACCTGCTGAGAAAAACCACCTTCAAACATTTAAAGAGAACTGAAGGCATGGCCCCGCCCAGAGGTCCAGGGAGGATGTGGCCCAGCTGTCATTGGCTGGCACCTTTGCCATCCTGCAGGGTCAGCCGGGACAGTCCCTTTGCTGCAGGAGTTGTGCATGGGTGTGGAGAGCTGGAAGGCGACCCAGGACCCGCTTTCCAACCAGCAGGGCTTCGACACACAGGAGGACGGTGAGGGAGGGGTCTGCAGGGCCCTGGGGGGAGCACCCCTCAGGCCATCTCCTGGGCACCCCAACCCTGAGGGCGTCGGCCCATACCTGCCAGGGCTACCCAAATGTGCCCCACAGAGCTGCCTTCCTGGGACGGCCAGCCCGGCCCTATGTCCCTTGCAAGGGCCCCAGGGATAGGTCTCTCCTTGAGTAGAGAGACCCATTTGCACCGTGCCTGCAGGAAAGTATACTTGCTTTCATTTGGCCAAAGATGAATTCCACAGCTAATGTCTCCTTTGCTTGAATCTGAGGAAACCCTCAGGTGTCCAGGGCCCCCTGGTGCACGGGGCAGCATAGGGCGACCCTACTGTCTGACTCCCAGGCTCTGGGACTCTCCAAGGTGCTTCGATGCTTCCCTCTATTCCTTCAACACCCACACTGGGCAGGGGCATGGGGCCAGGGGACGGAGGAGCCCACAGGTCAGTGGGTGGTCCCTGCGGGGAGCCTGGGAAGGGGGTGCTGTCATAGTGGACATCAGGGCCATATGGCACAGGAGGTCTGATGCCTCCGCTCTTACAGGGAGTCTCCTTCCCTTCAGTAAGAGTGCCTATGAGTTCAGCTACTTGCGGAAGAGGAGCAAATCCCAGACGCTGAGCCCAGTCCTGGCGCACAGCCCCCGGAGAGAGCGGGCGCCCTGGTACATCTCCGTCATCCAAGAGAAGGTACCCTGCCTGGAGCCCTGGGCACAGATCCCGGCCCCAGTGCCCCAGCTCCAGCCCGTGCATCCCACAGCCCTTGTTCTGGTACCCGGCTAGCTGTCAGAAAGGTTCCCAGACGAGGGAAGGGACCTCCAGGCCTCCTCCTTCGGCTTCTCTGGCCACATCCATCTTCACCCCCGCGGGTGGCAGTTTCAGCTGGTGTGGACCTTGCCACACATATCACAAACTTCATCCGTACCCCTTTTGAGCCAGTAACTCCACCTGGGAGAATGTGTTCTTAAAAATAGCAATAATCAACGTGATATGCAAAGATCTACCTACAAGTTGATTCCTCTTGGTGTTATTTCCTTTCATTGATGTTCATGAGGGAAACTGGTCCAGCATTTACCTATCGTGTAATTCCCTTGTTTGCGTTTGGTGTCAGAGTTATTCTGACCTCATAACAACAAAAAAAGTTAGAAAGCATTTCCTTTTTTTGTTTTTCTAGCCTCTGGAAAATCTGCCTCAGATGTTATCTCATTAACTTCTGAGGAATTCATCATCTGAGCATGCCATGGTGCCTGGGGATTTCTTACAGGGGAGGTTTTTCAAATAACAAACTCAATTCCTTTCGTTGCCCGGCAGCTGCCCCTGCGGAGGGCTCTCCCTGAGCACCAAGTGAAACCTCAGCCTGGGCAGGGGAGGGTTCTTTTTTTTTTTTAATAGTTTATTTTGGTATCATTAATCTACAATTACATGTGCAATATTATGGTGATTAAACTACCCCTTCATCAGGTCCCCCCCACCAACCCCATTACAGTCACTGTCCATCAGTGTAGTGAGATGCTATAGAGTCACTACTTGTCTTCTCTGAGTTGTACAGCCCTCCCAGGGGAGGGTTCTTGACGAGAAAGAATTCTCGAGCAGGTGGGACGAGTGCAGGTGAGGAGCAGCAGGGAATGGCAGCAGCCTTGCAGGCAGCAGGAGCAAGGAAGGGCACAGAGAGGAAGGGGAAGCTCGTTGAACTGCTTGGCACAGGGCAGATCCTCTGCCAACTCCTGAAGCCAGGCTCACCTGGTGTCCAGCGTCCGCTCGGATCTGCACAGCGTGGGCACTAAGCCCCCTCCACCCCAGAATTTGGTGGAGCCGCAGAGCACTGGGTGGAGTGAAGTTTTGTGTTCTGAGAACTTCCTCAAGGCAAAAAAGGAGATTTTCAGGCAGACTACTCAAGAGCATGATCACACAGCCGCTATCCCATCCGGGTCACCCAGGAGACGGGAACTTGTAAGCCCAAATCAGGGGTCTCGGTAGCCCTTTACCACTTGTCTGAAGCAGGACAGAAAGAGTGGAGACTCATGCTTAAGTCTAGAAAATTGAAAGAAATAGCAAAGTAACAAAGACGTTTACCACTGGAAGAGGGCAGAGACAAATGCAATTTAGTTGAGTAAAGTGTTTATTTAAAGCTAAAAGTATACACTTGAAGAAAGGGGATGCACTCAGAGAGGAGGTGCGCTCAAAGGCTTAGGATTTTGCCTTTTAAGGCCTTCAGGAATGGGGCAAAGGGCTGTGGGGTGGCAGTCGGGGAGCATGGGCTTGCTATGTGGTCTCATGAGGCCTCTCTGGTGAGAGACATTATGTGACCATCCACAGTCAGCCCTCTGGATATTCTGTAAGATAAACTTTATTTTACACAAGGAATTTACTGATCCTGTTCTTCCCCAAGATAGCGGTTCCCCTCACGCACTGGGAAGGTATCAGTCATATGCTGATACGCCTTAATCTGCTTGATCTGCCTTAAGATGGGTTGTTGGCTGATTACCGAAGAGTATGTTAGGACTGTTAACCTCCTAACTCCCTGGTTTTCAAAATAGAAACTTAGCCTTAAGGTGGAGTCCCTCCTGTTCTTACTATACTGTTTATATCTTGGCATTCTTCACAGGCAAGAAAAGTCAATCATGGTGCTCACCCCATATCCCGGCCCCACCTCACTTCTTTAAGACATTCAGATTCTTGTCTCCCTCTTGTTTCCACTTTGGTAAGCTATGTTTTCTTAGGATTGTGTCCATTTCATGTAAATTCTCAAATTTATTAGCCTGACCCAGTGCATAAAGTTCCTTATCATCCCTCTGATATCTCAGGAAACGCTGCAAGAGAGAGCCTCTTTCCCCTCCTGACATGGCTAGCCTGTGTCTTCTTTTTCTTTCTATCAGTCTTGCTACAAATGTATCAATATTAATAGACTTAGAATCAGCTTCTGGTTGTTTTGATTTTTAAGCTGGTGAAGCTTTAATGACAATTATGAAAATGAGGGACATAAAATGTTGGGTGGTTGGTGGGTCCACTATGGAGACTTGAGAAGTCCTGAGACTGGGTCCATGAGTGTTCACTTTACCTTTATTCCTGCAGCTCTGCCTCTCTATTTTATGAAAGACTTCACAACTATAGAAGTGTTGATACCCTTTGATGGATTTTGGGAAATAGCCTGAGGATGTAATTCAACAGAGTCATATAGATACACGTAAAAAGATGTTCTCTGCAGGGCTCTTATTAATCCAAATAGCAGGGAGGGGAATTATCAGCTCTGTACTAGAACAGGTCAGGGGAAGGGCTGCAGGCTTGGCTGCCTCCAGGAGCTCAAACTGTATCCTCAGGGATCTCTCTCTCCCGCCTCTGCCTTCATCTGAGCTCTGGAGGTCACACCTCTCTTCTGGAGGCAAGAGAAGCCACCTGAGGCAGCAAGTTGGTGGTGTGCCAGCTCAGCAGCCCATGGAAAGGAGCCCCTTTCCCAGTAACCACTGCCTGGCTTGGGACACGTGCATGTGTAGATCACCCTGGCCAGGGCGAAGAGATGTGATTTCTGCATGATTATCTTAACTCACTATAAATAATTCCCACCTATCCTTCAGTCTCCCAGATGTTAGAATGTTGCCACATTTGCTCTTCAGTGTAGCCCACAGCTCTTTTTCTGAGTTCTTGAGATTGATGCTTAGAGTTCTCAGTGCATTTTAAGGCTATGAATTTGTCCTTAATCACAGCTTTAGCTTCACTCCACAAGACTTGAGATGTCCAAATGTTCATTATCATTCAGTTTCAAGTATTTTCTAACTTCGTTTTGGAGTTCTTCACCTCCTGGGCTATGTGGAAGTCTAGCCCTCTATTTCCAAACATTTCCTCACTAGTTACCGTTTCTTCCCGGAATTGTCTGGAACACCACCCTCCTGCCTGAAGAATGCCCTTTAGTCTTTCTCTAAGTTCAGATCTGCTGATGGCAGATATTATGGTTTCTGAAAATGTCTTAACTGTGCCTCTCACCATGAGGAGCTGAAGGCACTGAGATCCTGAGAAGGCAAGGTTGAGGGGCAGAGGGCTCCCTGACAGGCCCCTCAGGGTGGCCCTGGGTGCTGCTAGTTAGGTATGGGGCCACACAGAAGACTTGTGTCCCCAGCCACCAGGAACCAACCTGGGGCCAGGCCAGAGGGGGAGGCTGCCAGGAAGCTCCCCGGCAAGATTTTGGACTTGCCCTCAGGCAGGGTGTGGTTGTAGTAAGGAAGCCTGTGTCTGGGGTTTGGAATTCCACAGAGCTGCTGTTTTGCAGAAATGGGGGTAGCTGGAGGGGGGAGGGTCTGTGTGGCCCTATGGCACATGGGAGCTGCCCCCGTCTTCTGCCCAGGATCACTGTCTGCTCAGGCTGGGGGAGGAAGTCCAGCGCCTCTCTGAGCTGGAGGTGCAGGTGCAGAGGAAAGATGAGGAGATCTTGGCACTCCAGGAAGAGAGGGATATCTTGAAGAAGCAGCTGAAACACCTCCTGAAAAGCAAAGGCCAAGAGCCCTCAGTGTGCCAGGGCACGAGGGTGAGCACAGAGTGTGGGCCACAGACCCTGCTTTCAGGGCGTCGAGCCCCCTGGTGACCCTCGGGCCCCTGTCAAATCCCCCATCAGCCTGGAAGCAGGTGTGGGGCCCTCTCAGCTGCCCAGACCCTTCTGTGTCCCATCTGCAGCCCTAATCCGGTGGCCCTGCCCTGGCACAGGCCTCAGCTGCACTGATGCGGTCTGGGTGGGTGTGGTGGTGCTGCGCCCAGCATGCTTCCTGCCTCCTCCTGGCCCCACCAGGAGTATCAGAGCCCCCGCCCTGCCAGCATGCCCTTCCAGATGCAGGAGGAGTACGCCATGACCGACAGAGGCAAGGATGAGGCTGGAGGCAGTGGCGAAGAAGAGGAGGGCCTGCATGGAGAGGCCCAGAGGGCGGAGGCCGAGGGCACTCGGGGCACAGCAGGCCAGAAGGAGGCCGAGCTCCAGGAGGGCACAGGGGAGGAGGAGGAGCAGCAGGAAGTGGTGGAGCTGGAGGAGGAGAAGGAGGTGATGGAGTTTGAGGACTCGGGCAGGAGAAGGACGTGTTCCCTTGAGGAGACGTTGGAGGGGGAGCTGATGGCCCAGCTGGAGGAGTGCAAGCAGGTGATCCAGGAGCTCCAGTCTGAGCTGGAGATCACCCGGACCAGATACTCGCTGGTGACAGGTGGGGGCGAGGCCAGGCTGCCTCAGCTGGCAGCTCCGTGAGGGAGGGCGCCGGGGTCTCAGCCGCAGCCTCAAGGGTGGCGCCCTGGCCTTGTCCCCTGTGGCTCTCATGAAGTCCTCTCCCGCTGCCCCTGCAGGAGCCATGAAGTCCTTACAGCGAGAAGTGGATTTCCAGGAATCCCAACTGCAGAAGGTCAACGTGGAGAAAGAGATGCTGCAGAAGGAGCTTCGAGAGCGGAAGCAGCAGCTACAGGCCATGTCGGAAAAGGTGGCCGTGCCCTTGCACCCCTGCACCAGCCAGGGCTGGGCACCATCCCCCATGCCACTGAGGGAGCCGCAGCCCTCAGAGAGTCACAGCCGCCCCTGGCCTGCTTTCCCACTGCCAGGAAATCCGTCCCCCAATACCATTCTACCGGTGTCAGTGAGCTGGCCACATTTATGCTAGGACAGCTGTCCCCAGCACACATCTGACCAAAACGCATTGTTTGTGAAACACCATTAAGATTCATTAGCCACATTTAAAACTGCTGCATCCACGCCTTTCGCACCTTTGATCTACTCCTGTTTTCTTTTTTTTATTATGGTATTATTGATATACACTCCTATGAAGGTTTCACATTGAAAAAACAATGTGGTTACTACATTTACCCATACTATCAAGTCCCCACCCATACCCCAAAGCAGTCACTGTCCATCAGTGTAGTAAGGTGACACAGATGCACTGTTTGCCTTCTCTGTGCTACACTGTTTTCCGCGTGTTCCCCACACCATGTGCACTAAACATAATACCCCTCAATCCCCTTCTCCCACCCTCCCACCTGCCCTCCCACACCCCTCCCCCTTGGTAATGACTAATCCCTTCTTGGAGTCTGAGAGTCTGCTGCTATTTCGTTCCTTCAGTTTTGTTTTGTTGTTATACTCCACAAATGAGGGAAATCATTTGGCACTTGTCTTTCTCTGCCTGGCTTATTTCACTGAGCATAATATCCTCCACCTCTATCCATGTTGTTGAAAATGGTAGGATTTCTTTCTTTCTCATGGCTGAATAGTATTCCATTGTGTATATGTACCACCTCTTCTTTATACATACATCTACTGATGGACACTTAGGTTGCTTCCATATCTTGGCTATTGTAAAAAGCGCTGCAATAAACATAGGGGTACATACGTCTTTTTGAATCTGAGAAGTTGTATTCTTTGGGTCAATTCCAAGGAGTGGGATTCCGGGTCAAATGGTATTTCTATTTTTAGTTTTTTGAGGAACCCCCATACTGCTTTCCACAATGGTTGAACTAGCTTACATTCCCCCAGCAGTGTAGGAGGGTTCCCCTTTCTCTGCATCCTTGCCAGCATTTGTTGTTCTTAGTCTTTTGGATGGTGGCCATCCTAACTGGTGTGAGGTGATAGCTCATTGTTTTAATTTGCATTTCTCTGATGATTAGTGATGTGTTTCATGTGCCTGTTGGCCATGTGAATTTCTTCTTTGGAGAAGTGTCTGTTCAGATCCTCTGCCCATTTTTTAATTGGCTTGTTTGCTTTTTGTTTATTGAGGTGCATGAGCTCTTTATATAATTTGGATGTCAACTCCTTATCGGATATTTCATTTATGAATATATTCTCCCATACGGTAGGATGCCTTTTTGTTCTGTTGATGGTGTCCTTTGCCATAGAGAAACTTTTTAGTTTGATGTGGTCCCATGAGTTCATTTCTGCTTTTGTTTCCGTTGCTCGAGGAGATGCGTTCAGGAAGAAGTTGCTCATGCTTAAATGCAGGAGATTTTTGCCTATGTTGTCTTCTAAGAGTTTTACAGTTTCATGACTTACATTCAGGTCCTTGATCCATTTCGAGTTTACTTTTGTGTATGGGGTTAAACAATAATCCAGTTTCATTCTCTTCCATGTAGCCGTCCAGTTTTACCAACAACAGCTGTTGAAAAGGCTGTCATTTTCCCATTGTATGTCCATGGCTCCTTTATCATATATTAATTGACCATATATGGTTGGATTTATATCAGGGCTCTCTAGTCTGTTCCATTGGTCTATGGGTCTGTTCTTGTGCCAGTACCAAATTGTCTTGATTACTGTGGCTTTGTAGTAGAGCTTGAAGTTGGGGAGCATAATCCCCCCAGCTTTATTCTTCCTTCTCAGGATTGCTTTGGCTATTTGGGGTCTTTTGTGGTTCCATATGAATTTCAGAATGATTTCTCTAGTTTGTTGAAGAATGCTGTTGGTATTTTGATAGGAATTGCATTGAATCTGTAGATTGCTTTAGGCAGGATGGCCATTCTGACAATATTAATTCTTCCTCTCCATGAGCATGGGATGTGTTGCCATTTATTGGTTTCTTCTTTAATTTCTCTCATGAGTGTCTGGTAGTTTTCAGATTTAGGTCTTTCACTTCCTTGGTTAGGTTTATTCCTAGGTGTTTTATTCTTTTTGATGCAACTGTTAATGGAATTGTTTTCCTGATTTCTCTCTCTTCTAGTTCATTGTTAGTCTATAGGAATGCCACAGATTTCTGAGTATTAATTTGGTATCCCGCAACTTTGCTGAATTCAGATATTAGATCTAGTAGTTTTGGAGTGGATTCTTTAGGGTTTTTTATGTACAATATCAGGTCATCTGCAAACAGGGACAGTTTAACTTCTTCCTTGCCAATCTGGATGCCTTTTATTTCTTTGTGTTGTCTGATTGCTGTGGCTAGGACCTCCAGTGCTATGTTGAATAAAAGTGGGGAGAGTGGGCATCCTTGTCTTGTTCCGGATCTTAAAGGAAAAGCTTTCAGCTTCTCACTGTTAAGTATAATGTTGGCTGTGGGTTTGTCATATATGGCCTGTATTATGTTGAGGTACTTGCCCTCTATACCCATTTTGTTGAGAGTTTTTATCATGAATGGATGTTGAATTTTGTCAAATGCTTTTTCAGCATCTATGGAGATGATCATGTGTTTTTTGTCCTTCTTTTTGTTGATATGGTGGATGATGTTGATGGATTCTTAAATGTTGTACCATCCTTGCATCCCTGTGATGAATCCTACTTGATCATGATGGATGATCTTTCTGATATTTTTTGAATTCGGTTTGCTAATATTTTGTTGAGTATTTTTGCATATGTTCATCAGGGATACTGGTCTGTAATTTTCTTTTTTTTTGTGTGGTGTCTTTGCCTGGTTTTGGTATTAGAGTGATGCTGGCCTCATAGAATGAGTTTGGAAGTATTCCCTCCTCTTCTACTCTTTGGAAAACTTTAAGGAGGATGGTATTAGGTCTTCACTAAATGTTTGATAAAATTCAGTGGTGAAGCCATCTGGTCCAGGCATTTTGTTCTTGGGTAGGTTTTTGATTACCAGTTCAATTTCATTGCTGGTAATTGGTCTGTTCAGATTTTCTGTTTATTTCTGGGTCAGCCTTGGAAGGTTGTATTTTTCTAGAAAGTTGTCCATTTCTTCTAGGTTATCCAGTTTGTTAGCATATAATTTTTCATAGTATTCTCTAATAATTCTTTGTATTTCTTTGTATTTCTGTGATGTCCATAGTGATTTTTCCTTTCTCATTTCTGATTCTATTTATGTGTGTAGACTCTCTTTTTTTCTTGATAAGTCTGGCTAGGAGTTTATCTATTTTGTTTATTTTCTCAAAGAACCAGGTCTTGCTTTCATTGATTCTTTCTATTGTTTTATTCTTCTCGATTTTATTTATTTTTGCTCTAATCTTTATTATGTCCCTCCTTCTACTGACTTTGGGCCTCATTTGTTCTTCTTTTTCTAGTTTCATTAATTGTGAGTTTAAACTGCTTATATGGGTTTGTTCTTCTTTCCTGAGGTAGGCCTGTACTGCAATATACTTTCCTCTTAGCACAGCCTTCGCTGCATTCCACAGATTTGCAGTGTTGAATTATTGTTGTCATTTGTCTCCATATATTGCTTGATCTCTGTTTTTATTTGGTCATTGATCCATTGGTTATTTAGGAGCATGTTGTGAAGCCTCCATGTGTTTGTGGGACTTTTCATTTTCTTTGCATAATTCATTTCTAGTTTCACGCCTTTGTGGTCTGAGAAACTGGTTGGTACTAATTTCAATCTTTTTGAATTTACTGAGGCTCTTTTTGTGGCCTAGTATATGATCTATTCTTGAAAATGTTCCATGTGTACTTGAGAAGAATGTGTATTCTGATGCTTTTGGGTGTAGAGTTCTATAAATGTCTGTTAGGTCCATCTGTTCTATTGTGTTGTTCAGTGCCTCTGTCTCCTTACTTATTTTCTGTCTGGTTGATCAGTCTTTCAGAGTGAGTAGAGTGTTGAAGTCTCCTAGAATGAATTCATTGCATTCTATTTTCCCCTTTAATTCTGTTAGTATTTGTTTCACATATGTAGGTGCTGCTGTGTTGGGCACATAGATATTTATAATGGTTATGTCTTCTTGTTAGATTGACCATTTTATCATTATGTGATGTCCTTCTTTGTTTTGAAGTCTATTTTGTCTGATACAATTACTGCAACTCCTGCTTTCTTCTCCCTATTAGTTGCATGAAATGTCTTTTTCCATCCCTTCACTTTTAGTCTGTGTATGTCTTTGGGTTTAAAGTGAGTCTTTTGTAGGCAGCATATAGATAGGCCTTGTTTTTTTATCCATTCAGTGACTCTATGTCTTTTGATTGGTGCATTCAGTCCACTTACATTTAGGGTGAATATTGATAGGTATGTACTTATTGGCATTGCAGGCTTCAGATTTGTGGTTACTAAAGGTTCAAGTTAACTTCCTTACTATCTAAGAGTCTAACTTAACTCACTTAATATGCTATTACAAACATAATGTAAAGGTTCTTTTTTTTTCTTCCTCCTCCATTCTTTATATATATTAGGTATCATATTCTGTACTCTTTTTCTATCTCTTGATTGAGTTTGGGGATAGTTAATTTAATTTTGCATTTACTTAGTAATTAGCTGTTGTACTTTACTGTGGTTTTATTACCTCTGGTGACAGCTATTAAACCTTAGGAACATTTCCATCTATAGCAGTCCCTCCAAAATACACTGTAGAGATGGTTTTGGGGAGGTAAATTCTCTCAGCTTTTGCTTTTCTCCAAATTGTTTAATCCCTCCTTCAAATTTAAATGATAATCTTGCTGGATAAAGTAATCTTGGTTCAAGGTCCTTCTGCTTCATTTCATTAAATACATCATGCCACTCACTTCTAGCCTGTAAGGTTTCTGTTGAGAAGTCTGGTGATAGCCTGATGGGCTTTCCTTTGTATGTGATCTTATTTCTCTCTCTGGCTGCTTTTAATAGTCTGTCCTTATCCTTGATCTTTGCCATTTTGATTACTATATGTCTTGGTGTTGCCCTCCTTGGGTCCCTTGTGTTGGGAGATCTGTGCATCTCCATGGCCTGAGAGACTATCTCCTTTCCCAGATTGGGGAAGTTTTCATCAATTACCTCCTCAAAGGCACTTTCTATCCCTTTTTCTCTCTTCTTCTTCTTCTGGTACTCCTATGATGCAAATTTGTTCTGTTTGGATTGGTCACACAGTTCTCCCAATATTTTTTCATTCTTAGAGATCCTTTTATCTCTCTGTGCCTCAGCTTCTTTGTATTCCTCTTCTCTAGTTTCTATTTCATTTATCGTCTCCTCCACCATATCCAATCTGCTTTTAATACCGTCCTTGTGCTCTTCAATGATTGGATCTCCGACCGGAGTTCATTCCTGAGTTCTTGAATATCTTTCCGTACCTCCATGAGCATGTTAATGATTTTTATTTTGAACTCCCTTTCAGGAAGAGTCATGAGGTCGATGTCATTTAAATCTTTCTCAGGAGTTGTATTAATAATTTTACTCTGAACCAGGTTCCTTAGGCATTTCATAGTTGTATATGGCACCCTCTAGTGCCCAGAAGCTCTACTCCCTGGAGCTACTCAGCCCCTGAAGCAATGTCGGGGGTTGCAGGGGAGTGGTATTGGTGCCTCGGGGGAGGAAAGAGCTGTTTCCTGCTTCCCGGCTGTTATGCCTGTCTCCACTGTCTGAACCAGTGGGCCGAGCACACAGGTATAAGCCTCTATGCTTTGTGTTTGTAGTTGCTATAGACAGATCTTCCCTCTGGCTGGCCTAACACCAGGGTAGGGTTTGCCGGTTTGCAAGCCAGGTGGGGCTGGCCAGGAGAAAGGCACAGTAGGTTGCGTATCATGGAGGGGTTCCCTGGAGCTGTGTAGCCATCCAGGGAGCTGGAGCACCTGAACATTGTCTAAAGAGGAAGATTTCTTTTTCTCCTCAAATATGAGAGTCTATATGGCAAAGCTCCCAACTTGCTGGGTAGAGCACACCTGGACAATTTTTTCTACCTGTCCTCTCTCCTGAGCAGTAAGCTCTGTGAAATCCTTGCCCCTTTAGCAGCCCTCTTGCTAAGGGCTTCCTTGTTAGGAAGTCTCTCAGACTGCCCGCCTTTCTTTTGTCCCAGAGCAGCCGGATATTGATCCCTGCTTTCTCCAAGTGGCTGGAATCTCAGTCTCTCCAGGAATTCTGCCTGTCTTAGCTTTCCAACCCCCTAATCACGAGAGTACCATGAAATGTAGGTTTGTGGTCCCAGAGCAGATCTCTGGAGTTAGGTATTCAGCAGTCCCAGGCCTCCACTCCCTCCCTGGTCCATTTTTCTTCCTCCCGCCATGAGCTGGGGTAGGGGAAGGGCTTGGGTCCTACTGGGTCACAGCTTTGGTGTGTTACCCTGTTCTGTGAGGTCTGCTCTTTTCTCCAGGTGTATGCAGTGTGGCGCAGTACTCTTTCCTGTTGTTCTTTCAGGATTAGTTGTATTAATTATATTTTCATATTATATGCAGTTGTAGGAGGAAGCTTGTGTCTCACCTTTCACGCCGCCATCTTTGATCTACTCCTGTTTTCATAGGATCACATCTTCCTGCAGCTTTTTGAGAAAAGAGAGGTGGGATAAATTTTGGGGGAATGCCATGTTCTGCAAATGTCTTCACTCTGCACATTAATAGGACCTGGTTGGATGTAGAATCCTGATTTGGAAAGCGTCTTCCCTCAGCAGGGTGAAGGCCCTGGTCTATTGTCCCCGAGACCCCAGGGCTGCCGGTGGCAAGTGCACTGCCACCCTGAACACCATCTTGGTAGTTGCTGGGTCCTCTCTGGAAAGCTGTTAAGACCCTATTTTTGTCCCAGGTGTTCTGAAACTTCACAGTGTTGTGTCTTATCGAGGGTCTATTTTCATCATCCTGGCTCTTGGTGGCTAACGGGAAATGTGTCCTCTGATTCAGAGATTTCTCTCCCTCCCTCTCCTCTGAACTCTCTTCCAGAGTCCCAGTTCTGCAGCTGGTGGGCCTGCTCTCTGGTCCTCTTCTCATCCTCTGTGTAGCCTCCCACTTTCCATCTCCTTGTGTTCCTGTTTCCTTCCACATCTCCTTAACTTCACCAACAGCTGTCCTCGTCAGCTTTAATTCTGTTGCAATTCCAAGGTCTCTTTTGCCCTCAGAATGTTCTTTTTCTTTCTTTGATTCACAACCACACCTTTTCCTACCTCCACAAGAGCACTAATGAGAGTGGTTGTTTTTTAACTTCCTGCACCATTTCTATTTCCCACAAGTTCCTTTTGGAGGCTTGTTGGGGCCTGCCATTCGTGCTGGAACCCTGCTTCCAGGGCACCGGCTCCCATGGAAGAGCCACCCCACATCTCTGAGCAGTGGGTGATAATGTCACTTCATGGCAGAGGAGCATGCCTGGGCCCCTCCATCGCGAGTTCAAAGGTGGACTCAGCAGGTCTTTCCTCTTGATGCAGCCAGGACTGGAGTCTTGGAGAGCAGGTACAGGCCTGGCTGCTGGTGGTCAGGGAGCCATGTGGGACAGAGGCTGGCATCTCCACACTTGGCTCCCACATCCAGAGTCTGGGGTTTGCACCCTCGATGGAGCCTGGCATCTCTCATGCCAGAGCCCGACATCCAGTCTCCTGCCAGGTGGAAAACTGGTTGGCGACCAGCCACTCATGGTTGGGGAGGGGCTCTCGGTTTCTGGAAGCACATTCAGGTGACCCTTTTCTTGTTGCTCCCACATTCAGAAGAACCACAACACCAATTTCTGAGACTTTAGGGATGCTGACATGTGAACTCGGCTTGTTTTCAACTTTCCCTCCTGGCCCCCTGGGCTCTGCCTCTTGCTTCCCCAAGGGTCCTGGCGATCCCCTACCACTCCTCCTCTCCCCAACGCAAACCTTGTTACTGAGGTTCAGGGTCAGGGGACAGTGAGGCGCAGTGTGCAATCTGCTCTCTTGCCCAGAGTCCCCTGAATGACCCCACCTACCTTGCAGTTCTCCAACATCCGGGAGGACAAGAAGCATGGGCAGCTGATGGGGACCATTGAGAAGGACAACCTTCTGCTCCGACAGGTGACCATTGGGTGGCTGAATGGCCGGCCAGAATGGTGCTCTTATTTTAAGTCCAATGGCCACAGGACAGAGAGCTGACCGGCCTCTTCCCAGCTGATGGGGGCTGCTTATTTAGACAGCACCCTATTCAACCCATCTCAGGAGGGCACATGTGCGCACAGAGGCCCCTAGCCATTGCTGGGTCCAGATGTGACTGCAAGAGCCAGAGGAGAGATGGCCGTCCGTTGGGGAAGAAGGGTGGAGGCACGGGTGGTCAGGGTGGAGGGTCCACCCCTCTGTTCTCCCCCACTGCTCCCAGCGAGTGTCGGAGCTGAAGAGAGAACTCACCAAGCAGGAGTGCACCATCTTGGAGTTCAATGCTAAGGTCAGCCAGCTGCAGGCTCAGGTGAACCAGAGCCAGAACCACCTGCAGAGACAGAAGCAGCTGCAGGAGGAGATGCAGAACAAGAATGAGATGATTCAGCAGGTGGAGCAGCGGGCCCGCGTGGCCCTGGAGAGCACCTGGTCCCGGGTACACCAGCCCCTGCTTCCACCGCGACAGACCAAGCCCCGAGGGGCCCATTTCCCCTCTGACCCAGCTCCCCTGGCATGGGGTTGGTGCTCCAGACACGCTGGAGGAGGGAGCAAGGGTGCGAGGGGACGGGACACTCCGTCAGGCCCAGCCGGAGGGCAGAGCGGCCTTGCCAGCTCTGTTCACAGGGAGTGTGCTCTGGGCTGGGTCGTGAAGGGCCCCAAGGATCTGGAAGGCCAGCTAGGGAGGAGGCTGAGAGGTGGGAGAGAGAGAAATGATAATGCCACCTATTTATAACTGTTGTGGGTCAGGCACCATCCTAAGCAGTTTGTTCCAGCCTCTGGGTCCTGCTGACAGGCTTCCCTGAGCCCTCACCTCATAGAGAAGGAGCCTGCAGCAGGAGGGCGTGTAACCCCCGAGCCCCGACTGCATGGAGGTGGTGCTGGGGTTCGGAGAGCAGGACCCCAGTGTGAGGCTCATATAGATGTGAGCAGAGGCCCAGAGGGAGGCCAGGTGGGCTGCTGTGAGGGGCCACACCAAGGAGAGGAGACTCGGGCAGGAGTCAGCTTGATTGAGGATCCCAAACACCAGCAGAGGGAAAGTCCCCAGAGCATGTAAGCTTCTGAAATACCATTTCCCCACATGTCCACTGCCCACCAGGATGGCCTGTTACAGCCACGTGGCTCTCCTTCCATTTGGGGTGGTCTCCTGCTCGCCGGCTGGCCTCAGCGAGGTCTCCTCACCTGCTATCTTCTGTAACACGGTGTCTGACCCCGCAGGATGCCCCGCTAGATGTTAGGCGGTGGTGGTGTATGGGTGTCACTTCACGTGCCCACTCCGCCCGTTTGGTAGAGCCTGGAGCGCTCAGCGCTGAGGAAGATCCTCAGCTGAGTGTGGGGTCAGCAGGAAGTAGAGCCATGGCTGATGGGACATCAGAGACAGGCTGGGTGTGGGGCACTGAGGCTGGACACCCCAGGTGACCCCACCCCATCGCTGTATGGAGGGTGGGCCCCCACGCCCTCAGGGACCCCTGCACCTAGACGGAGCCTGGCACAGAGTCGGCACCAATGTGTGCTGGACAGAAGCAAAGGAAGCCCCCTTCCCGCTAGAGATCCCGGGGCTCAGAGCAACCCCACTGTCACTGTGCCCTGCTCGGAGCCAGGCAGATGCACCTGCCACCCTTCTGGACAATGCCAAGGTGCTTTAGTCTGCCTGTTGCTTGCCTCATCGGCACCCTTGGGACTTCGGGGCATTGTGCGCACGGAGCTGGCTCTGAACTCATCATCATAACTTCGGAGCCCCGAGGGCGCCTGGGGACAAACCGGAGGGGTGCATTCCAGAGTTCCTGGGAGGCACGATCAGCTCCCCTCTGGGGAGACGCCCTGACCATGGGCAAGGACGCTGATGGCAGCACAAGGCTAGACAACTGGCCCACCTGGGCACCACCTGTCAGTGGCAGGTTTATGCAGACACGCACAGCGTGAGGGCCTCGACTATCCTGAGAAGAGGAGGGAGGGCCCACAGACAGCAGGAGAGACTTCCTGGTGTTTCGCTGACCCCCGACAGGGAGCATGCGGGCACCTCAGACCCTGCTCTCCCAGGAGGGAGGATGGCCTGGGGCTTCCAAGCTTCTATGCTGTTTGTTTGTTTGTTTGTGTACCATGGGCAGGCCTTACTCTGTCAATCAGAACACAAGTCAGTATGGCGGAAAGCCTTTGGGGCTTCAGTGTCAGGCCGCTGGGGCCTGGGCTTGGTCCCCCGCCTTCAGGCTCACAGGCAGGCCACCACGTCCACTTCTCTTACTGTTTCCAGTTCTATGAAAAACGAGGACAGGTCTGCCTTCTGTGAAACTCTATCGGGAGGCAGGCATGATGCAGGCCTCCTCACTCTGGCAAAGGCCAGACGGAAATTTCCCCTTTGCTCCCAGCTGGAAAGACTAAGAAACAAGATCATGCAGGCCACCTTCAGCACCACAGGGGTCAAGTCCTTGCCCACCAAGATCTCTGACAATGACATCCTGGAAGCCTTGCAGGTAACTCCACGCTCGGCCGCCTCTTCAACCCAGGCCATGTCTGTCTCCAGGCCACAGACGGAGCTCTGCAGTGCAGACAAAGGGGAAAGGTCAGGTGGGATGCTGGGGCCCCATTCTGGTCCTGGCTGAGTCATGGGTTGGCTGTGGCCCTAGGGTCATCCTTTCTCCTTGCTCAGGCAGAGGGCAACAGCTCTCCTGAAGGGGTAGCAATGGGAGGGAGCTGCTCTCACTCAGGGACCAGAAGCAGCAGTAGGCATGCCTGGGAGCCCCAGGCTGGAGGCAGGGCCGCTGCAGGTGGACATTGGGCAGCAGGAATCCTCCCCAGGCTCCATGCGCTCAGCCTCCTGGGGATGCTTGTTAGCACCTCAGTGTGACCTCCCCACGCAGGCCCTTGCCAACCCCGAGCAGAGGCCTCAGAGGGGAGGGTGGCAGACACATCCTGCAGGCACTGGGCTGGCAGGAGTGAGTCTGCACCCCCAGCAGGGGAGCTGTGGGCCAGCCACTGGACGTTCACTGAGCTACGGAGCTTCCCCTGCACACGGGAGAGGGTGTGTCTGCCTTCCAGGCCTTGTGGGGAACAGAGGCCCTGACTGCCCACTGCCTGTGCTCTGTGGGGGGCGCTTCTCACTAGGGACTGCTGCTTTGCCCAGGCCCCAAGCCTCTGTGATGGCGCAGCCTTTCAGCACCAGAAGGTGTCTGCGACCTCCCAGCACCACGTTTCATTTCCTCTGTGAGGTGGGGGGTCTGGCCAATGATGCTCCTGTAGAGTGGCAACAGTCCTCAAGGGAGAGGGCGACCCTGCAGAGGACCTGGGAACAGGTCTCTGCAGCCTGGCTACTGTTGTTTTGGGGGGAGACGACAGAAGAGAGAGAGTCATGGGTACCACCCAGTAGCTGGCAAGAATCTCTTTTGCCAATGAGAGACAGAGGCTATGGAGGGCATGGGACAACATCCCTGGATGCAGGACAGAAGGGACTTAAGGACAGACTTGATGGCCCCTGAGGGGTCTGAGTCCAGGCACTTCTCAGAGAACGGATGCAGTAGATTCAGCACCTGCTCGGGGGACAGCCGAACTGGAGGTGGGGTCGGGCCCCTCTTCCCAGCTCCGAGTTCTGTGGCTGGCTCAGCCCTGGTGCGAATGCCTTCTGGGCAGAAATTGGGAAATGCGGCCCACAAGTGCCCCTGTTCGGAGCCTCCTGTGGGTGTCCCCAGCACACCACTGCTGCAGCGAGCGCTGGGGGGCAGGCGGGTAGGGATGGGTCCGGGCAGCCCGCAGGCACTGGGCAGAGCCGGTGTTCTTTCCTAGAGGATCATCTCAGAAAGGGCAGACTACTACAGTCAGCTGACACAGAGAGGCGTCCTGGTGCCGCCACTGCACCAGTCAGAGGTCTCACCCTCGCCCAGCAAATCCAAGAAGGTGGTCTCCAAGTAGGCGGAGAGGGGACCCCAGGCTCCGGCCATCCCAGCAGAGGCCCAGACCCCGCTCAGGAGCTGCCCCTGGGAGTGTCCCCTTCTCCGTCTGACTCAGAATTAAACCCCGTTGCCAGCCTTGGCCTCAGCTTTCTTTCCCCCAGGACCAGAGACACTCACTCATTGGAGGTTAGCACTCCAGCCGGTACCCCTGGCTCCTAGGAGACCCCACAGTAGCAGGGGTCCTCTCCAGCAGTCCCAGGGTGCGCGGCCCCTGCATCAGGGCAGACCCCACACGGGTCTTGCTGCACGCCCCTGAGTTGGCAGATGTGACTCTTGCTATAGGGCCTCCCTTAGCTCAAGGCACTTGACGGTGCGACCCCTCTGCAAGCAAGGTGAGGGTGGCGGGCTTCTGTTCCATCATTGCTCCTGAAAAGAAAGTTCCAGAAGGACCGGCGCGCTGTGCCCGTGGCCTGCCATGTGTGTCCGGCGCGTCGGCGGCTTTGGGCGCGCGCACAGGCTGAACGAGGGAACCTGGACGGCGCCTTCTCTTCGCTCTCCAGCCACACCTGTCCCCGCATTCGTTCCTTGCTGGGCGGGGGCCCCGGGCTCGCGCAGGGCCCTCGGGGCGGGTGGAAGGACAGCGCGATGGGGACTGCGTGCAGGCCCTGGGAATTCGGGATGAGCACCTCGCCTCTCCCTCCAGACCCAGGCGAGCCCGGGCTCCCGAAGCCCCGCTTCTGCGCTGGGGCCGGGTCCCAGCGGGCCTTTGGGGAGCACGGGGCGCCAGCGCGGGGTGCGCAGGGGGCAGGGCCTAGATCCTGCCTCGCCTGGGCCCTGGGGGGCGGCGCGCCCTGCAGCCCCCCGCCCCGAGGCCCCCTCCCTTGCAGCAAGGGCCTCCTCCGCGGCGCGGTCCTGGAAGCCTCGGGAAGCCCGCCCCGCCCCTCCGCCCCGCCCCGCCCCGCCGGGCGCGGGACTCTTCCGCGCGGCGCAGGCGCCAGGTGAGCTGGGGTACGGGTACCCCTAACTGGTGCAAGCCAGAGCGAGGCGGTGGGCGTCCTGGGAGCGGCCGGCCCGGGAGGGTGGGGTTTCCGCGGTGAAGGGTTGGGGCACGGAAAGGGCCCGCGGAGGCCTGCCGGGGAACCGCCTCCTCGTTCCTGGTGGCTACCTGCGGACACACACTCCAAGCAAGCCCCTTTTCCCTTCCCGGCCGATCTGCGCCGCACCGCTTACCTTTATTTTCTCTCTATATTTTTGAGTTTGGAGGCATCGGCGGCCCCTCTTTGGCCTTTGGGCTGGGAGGAGTGAGATCCACTGGCAGGTTCTGAGCGGCTTCCTGGGTCCCAGAGGCTTCAGCTCCCACGCTAGGACGCTTCTTTCGTAAGTTGTGGGCTCCTGGGAGGTGCTTTGTGGGCCAAGGGGCCTAAGATATGCAGAGCCCTTGTGTGCCAAGGACTTTATATCCACACACACTCCCTGCTGTCCTGAGGCCGCTAGGGCTCCACATGTGCCCCTGCCAGGCCTGCAGCCCCAGGCTGGAACAAATCAGGGGCGACTCTTCTCAAGCTGTAAGCAGTTGCTGTGGATTCAGAGGATCACCACAAACAGGGCTGGAGTTGAATGGATATTCAGTTGCAACATGGCTGCTGCAGCTCCAGCTATCACATCAAGGCAGGAGGGAGAGAAGGAAGTAGCAGTTTCCTTCATGAAAGCAAGAGCTCCCTCCCTTGCTCCTGGCAGCACTTTGCCCACATCTGAGTGACATGGGAAAGCAGGGACCAGGGTATTATTACGCTTGTTTTAACCCATGGCTGTCACCTAGGGCTGGCACATTGCTGCCTGGAACAAGATGGGGCCTTGGGCTTTGAGAGGCAGCTAACATAGTTGGCCCATAGCCCCTCTCCCAGACATACCCTGGGAAAGCTGAAGCCACACTCAACAAACAGGCCTCCCCCAGGTCTGAGAACATCCTGAGGGGCTGCCGTAGAACAAGGGCTCGCACCAGAAAGACAAGGGTTGTGGCTCTGAGACAAGCTCCCTTCCTTCCTGCCCCCCATTCTGGTTTTTCAGGGAAAGGTAAACACCAAGGCACGTCAAGGCTTTAGGAACTGCCTGGTTTCGTGAGTTTCTGTGCCTTTATGCCTCTGGCCACAATAACCTGGAAGCTGGGAGCTGAGCAGTCTTCTAGAAGTCGGGGGGCTTCCACTGCCTGCCTCCCCAGCTCTCGGGCCCTGAGCAGGCCCAGGCGACCCCCCAATTCCTGGCTTCTCCCACAGCCAGCGGACTGGCCAGAGGACACAGCTGCTGCCTGCCCTGCTGCCAGGAAAGGCTGTATCAGCTGCTGCCCTCGGGCCCACTGCCCCACCCCATCCCTTTACTTCTGAGCCTCCAGACGAGCCTTATCTCTCAGGAGTGGGGAGGGAAGGCAGGCAACAGTCAGGCTTGGTGGCCCGGGCCCAGCCATGGACCTGGTGTCCTGTCTCTGTGCAGCCGCTCCCCAGGCTGCAGGTCGGGTGGGAATGCACCCTCACATTCCTGAGGGCAGGGTTTGGCCCGCTTGCAGCCTCCCTGGGTGAGAATTCCCGCTTTGTTTGTGTCTTCCATGTGACCCTAGGCTAGTGGCTTAACTGCTGTGCATCTAGGTCACCTAGTAAGGCAGATAAGAGAATGCAGGTAAAGGAGCCAGGCCACCTTAGTGCCTCCACCCTGTCTGCAACCGTGTCCCCAGGCTGACCCTGGCCCTAAAAGTAGCCCCACACAGAACTCACAGCCATGCCCACACGGCTCTGCTTTACTGTGAAGTCAGAGTCCTGAGCACCTGTGGCGTCTCCCCAGCCCTGAAGCCCGCAACCCTCCAGCATGCAGCCCCAGGAGAGCAGCGTCCCGTACAGCAAGTGGGACCACAGCAGCCAGGACGAAGTCAGTGTGGTGGCTGTGTCCAGCACGGAGGAGGCTTCGAGGTGGAAGAGGTGAGGGCCGCAGAGGAGGAGCCCCGTGTGGGCTCCATGGGCGCACAGCCCACACGGTTCCAGCGGCGGGGTGCCCACCCCTGGCATCTTGGCAAACCAGGGCCCCGCACACCTGCCTGCATCTGCCCTGCTTGGCGCTCTGTCTCCCAAGGCCAGCAGAGCACCAGGCTGCCCTCCTCCCCAACCCCAGCCCCTCCTCCCGCCCAGTCCCCTGGGGGCCCACCCGGAGCTCAGGTGCCTGTGGCTCTCGTCCTAGGGTCTCCCAGAAGCTGTGCTCGGGCACATGCGGCATCGCCATGAAGGTGCTGGGTGGAGTGGCCCTCTTCTGGGTCATCTTCATCCTGGGCTATGTCACCGGCTACTACGTGCACAAGTGCAAGTGAGCACTGCCCTGCGCCTGCCCCAGGACTGGCTCCGCACTTGGGGGAGTGGGCTCTGAGGGGCACCCCGAGTGCGAGCACCCTGTCCTGCACCTGGACCCTACACACAGATCCTCCCTGATACACCACCCCCAGCCCCACCCCACACACAGCCGTCAGGCCCACACATGGGCACAGGTGGACAGGGATGGGGGTACGAGGACATGTGTACACAAATCCAGCACAAGCAGCCACCCAGGGGCATACATGGCTGGGAGATGGGCCTGAGCAGGGCTGAGGGACACACAGGCCAGGCCCGCAGCCCAGGGTCCCCAGAGCCGCCAGGGTGCAGGACAGCACTCCTCCCCAAGGGCCCAGTCCTGCGAGGGGCCTTCCCTGGGTGAATACTGTGTGCCTCTGCCTTCTCCGGCCCTATCTGACTACTGCTGGGCAAGGATGGCCCTGAAGGGCTGTGTCACCCTGCCCACCTCCCCGGGGTTGAGACCCCAGCTTGGCAGTCATTTCCCAGATGTGGCAGGAAGCAGGGCCTTGGCCCTAGTCCCAGGGCCACCGCCATGCCCTCCCTCCCGTAGCCGTCATGGTTCTCCCTGGACAGTCCACCTCCCTGGGAGACCCCAGCGGCTGCTGCACCTGTGCCCGAAGGCAGTCATTAAATGTGTTGAAGGATGGATGGCAGCCTTTTCCCTGGGTCCTCCAGGTACCTGCCTGATGTAAGCTCAGGAGGAGGGTGTCTGCAGAGGGCAGGAGGTGGGGTGGGCTGGAGTCTGCGCCCCTCCCACGGGACCCTGGGCCTTGGTGTGTGCCCCCTCCTAGCTGGGCCCCGAGTGCTGGGTGTGTACCCGTCCTCACCAACTGCAAACCTGTGTCCCAGGCCTGCAGACATGTGCCAGAAACATCTTAGGAAAGCAGGCCTCCCCTCAGGACAGGAGGGACAGTTCTCACCTTCTGGCCCTGAGATCAGAGGCCACATGGCAAGTCCTAGGTGTCAGAGACCCCACAGGGCCAGCCTTCCCCAGGACAGGTGGATGTGAGGTGGGGCCGAGCCACCAGTGCCACCCCTGGCTCTGACCTCAGGGATTGAGCCCGGTGGGCCTGGCTGGGCTGGGGTCTCCATGCAGCAAGCTGGATCAGCAGGGGCCTGCTGTGGGGTCTGGGCAGAGGGTCTACTCCAGCTGACCCTGGTCTCTGGGCCTCAGTGCCCGTCTCCTGAGGTACCTGCCTCCCTCCCTCTAATGGCCATACTTGCGGGGAGGGAGTCTGTCCCTGCCATGACAGGACTGACGTGGGGTGGGAGCTGTGGGGAGGCGGGCAGAGGCACTGGTCCAGCAGCTGGGTACAGGACACCAGGGACTCCAAGAGGTCAACCGTCTACAGAGGTGTGGGACCCTGACTTCCCAAGGCCTGGTGCAGCCTCAGCCAGGAGCTGGGCGAGAGCATGGGGTGAAGGGAGGGGTGCCCTCCTGAGGGTCTGGCTTCCAAGACGCCCTGCAGGCTCCAGGCCACACTCGCTGGGCAGCCCCTGCGCAGCAGGTCTGCTGCTGGGCTGGGCAGATGGGATGGGCCAGGGGCAAGGCTGGGGCACAGCTGGAGGGGCACTACGGAGCCAGACAGCGAGGCCACTACCGGCAATGTCCACAGGTGCTCACACACACCTCCCCAGGGGTGGGGCAGACCCCAAGGGCACCAGTGGAGGGCAGAGGCTGACATAGGTCCAGCCTGGTCCTGGCCAGTCACATCCTGTGTGCCCCAAGGCTCAGCACGTCTCAAGATGGAGAGCCAGGCGCACCAACCCAGCTGCAGCATCCCTTTTCTGTGGGAAAAGAGGCCTTCGCCACCTCCGTGTGAACACCTCCCCCGCGCATTGCCCCAGCTGGACCTGAGTGGGCCTTGGGTCACATCCCCCAGAGCTTGTACCCTGGAGAGCAGGAAGAGCATGGGACAGGCCCCTGTCAAGTCACCAGGCAGCCTCCCCTCCCACATTCAGGAAGGGCATGATGTGGGGGTGGGTCCCGGTGACTCGGCTCCCTTCGACACCCCCCCGAGGGGAATCCCCCTCATTCCCAGGATCCTGGGTTAAGGGCAGCTAGCAGCTTTTCTGGGCTGCATCTGTGTGATGAAACCTGAATGCCTCTTGCTCTTTGCTGGCCAAGATCTGGCTGGGGAAGGTGTGGGGGTCCCAGGTACTCGACCTCTCCAGACATTTCCAACACCCGCCTCCAGAACTACCAGCAGGAAAGTGTTCACCAGGAAGGAGCAGAGATGTTCTTAGCAGATATTAGCGGGTTGGACTGGTAAGGAGAATGTAAAGGAGGTTTTCTGCCCTAGGCTAAACACAGTTCCAAACCTCATTTGGAATCAGGCTGCAGCAGGAGATAGCAGGCTGGCAGCTTCGCCATCAGCCGAGTCAGATCTGACAGTGTGACCACTGCAGAGTGCACCAGGCCTGGGGCTGCTGGCAGGGCTCCCCCGAGACCAGCTGTAGCACCCACAGCCTGACTGCCCAAGGGTCATGAGGTGACAAACCGGACCCACCAACACACAGGCGGGTAGGTAAGTGGGGCAAGACAAACGAGAAGGAAAAGTTGTCTTGTGGCCCAACTACTGCAGCCCAGCTAAGCAGCCGCCAGGTCCAGGGACCAGCAGGAAGGCTGGGTGGTGACCAGAGAGCCACGTTGGAATATCAAGGCAGCCCTGCTGTGTCCTACAGAGGATTGGCTGAGCTCTGGGAAAACTGGCTTTACAAGTGTGCCCACAGGTGCCCGGTTCTGGCGGCTGAAAGCATGGACTCAGGGGTGCTCCCACACAGGCTCACAAAACATTAGCACAGCACACACTGTCCTTTGCAGGCAGGAGACCATGCAGCAAATGGTCTAAGTGCAGAAAGCTGACGAGTCCGTTTCTCATGCTCAGCCAGACCAGGAAGCAGTGAGTCCAGTGAAAACCACTTACTCTGTAGCTGGCCAGTCCCTGGACCCAAGAACATTCTGGCTCCAGAGAGGAGTGTGTGTGTGTGTGCTTGCAGAGTACACACAGACCAGGATGGTCTATGGCCCGAGACATTCAGCCCTGGAAATACCGACAGCACAGGCTGTTGGACAACCATGCTCCTGGCACAGTTCATAGTCTTTGGCCTCAAAAACCTCAGGCCCTCTCTAGCCACAGGCACCACCCACCCCGTAGCCAGCTGACGGTGGCTGACGACTTAACAGACCTGTCCTGTCCGTTCTGGGGAGCCTCTGCCACGGAAACCCACACATTTACCTGGAGACGAGTGTCCTGACACCTGCTTGGCCCCCTGGCACTGATGCACCTTCGATTAAAGCTCACGGGTCCTCCTCACCTCTGGGCCAGCATGGCGCGTGCTGGGCTGCCACCCCCAGACCCCCTCTTGCTTCCTGAGGACCTGTGATCTCTGCGCTGAAGCAACATTAAGGAAAATGTTCTTGCCAACTCCAAGGTCACATTAAAAAACCTTTTTTTAATAAAATCATTTGTGGCAAGCTGGCAAATAATGATGTTGCTCCACGTTCCTAAGCTGCACAAGTGGTACAGTAGGATTTTAAAATTTGCTACATTGTAGAAAAATAACTGTAATTCACCAAAATGCATATTATTTAGTGTCTCGGTTTAGAACTGAATATTCAAACTAATCAGTGTGTTTCTTATGAACAGTTATCTGCTGTGTGTCCACGTGACCTCAGAACATCCCGACATTCAGGCCATTCTGCGAAGGTCGGTCAGTCTGGTGTTAAAGGCATTGCACTCTGGCATGGACAACCGCAGCGCTTTACCATTGCATCGTCTGGAAAACTGAACAAAGATGCATCTATCTTAAAAAGCCCTGAGGTGGAGCTGTGAAATAGCGCACTGTCAGCACACACAAGTCCCTACAGAGCAGGGGCACGCATGGCAGGCTGGAGGTGAGCCCGCGGCGCCCACCATGGTGGCCTGTCAGCGGACCACAGTCACGTGGGCGGTGGTGGCAGCGGCCAGATCTGTCTTGGATGGGTACACCACCTTCAGGTGCCCTTCCTCGTCCACCACCCGGACCTGCTCCACCACCAGCGGGGGGCTGCCATCTTTGCCAGCACTTGGATCCGTTCTGGGATCTGAAAGTTGTCCAGAAACGCCATCAGCTTCAGTATCTGAGAGGGAGCCTTCCTCTTTATTTTCTAAGGTGTATTTGTTGATTTCTGCCATTTTCTGCAAATGACAAGTATGTCTTTAGCCTAGAGACTGGAGCGGCCCTGGGAAGGCTGCCACGGAGGGCGGCAGAGCACAGGGCCAGCGACCTGCTCCCTGTGGCTTAGACGGTGCGGTCTACTCACCAGAACCAGGGCGTCCATGACCTCCTTACAGATTTGCAGGCTAGTAGCACTTGTTACCTCCAAAAACAGATCAGAGGTTGTTTTCTTAATCTTAAAAAGAGATTGGGAAGAGTTCAGAGAATAAGTTACCAAAAGTTAATATCAGCGATTCCAAGATGTACCCTGAGAAACACCAGTAAAGGGGTGCTGTCACCTCCAACACAAGGGCCTCTACGCAGCATGCTCGGGGGCAGCTGCCCAACCCACACCTCCTGTCACATGGCAGAGCGGACGCTTGGCCAGCTCTCCCTGCAAAGGAGCCTCAGACACCTCCAGACACTGCCTCACCTTGGTCTTCTCACTGTTTGTTATTGGCGGGAAGGAAATCACGTCGCCGTCCGCATCCACCAGGCAAGGGTAGTTCTCTTTTCCGTCCAGTAAGTGAAGGTACCTGTGGGGAGAAATACAGGTCATTGCTTAGCTCCCAACACACACCAAAAGCCTGCACTAGACACATCAAAGTTCAATGTAAGATCAAGGGCACATTTAACAAGCCTAAGGGATAAAAACAGCCTGAGGCCCGTGTTCCGGCCCAGTGAACCCTGCAGGGTAGCCTATCCTAGCCAGGGCCCTGAGCAAGGGCTGTGGCTGAGGGCTACCTGCCCTTGCTGCTGGGGGCTCCCTCTTCCCTGCGCACTGGCGTGCATCCCAGGCCCTCCTGTGAGGTGCACAAGGCCCACACCCTCAGTATGCTCTTCTCTGCAGCAGTGTCCGCGTCCCCTGTCCAAGCTCAGAGAATGCCCTAGTCTGACACCCTTGCCTTTACCCCTAAAAAAGTGAATGAAATGGGGAGATGCTTTCTCTTTCTTTTCCACCTGTACGGAGTAGTTTTCAAGCTTGTAGTTTTAGACTCCTAATGGCCTAAGTCAACAGAAGGGAAGGTGAGGTCTGCTAGGACCCTCTACATAGCACCTGAGTCTGCCCTCCGCCTTGAATCTCAGGGCCCTGTGCCACGCGCCCCGAGGCCGTCTGACCTGTGCAGGCCTGACACGCTCTGCCTCCTCTTCTGCTTCCTGTGTTCCTCGGCCTCCAGCTGTAGCTGCCGCACCAGGTCCTTGGCCTTGATTTCTCTGCGCCCCAAGGGAACAACCTGAGTGGTGGGGACCTCAGTCAGTGTGTGGGAAGACGCACATCCACAAAGCACCTGCCCTTTCACTATTCCTGGCTTTCGGCTTCAATGGGCCCCAGTCTTCCTCCCTGAATCTCCGCAACAGCGAGGCGTCTGCGCACTCTGGCCCCTCATGCCCCATGTGAATGCATCACACCTTCACAGGTCACCTCAGGGGACTGACTGCCCACACTCACGTGCTTTTGGATCTGAGCTTAACCTTCAGCCTGCCTGATACAACTATGCTCCCCAGGTATGCAGGTCCTGCAAGGTCAGGCAGGAGACACACCAGCCGGCAAAGCTGGTCAGGAGAGGCATGTGGCTCAGCTGGGCCACACACGGCGGCTGCCAGGAACCCTCCCCAGCCAGGGCCCTTGGTGCACCATACAGCAAGGGGCTAGGGCAGCTCCACAGTGGAGCAACTTGCTGGTCCCTCCATACTGGAGTTTGGCAACTGGGATATAAACCACAATTCTGGCTAAAAGTCAGTGAGAAAATCCAAGAAACCACTATCAAATCACTACTTCCTCGACTAGTTTCCTTTTAGAAGTTAGGTAAATCCAGCCTGTTTTACTATGTTTCATGCACTCCCCTGGAGCAGAGGTACTCTCTCCCTTAAATGATCCGATGCAATTGTTAGCATGGCATGTTTTTAAAAACACAAAAGGAACACGTCCACTTGCAAACAGAGGAAGTGATGCATGGTGTTACCGTGAGGTCCTGTGGTGGGCGAGTGGCATAGAGCAGTGGCCCGCGGACGGCTCGGAGGTCGTGTGTTGCAATGGTGGCCGCTGTTCGCTTCTCACACAGGTCCTCGTGGAGCCTCGTCTGCAGGTGAGACCAAAGGTGACAGAGCTCAGGGGCTGCGATCCGCCTGGGTGCCTGCCAGAGCCCCTCCCCGGCACCAGCACAAACACCTTTGTCCTCTGCCTCCCTGGCCAAAGGTTTATTCTGCAGAACCATCATCAGAAGCTTCTTTATCAGCAGAATCTCTCTGCTAACTCTAGAACACACTATTTGAGACTTCACAGAACTAAATGTAACTGAAATTTATGACCAAATAAAGAAAAGTATGACTTAGAAAGGGACATGCTTTTCTTCTGAAAAACTGATCTTTGAGTTCTAAACTTCCGCTGGGTGTGCTTCTGGCTCCTGCCCAAAAGCAGGAGAATCCCAAGTGGCAACACAGGGACTTGCGGAAACTGCCTCTGCCCCTGCAGGGCCACACGGGGTTTCTCGTGTCAAAGGTGTGCATTTTAAAAGCTGGGCAGATTGCACAGCAAAGTAACGAATTAGGAAGTTTTTCTAGCTAAAACCTCAACAAAAACTGGACAATTCACATAAGGAGACATTGGCGAGTTGGCGACTTTAATTTTGTCTCTGTGAAACTGAATGGTAATTTATTACGAAGTCAAAGATCCACAGGCACCAGGAACTTGAGGAACACTGACCTTCCATCGCACCAAAGTCACCTTCGGAAAGGCTCAACCATTAAGAGTTCTGCATGCAGAGCAGCGGCTGCCTGGCCCTGTGGAGTCACCATCTGCTCGAGGCACACTCAGCCTGAGGCTCCAAGATTGAGGTCCAGGGCGACCCCCTGCCAGCCGGGCCAGCCTCCCAGGGTACATCCACTGCCTGGCCCAGTCCCACTGTGTTCCTGTGTCCCAGGTGTGGGTACCAAGGCACTCAGAAGCCAGGCCCAGGTCACCCAGCCACATGGCCTCTCTCCCTACCCAGGTCCACCACCCCATGCCACGGGGACCTGCTGGCCATGGGCACCCACCTGGGAGACGAGGAAGCGCCTGAGCGCGTTCCCGGTCTGCAGGTCCATGCCCCTGACTACGGTGCCCACGATGAAGGGCCGCACGTCTCTGACCGTGGGGCTCACCCGCACTGTCAGCGGGGCTGGGTTCTCGGAGACATGAAGGACCCGGAGCAGCAGCCGGCTGGCCTCGTCCACCGCTGCCTCCTGGCCCTCGCCGCCCTCCCTCCTCCTCTCCCGTCTCTTCCTCCGGCCCTCATCCTTCTCAGGGCCTTCAGCCCTGGCCCTGACCCTGCAGCCCCCACGCCCGCCAACGCGCAGGTACTCCAGGATGGACCGGGTCTGGCAGCCGCTGACCATCTTCTCCAGGCGCCTGTCCTTCAGCTTATTGCCCCGGAAGTTGATCTCCTTGAGCTTGGGGCAGTCGGCAAGCTCTGCTGGGATCTCACTCAGCTGGTTGTTGGAGAGGTCCAGCGTCTGGGAGAGATCAAGATCCCATCAGTCCCCAGACTGCAGGGTCAGGGAGGCCCTGTGGGCCCTGTCCTCCCCTCGCTCTCCCAGCTCTGCACCCAGCATGCCCCAGCGGCCGAAGTGCTCCTCTGGGGAAGGAGCTAGCCAGGATTACCAAGAACCTCTGAGATACCTGCCTCACCCTTCCTGCCTAACTACCCATGTCCTCGGGGCAGAAATCACAGCAACACCTCGATGACAGGTGAGAGGAGGGTGCCAAGGGGCCAGGGGAACACTTGCAAGCGAGCACTCTGCATGAGACACGTTCCCCACAAACTGGCTTTTTAAAATGCAGGCTGTATTAAATTAAATGAGCAAAGATGAAGAATACAGTGAGAGTTAAACAGCATCACTCTTCATGCTGAAATACACAGTCGTCAGCAATAGTGCCCCATACTCTCTCACTCCCTGGGGGCGGGGGGGCGGAAGCGCGGGAACCGGCTTGAACCCTGATGGGGGCTTGCCTTTCATTAAGAACTGGGGAAAGGGGACGGGGCCACCCCAGTCTGCACCGAAGAACTTTCTATTGATGCTGACTGGACTTTGCCTGCCTGGTGTCACATGCTCCAACCCCCAGAGAGTGAAAACACAGAATTGCAGAAGCTGCTTAGCACCCTGCACAGGGAGCAGCCTCCAGGCATGTGGCCGGTGCCCTGGAGCTGACACACAGACACCCACTCCCCTGCCGCCTGCAGTAGCAGGAACACTGGCACGGGCCAGGTGGGCCAGTTTCTCACCCGGGCTGTGAGCCGACTGCCTCGTGGGACCATCATGCCTGCTTGAGGCATGCGGCTGGGAAGGGTCCCCAACTGCTGGGTGAGAGAACCCCACACCCACACTCCACCTCTGGAGGCGTGTACCGACCCATCTTCCTTTTAGCAGACAGCGATCAGGTTGGTGCGCCCAGACCCGCCAGACCCGCCATCCCCGCGGCAACTAAGAAAACACAGACTGAGGGAAGGTTTGTTCTCTCTTCAGCTTCCCATTGCTGGACAGTTCATTCCTCTGAAACCCGCCTGGGGAGTCCTCCTGGGTGCTGGCAGAGGCGCTGGGCGGCACTGTCTGCAGCGAGCTGACATGTACCTGGGACCATTTCAGAGGCTTTGGGAACAGGTCCCACCCATCCTTACCCCAGTCCCCACGGCGGCACCAAGGGTCAAGGTCACAGTCACTTAAAATGAGGGCAGACAGGACAGGAGGGGGCCACCCACCCTGGTGCCTCACAGCTTGGCAGTTGCACCTGACAGGTAAGAGAGAGCCCAGTACAAGCTGGTCCTGACCCTCAGGGCTCCCAGGGCAGCCATGCTGAATGGCTCAGAGGCCAGGGCGATGATGAAGCCAGGTCCACCCCCTGCAGGCAGTCATCTAACCGGGAGGTAAAGACGGTGAAACGTGGCCGTCTCCTCAGCCTTGTCCCAGATGGCTGGAGTGGGCAGAGGGTCAGGCCTTCCAAGCTATGAGGCTGGGCCCCTGGTGCCATTCCCTGGGGGACGGTCACCAAGGCCCAAGCACCTGCAGTTTCCCACACTGGGGCTGGGCGGGGGAGCACAGGCTGTGGGCTGTTACTCTGGTGGCCCGTGGATTGGTGCTGCTGCCAGGTGTTCTCATCCCGTGACATCTCCCCATGAACCCAGGCTGGATTTTACTACTTACCCAATAGGGTAAGTGTGACCACAGGTACTGGACCCATGTATACTCCTTAAGTAGGCCTGGTGGCTGAGAAGCCTGAGCCACTGCATTAGTCAGACCATGCTGCTGGGAGGGAGAGGCCCCAAGATGACGGGGAGAGAAAGCTGCCCAGCCGCCCCAGCTTCCAGCAGACCCAGCCTGGAGCCCACGGCCAGATGAACACAGCCTCCCGAGGGACCAACAGCAAGACCAGCAGCCTGTGTGGCTGGCCAGCGCAGGACGGGGAACTGCTAGCAAATAAATGACGGCTGCTATTTTAAGCCACAGGTTTTGGCCAGCACCGCAGCCATGGTGAGTCACACGAGCACTACCACCCTCGTGTGGTGCTCTGGCTGTCCTCTCAATTTCCTGCCAGGTGAGGGGACAGGCGCTGAGCCACAGCACCTTCCCAGACACGGCAGAAACCACACTTCCAGGCTCTGAGCCGCCTTCTGAGCACGAGGAAGGACAAGGACAACTTGTTCCCAGAGCCCAGGGTGTACAGTTCTAGCAGCCACTCCTCATGGCATTTCAGAACAGGCCCCAGATGACACAGCCCAAAAGGGATTCCACACGGCTCACTCATGACTCTCCAAAAAGCTGGCCTCCTCGTGTGAGAGATCGGATGGAAATCTAAAGATGTGAACGGAGTGGACCAGGTGGGGTGGGAGATGTGCTAATGAGACTGACTGCGGGAGTTTGGGCCCTACACACTACTGCGCCACCATGCAGTACCACGGAACCAGAAAAACCCACCCGAACACCAGTCCAACATCACAGACTTGAGAACTGGAACAGTGACACTGTATTAAGCTACACATCGGGTACGTCTACCTTCTGGGAAACCAGGCAATCTAAAGGATGGGAATACAGAGCAGGAAGTCTTGTATGTCACGTGTCATACCTCAGCCATACAGGGAAGCCCACAAGCCTGGATGACCATGATGTCCCAGGGAGTCATCCCCACAGCCCCCTCCCGGAAACGCCAGCCAGCACTGTCTTCCGCAGAGTGGTCTGTTTCTAACTACGTGCACACACGCACGCTTACACTGACTTATCTTTACACAGATACAGACACCTTTGCAAGATGAGCTGGCAACATCTTAACCTGCAAACAGATCAATTGCTGCATGGACACACGTTTATTGTTTAAGAAAAGTCTCTATAAAAAGGATGAAATGGAAAGGGACCCCACAGGGAGAGACCGCTGGAAGCCTCTGCACCGGACTGAGGCCATGGCTCTTATTAGGAGATCTGATGGACGGACACCTGTGATTAGCCCAGACAAGGCCATCTAGGGGAAACCCACAGTATGTGCTTCCTCTGGGCAACCCCTTCCTACCTTCTGTAAAACAGAAACCACCACCTCTACCTCTAGAAGGCTGTTGGGAGTAAAAAAATAAATAAACCACGTATGAAATCACACAGCATGGCGCGACGCGTACTCATTACTTGACACCTTCATGCCTTGTCTGGATGGCTCCCCACACACGGCTCCTTCAGTCATTTACTCAATATTTAAAAACACAAAATTTAAACATGGGTCCCTGCTGTTGTCTGGCTTCCACCCACAGAGAGCCGAGTTTGCTAAAAATCGCAAAACAGTTTGTTGCAAGTGCGGGGCGGGTTGACAGAAGCACCCGAGGGTGTAGGACTGGTGAGTGTGAGGGCCCTGGGGGTGGGGGCGGCCTCCCAGAGGTGCTGGCATCGAAGCTGGCTCTTCCCCGACCCAGCGCGCCGGGCTCAGGCACCTGGACGGCTCAGCGGAAGAGCTCCCCTCTCCGCGGCTCCTCCAGGGCCCTGCCCGCCCCGCCCGCGCCCGGCACCCCGCTGACCTTGAGCGAGGCCAGGTGGGCGATGTCTGGGCTGAGCTCTCGGAGGCAGTTGTCGGCAGCCGCCAATTCGCTAAGCAGGGGCAGAGCGCCGGGGCGGAAGAGCTCGGCGGGGAAGGAGTCCAGGCAGTTGGCGGTGAGGTTGAGGCTCTGCAGGCGCGGGGCGCAGCGCGCCAGGTCGGCGGGCAGCTCGCGCAGCCGGTTGCCGCTGAGGTTGAGGCTCTGCAGCTGCGGGAGGCCCGGAGGCTCGGCGGGTCCTAGGCCCTGGCCCGGCGGCAGCGCCTCCAGCGCGTTGCCCGACAGGTCGAGCACGCGCAGGGCCGGCAGCGGGCCGAGCTCAGGGCTCAGGCCGGGCCCCAGCGCGTTGCGCCGCAGCACCAGGCTGTGCAGCTGCGGGAGGCCCTGCGCCAGGCCCGGCCCCGGCTCTCGCAGGCTCCCGCAGCCGCTCACCTCCAGGTAGTGCAGCAGCGGAAGCGTGAAGAGTCGCGGCGGCAGCCTTCCGCCCGCCGCTCGTACTCGTTCCTCCAGCCCGGGTCCCGTGAGCAGCAGTTCGCGTCGCCGCTCGCGCTCCGCCAGCTCCAGCTCGGGCCAGGACTCTGAGACCGCCACCACCGCCGCCATCACGCCGAGGCCCCCGCGGCCACTTCAGGAGCGCGTCCGGGGCGTGGCTACCATCACTTCCGGCGCTGGCCGGAAGAGGCCGTAGAGAGCACGCCGGGACGCTAGAGCGTCCCCGCGCGCGCCCCAGAGTGGCGCGCCAGCTGCTGGGGGCTGACGGTAACCCACTGCACTCCTGTCCCGGCTGGGGTTCCCAACCCGAGACCAATGGGGAGGCACTGCCGTCCCGTGCCCTTCCGAGGCCTTGGCCGGGACCCCGGTCACGACAGGGCCACCTCCTGCGCCCTAGCGGACGCGCAGGGGAGGTGGGCGGCTCCCCGGCGGCTGATACCTCGGGCCTGTGGGAAGGCGAACGGGTGGCAGCGTGACGGTCCCTGCCAGAGCTGGCCGGATTGGCGCCACCGCCCTCCCCGACTCCGGGAAGGGGGCTCTGCGACCGAGTGCTGGGCAGGACCCGCGCGGAGGCCGGTTAGGGGAGTTCAGAGACAGCATCTCCTGCCATCCGCTGGCCTTCAAGGTCCTTCAGCTGGAAATCCTTGGCGCGCGCCGCCCGCCGAGAAAACAGGCCGGACCGGGATCAAGAGCGTGTACTTGGGAGCCCAGATGCAACTCCGGCCGCACAGGTTCGGGTCGCAACCCACGTGTGTCCCGCTAGGGAGCAAACGTAGGGTTCCTAGAGACAAAGGGAATGCTTGTACACGTAGTTTACGAAGAATTGTGGTCGGTGTAAGGTGCAGAAATCTAAGCGGCGCTAAGTCCAGTTGGTGGCTAAGGCCCTCACTAAGTAGACGTCCTTACTGGAGCAAGGTGCAAATGTTCCTGCGAAGTCCGTGTTATAGTTGCAGTGTGGCCTGTTGGAAAGTTTATGTTCCACCTAGAAAGGTGCGTGAGGCCCTTGGCCGTAAGGGTCTGGCTCTGTTACACCGCCTTGAACCAAGTATAGCGTGAGTGTAACTTTACTTCGCCCTTCACCAGGCACCTCGGAGGTAACTGTGGTTCAGTTCCACACCACTGCAACCAAGTGAATATCACAAAGTCAGTCAAATTTTCTGATTTCTCAATGCATATAAAAGTTATGTTTACATTATACTGTATTAATTGTGCAATTATGTCTAAAAAATTGTACATACCTTAATTGAAAAACTTGCTAAAAAGTGCTAACCATCATCTGAGCTTTCAGCAGGTGGTCATCACTGATCACAGACACCATAACAAATACAAAAACAAATATGATATGTAGCAGAGTGCAATAAAACCAGGTATGCTGTATGCCAAAGAGGCATATTTTGGGGTGGCATCCTGACGTAGGGCATATTTTGGGGTGGCATATCCCAAAATCTAATCTCAATATCTAATCAAGTCCCCCTTTGTAATTTTCCATCTACTAGTTCCCTGTCCCTGCCCTGGGGCTATAACCCCTCAGCTCCCAGCTGTCTTGTTATATTCAGAGCTGGGTTCACCCTCTCTTTCTCTCACAGTAATCCTGGATTAAATCTCTGTTGGTTGTGTCAACCGTTCTGTGCATTTTTTTTTTCTCTTACAAATCAGTGGTTCTTCTACTGGAATCGCCAGATTGGAAGCATCTGATGCCCAGTCCCTGGTCTAGAGATTCTGGCCCAGTAGTTTGGGCTGCAGGTGGCCTAGGGTGGGGATTTTTTTTTTTAATGATAGTGATATTTTTATTAGGAAATAGTTTTCTGGAAACTTCTTAGTATACTTGCATTAAACCAGTGGTTTTCTAATATTTTCCTGTGCTAACAAAGAAAAAGGCAATAACACAGATTTATCAAAGACTGATTGGAGCAAAAGTGAGAGGAAATGACTCCCCGCTCTCCCAAGGGAACATCAGGAATTTGGTAATTTGGCATAATGGGGTGGGCAGAGGTAGCTTTTATTTATTTATTTATTTTTCACTATCAATCTTATTTTATTTATTTATTTATTTTAAAGTTTATTTTGATATCATTAATCTACAATTAAATGAGTAATATTATGGTGATTACCCCCTTCATGAGGTTCCCCCCCCACAACCCCATTACAGTCACTGTCCATCAGTAGGGTGGGGAATTTTTACAAGTTCCCCAGGTGTTTTCTGTTGCGCAGTGTCTTGCCAATGGGTTTCAGTCCCAGGCAAGTTCACTATGGATTCAATGTGACCAGAGAAATTGACAGCAAAACATTCTTGGGGTGAAAGGGTTATACCCAACTTTGTTTTCATGGTGGCAGGTCAGTCACTAAAATCCTGTTCACTCAGAGCGAGTCTGCATGCAGCAAGCCGGTCTCTGCCTCTGGGGCCCTCTGTCTGCACAGCCGTCCTCTGGGCCTCTCTGCACAGCCATCCCACACAGCCGTCCTCTGGGCCTCTCTGCACAGTCGTCCCACATAGCTGTCCTCTGGGCCTCTGTCCTTGGCGCTGCCACTTCAGCCTCTGCTTTCCTACAACCTTGCAGCTGTGCCACCGTGTCATCCAGAGCACTGGGTGGAGCTCTTTATATAGAGTCAACAGCCATGCATTGCCCACAGGTGTGCAGTGAGCTAGTCAACCAGGGCCAGGTGAGAATCCTGGCCACAGGAACTCTCATTTTATGCACACGCACGCAAGGTTGAGAAGCCACTTGGGATCGGTTCATCTTCCTGGGTTAAGGTCCACCAGCCAGGACGTTTGTAGGAGGAGGGTGGGCCGTGAATGCTCAGGGCAGCTGCCCCAGTTCTCAGCACCTGTTTTCATTAACAGGTTTTTTGGGGAACAGCAGAGGATTGCAATTCAGGACACGCAAAGCTACAGCAGAACCAAAGGCAAGCCCCACGACAAAGGAGAACCCATTTTTTGCTAATAAAGTAAATGACTTTTTAAGGCTAACTTTAAAAGTGAAGCTGTCGGCTATTTTACCAGCAAAATGGGCTTATTCTGCAACAGGAGAGAATCGTAACCACGAACAAGCAGTACCAAGCACAGGCACATCCAGGGAAGGAGATAGCTGGGTTCCTTTATAGAGAAAGGGGTAATTGGGAGGCGGGTGGTTTCCCATGTGTCATGGCCGCTCAGGCTGAGTTGTAACAGTCTCTCTCTTTGGCTGGGCTGTTGCTGGGGTGACAGAAACTCTTCCTCCTACTGAGTGGTAAAGGAGCCAAAATAGTAGAGTTGCAAGGTATCTTCTTCCTGTGGGTCTGCAATTGGCCAGGACGGGTGGGCGTGAGGCTCCCCCTGCAGGCCTCCCAGGAAGGCCATGTCAGGGAGGCTTTCCTTTACCAATTTTCACAAGAACTCATAAGAGCGTTTTGCCCAAAATGAACACATCCGTGTAGCCATCTCACAGAACAAGAAACAGGTTTCTACCATTCTCCCCAAAGCCCCCTGCCTCAGGGGGGATCACTTTCTTGATGCCCAACACCGCAGATTAACTTTGCTGAGCTTTGCATTTCATGTACATGTGCAGTATGGGCTCCTGGGCGCCTGCCTCCCGCTGCACCCATGTTTTGCCTGTGCAGTTCATCCTCGTGAGGGGAGCAGTTGTGGATCATCTGTTTCTAGCATTATCAGTAAACTGTGAATGGATCATGTTTATTTCCAGCAGGGCTTTTCTGCTGCCCTGAATCCCCCCCTCACCCTCAAGGCACCATAAAGAGGAAAGATAGATGTGGGTAAAACTAATATTTCCAAAATATCTTGCCTGGCTTTAGTACATCTGCATATCAATAGGTGTTCAGAGGTGGACTGAAGTATGGCTTTAGTGCATTTGCATCATTCCTCAAGGGGTGGAGAGAAGTTCATCTCCATATCAATGGGTAATCCTAGGCATGGGGGGAGGGGTGCTTACCTGTACCTGTACTGAGAGGTGAGGAGGAGGGCCGGTTTTTGCTTCTGCTGGAGAGGGAAAGAGAGAAATGGCCCCTGACTGCAGTTTGTAAGCAATAAACGGATTTTAAACTTTATTTCTCCCTTTGACTGATTTCGGTGTTTAGAGGTATTTTGCCTTGGGATTTCCTTTCCCCGGACTCACAATAGATTTTTGTCTTTGTTGCTACTGTGACCAGCTCCATCTGTGGAGTGCAAGCAGTGACTGTCACAAGGCTATTCTGGGAGCAGTGAAAGCAGAACTTCAAACCTTCTTCTGGCCTGTGTTTCCTGAGTCAGCTGCAGCCGCTTAGCATCCTGTTGGGGCCGCACACACCCCACCCAGTTCAAAGGAACCGTCCTCTTCCCCAGAGGTTTCCTAGAAGACTGCGTAAACATACACAGTACCACTAGCTCTTAGCTCCTGGGATCCTCTTGTTTGCTTAGCTTCTCTGGAGTAGATTTTTGGAGAAAAGTCCAACAGCTCATGCTGTTATATGCCATCTTGACAAGTATAAGAATCGTAATAGTTTTTAAAAACTCTCAACAAAATGGGAATAGAGGGCAAGTACCTCAATATAATACAGGCCATATATGACAAACCCACAGCCAACATTATACTTAACAGCGAGAAGCTGAAAGCTTTTCCTTTAAGATCGGGAACAAGACAAGGATGTCCACTCTCCCCACTTTTATTCAACATAGTACTGGAGGTCCTAGCCATGGCCATCAGACAACACAAAGAAATAAAAAGCATCCAGATCGGCAAGGAAGAAGTCAAACTGTCCGTTTGCAGATGACATGATATTGTACATAAAAAACCCTAAAGAATACACTCCAAAACCAAAAAATTAATACACAGAAATCTGTTGCATTCCTATACACTAATGATGAACTAGCAGAAAGAGAAATCAGGAAAACAATTCCATTCAAAATTGCATCAAAAAGAATAAAATCCCTAGGAATAAACCTAACCAAGGAAGTGAAAGACTTATACTCTGAAAACTACAAGACACTCATGAGAGAAATTAAAGAAGAAACCAATAAATGGAAACACATCCCATGCATGGAGAGGAAGAATTAATATTGTCAAAGTGTCCATGCTGCCTAAAGCAATCTACAGATTCAATGCAATCCCTATCAAAATACCAACAGCATTCTTCAATGAACTAGAGCAAATAGTTCAAAAAATCATGCAGAACCACAAAAGATCCTGAAGAGCCAAAGCAATCCTCAGAAGGAAAAATAAAGCAGGGGGAATTACGTTCCCTGACTTCAAGCTCTACTACAAAGCCACAGTAATCAAGACAATTTGGTACTGGCACAAGAACAGACCCATGTGGAACAGAATAGAGAGTCCAGATATAAACCCAAGCATATAGGGTCAATTAATATATGATAAAGGAGCCATGGATATACAATGGGGAAATGACAGCCTCTTCAACAGCTGGTGTTGGCAAAACTGGACAGCTACATGTAAGAGAATGAAACTGGATTACTGTCTAACCCCATACACAAAAGTAAACTCAAAATGGATCAAAGATGTGAATGTAAGTCATGAAACCATAAAACTCTTAGGAAAAAACAGGCAAAAATCTCTTGGACATACATGAGCGACTTCTTCATGAACATATCTCCTTAGGCAAGGGAAACAAAAGCAAAAATGAACAAGTGGGACTATATCAGACTAAGAAAGCTTCTGTACAGCAAATGACACCATGAGTAGAACAAAAAGACATCCTCCAGTATGGGAGAATATATTCATAAGCGACATATCCAATAAGGGGTTGACATTAAAATTATACAAAGAGCTCACGCACCTCAACAAACAAAAAGCAAATAAACCAATTAAAAAATGGGCAGAGGAGCTGAACAGACACTTCTCCAAAGAAGAAATTCAGATGGCCAACAGGCACATGAAAAGATGCTCCACATCACTAATCATCAGAGAAATGCAGATTAAAACCACAATGAGATTATCACCTCACACCAGTGAGGATGGCCAACATCCAAAAGACAAACAACAACAAATGTTGGCAAGGATGTGGAGAAAGGGGAACTCTCCTACACTGCTGGAGGGAATGTAAAATAGTTCAACCATTGTTGAAAGCAGTATGGAGGGGCCTCAAAAAACTCAAAATAGAAATACCATTTGACCCAGGAATTCCCCTCCTAGGAATTTACCCTAAGAATACAGCAGCCCAGTTTGAAAAAGACATATGCACCCCTATGTTTATCGCAGCACTATTTACAATAGCCAAGAAATGGAAGCAACCTAAGTGTCCATCAGTAGATGAATGAATAACAAAGATGTGGTACATATATACAATGGAATACTATTCAGCCGTAAGAAGCAAATCCTACTATTTGCAACAACATGGATGGAGCTAGAGGGTATTATGCTCAGTGAAATAAGCGAGGCAGAGAAAGACAGGTATCAAATGATTTCACTCATATGTGGAGTATAAGAACAAAGAAAAAAACTGAAGGAACAAAACAGCAGCAGACTCACAGAACCCAAGAATGGACTAATAGTTACCAAAGGGAAAGGGACTGGGGAAAATGGGTGGGAAGGGAGGGATAAGAGGGAAAAAGGGGCATTACGATTAGCAGGTGTAATGTTGGGGGGGCACGGGGAGGGCAGTACAACTCAGAGAAGACAAGTAGTGATTCTATAGCATCTCACTACGCTGATGGACAGTGACTGTAATGGGGTTGGTGGGGGGGACCTGATGAAGGGGTAGTTTAATAATCGTAATATTGCACATGTAATTGTAAATTAATGATAATAAAATAAATTATATTAAAAAAAATTTCCTTATGAGTTCAGGCCATGCACATCTTTTGTTGGATTTACTTGTAAGTGATTTGTAGTCATCGCTACCCTTGGGAGTTATGTATTGCTGGTGCACAGAAGTACAGATTTTTGTATCATGATCTTACATCGCCTGTTTTAACAATTTGTCTATTTGTCTTGCCTCATGTTGGCTAGAACACTCAGAATGATACTAAATAGAAGCAATGGTAGTGAATATCCTTGTCTTGGTCTTCATTTTAAAGAAAATGCTCCTAGCGCTTTCTCATGCAGAATGCTACTTTTGTAGACACAGTGTTATATATGAAAGGTTTCCTTCTATTTCTGGTTTACTAACAGGTTTTTCATGGTTGAATTTCATCAAGATGTTTCTCTCCATTTATAGAGTTGACCATAAGGCTTTTTTTTTTAACTCTTTTAATCTATTAATGGGGTGAATTGCATTTGTAGATTTTCCTCCATTAAATAAAAGGTCAGTGGACACTCTGCTTCTCACCAAGATTCAGTAAAAGGAATGGCATTTATCCTCCAGTTTCAACAATAAAAACAGATGAGTGAAATATGGGAAATAACAGTGTTCAAGACACTGGACCCAGGAAACAGGGGCAAGTTTTGTCTGTATGAGGCCAGAAACAAACCAGGTGAGCCTGTGGCTGCAGGAGCTCACCTCCGGGCAGGGCCTCTGGCTGTAGAGTTGAGAGGGGACCCCAGGTGGAGTGGATGCTGCCCTGAGCTGGGGAGACACAGCTGGGATTGGGGAGCAGAGGCTGTTGGAATCACAGAACAAAGCAGCCTCAGCCTCGGTGCCCAGGTTGTCTTCCCCACCTGCAGCAGGACAGATTGTACAGGGCCTCCCATGGGAAGATGGGCCCTGCTCCAGGACAACCCATATCAGCTCTCCCGTGTCACCTGAGGAAAGGAGCTTGCCTCCCGAAGCAGAGGGCAGGGCCCTTGGGGCTTGCTCACTTCTGCAACCTCCTGCCCACCCCTGTGGCCCTTCTGCACAAAGCTCCAGGTTGTGCCAGCCCCCGGGGTGCCGGGCCACAGAAGTGCCGTGAGTTGGCTCTGGGGGAACCCTGGCTCTTCAGGGAAGGCAGAGGCCTGGAAGGTGACCAAGTCTCCTTTGGAACAGAAACTGCTGCAAAGGCTGTCCTGGACAGGGCCCGGTAAGCAGAAGTGAGCAGATGAAAAGGAGCTGGTGGGGCGGGAGCCTCTCAGCGCATTGGGGAGGGCCAGGGCCTGGGCTGCAACCCCCCTGCCCTGGCGTGCAGTGGGATTTAGAAAGGGGTGTGCCTGGGGGGCCCCTTCTCCCACTGTCCCCCTTGTGGCCGGCGACACTCGGGCTGCAGCCACTCCGAGGACCCGAGCCTGAGCCCCCACCCACTTCTTCCCCTGCTGGCGGGCTCCCCAGGGACAGCATCGCCTGCCGAAGGCCCGGCCTTCCAGAGACTTCGGTGCAGAGGGGCGGCAGGGTGGGGCTGGGGACCCACCCACCGTCTCGGTGCGGCGCAGTGGGGGCACGCAGGGCAGTAGGTCCCTGGCTGTCCCCAGACCCGCCCCACCCTCCTCTAGCTGGGCCGACTGTGGTCTGTCGGCTGCGCAGCTGTACCCACTCCGGTTCCCGGCCCTGCCCGTGTCCCCATCCCAGCCCGGTTCCCGCCCCGGCCCCCGTTCCCTCCCCCAGACCGCCCGTCTGCATCTCAGTGGATCGGTTCCATCGGGACCCGGGGGTCACAGCCGGGCCCCACCTGCCTCGCGGGGTCCCCTGCAAGTCCGTCAGGAGCGCGGAGTCGGAGACCGGCTTCCGGACCGCGGTGGGGTAGGGTGACCCGGAGCACTGGGAGCGATGGGGGCGGCCCGGGGCCCGCCCGCGGGGGAGTAGAGCCAGACAGGCAGCTGCAGGCACACCTGACCGCACACAGGCGCCGTTGGCGGTTTCAGGGCCGGTCCAGTTTGTCACAGGCACGGACGAGCCCCCAGCTGGAGCGCCCTGCGCTTCTGCACGCGCCGTGGCTGACGGGCTGGGGCTTGGCTCCGGGCTGCACCTCCGCAGAGCCGGCTGCGGGCCCGCAGCAGCACCTGGCTGGCCACTGCACCCCACCTACCAAAGAAGAGCGAACATTTAGAGGGCTTTTTGCTGTTTAAGCTTAACAGCATGCTTTAGTTAATACTTATTTGTGTAAAAGAAAAAATCGTATATTGTGACTTCAAAACGGGAACGCAAAATTACCAAATCTACTGTAAACTTAAAGCTACAAATCTACAAAGAAACTGCTGCCTTTTACTTACTTGAAAAGCAAAATAGCCTTGTGGGCTGGTGGAGATACCCTCTGAAAGGGGAAAACACACGAGGGGCTAAACAGCGCAGTACTCCACTGGGCGCAATTAAAGTGCTTACGGAATTACGGTTTATTCCACAGGAGGAAATCGGTCAATAATTTTCTCTAATTTATATGCAGCTTAAAATCTGCTAGCTTCTTCATCAGTAAACCATCTGACAAATAACTTAAGCGAGGACCCAAACTGTCCTACGGCGACTGACGTTCGCTGCTCCTGCTCACAATCTGCTGAGGCTTCAGGCTGAGCAGCGCGGCAGGTTCACCGAAGTCCACGTCATTTACAAACTGCCTGCATTCATAATCTTGAAATAAAAGTGACAGAACATTTAGTGATGGTTTTATTATATTAATATACTCAGGGTGAATTAACCCCTAAGTTCTAAAACAACAGCAAAAACATGTTACTTATATATTTTATAATTCTGGCACCTGAAATAAAGACAAATAGAAAACTGTTAAAACATTAAAAATCTGCAAATTTTCATTAGAAGTATTTACATTTGTATTCTAATGCCAAATTTATAGATACAATTCTTTTAAATTAGAAGGATATTTCAAAATATGAAAATAGAAATAAATATTGTTAAATACTCGCAACATATTAGTGAATGAAAGTTCAATTATTAATCACTGGTCCAAATTATATATTTATTTATGAGCGGCAAGGGATCTTATGTTCCTTTAAACTTTTCATCCTTTATTTTTGGTTTCTTAATAGTATATAATTGTAAAGCTTTTAATAGCCTCTAATCACTCGCAGGAGTCATTTCAACATGAGTACATAATTCTTCTGTAGCCAGCAAGACTAACCTGTTTGCATCCAATTTTGTCAATCACTAAAAATTAAATGTTTTTTACAAATGACTTCTCTAATTACAATATAGAAAACATTACATGCATATTTCATAAAAGTTTTGATGAGAAGAGAATGACTTAACTTTTCTCATTATTATTCTAATTAAAGAAATGTTTTCTGTATTTTAAAAATGAAATAGAAAATAATGGCCAATAGCTTTTTGAAACCAGGAAGGATCATTTTATAATTATCTCAGTATCTGCACTGTTTTGCATAGCAAAGTTTTGTTATTTTTCCTTCCTTGCTTTTTTCTTTTTTAATAGGGTATTTTTTTTAAAAGGTAATTTTCTTGGTATTACACTTGTATTTTTGAGTCAACCATATGAGGTGTTTGTTTACCAAAAATGGAGACTGATTAGTGCAAATTATGGTCATTAATGTACCCAGGGAGCACCTTGCTCTAATAGCTCTTCATTATTTTAATGTATTTTGTTTTTTGACATGGTTGGGAATTAAAAATATTCAACAGTAATTGTGCAGTACAAATTTGACCAATTGCACACACTTCTTGCTGGCATTCTGAAACCTGCTCATGCAATGCTCAGGAGAGTGGAGCGTGTGCCCTGGTCACCACTGGCAGGGAGGGTCCCCTTCTTTGGGTCTCTGGGAGGCTTGGGCCCTGGGGGCACAGGTATGGACAGGAAAACACTGGGTGTTTCCAAGCAGATTTCAGACAAACACTGGCTTTTTCCCACACTACCTGGATAGGATGCAAGCGGAACCACTTCCGTGGGCCAGGGCATGTGGTCAGAAGCTGATTAGGGGACTGGATTTGGAGGTTCAGGTCTGTCATTTTAGGTGACGTTCTGGTGTTTTAAGTGTCATATGAAGTACTTGAGAAAAGTGAACTTACAGTTCCAATTCCTACACGGATTTGAGAGGGTCAAGTGACAGGCCCAAACTGGTGATTTGAGTTGGCTGGTCCTGCTGAAGGCTCATTTGTGAATGTTCAGCAAAGAAGTGGCCCCAGACCCATGGCAGGAACCATGCCAGGTTTGCCCTGGGTTTTGGGAGGGTTGCTCTGACTGACAGGTGTCAGGTGAGCACAGGGGCCCCTGGGACATCATTTTGCACACCTGTATGCACTTTAGGACCTCTGGTGTAAAGAGCTTGAAGTGCCTAGGGAAGGCTAGCAGGGAGTCACCTGGTGCCACTCCATGCCCCACGCGGGGAACCCGCTGCAGGTGGAGCTCAGTCATGGCATCTAGCAGGGTGTGTGCTGGGGGGCCAGTGCTCAGGAGCGGCTGCTCTTGACCTTTACTTGTTAGAGGAGGACAGGTGCAGGCAGGAGGCGAGGAGAGAAGGCACAGGAGGTGTGTGGACACCAGCCGTCTCCTGCCCCAGTACCGCTGCTGGAGCTGAAGCCGTGTGGATACTTAGCCACACGGGAGAACCCGATGTGCAAAGGCTCGCAGAGATTTTATGGGAATCACCCAGGCAACTGCTGGACAGGCGCTGTCTGCTTGCCAGCTCCCGGCCTGTGGATTGACGGGGCAGCAGCACTTTGCGGGCTTCTTGGGCAGCGACTCGGGGTCCTCTCCAGACAGGACACTCACCCCTCTGTTGACACCAGGCCTGAGAGATGGGACACTGACATCCGCAAACTACAGGGAGATTAGGTCCTAACTTGCTGGGCACAGGCTCCATACACAGCCCACAAAGAAGACCAGCACCGCCAAGAGCTGGTGGCCAGGGTGCCGTGCAGGCCCGCCCCACCTAGGATGGTTTTTAGGGGAGATGGTTTGCAGCCAGGAGGTGGCTAGTCCCTTGTTCAGACAGGATGGAGGAGTGTCAGGTCACCGCTGTGTGTGTGTCCTGCCAGTGCTTTTACTCAAGGCCCCCCTCAGGGTAGGGATCTTGCTTCCGACCTTTGCTCCTGAGGCCCCTGATTTGGTCGTGGCTGGGCCTTTTCCTGCAGTGGACACACAGACACAAAGCAGAGGGGAGTCAGAGGGCAAAACTGGAGATAGCATGAGCAGCCAGTGCCCTGGATGTTGGGGGAGCGTGTCTCTGGCTGCCCTGCAGGCGGCATGGCGGGCAGACCCCGGGGTCCTGGCTTGTGTCCTAAGAACATGTAGTGGCTCTGCATTATACACAGAGTGAATGCCACCCCCCAGCCTTTGGAAGGTGCAGAATCACGGGTAGGGAGCCTTTGGCAGGAGCTTGGAGCTGACCCGAACTTTGCTCTCATGACTGGACTGCTCATTAAGGAACCAGAGACAGGGCAGAAAGATGCTGATGCAATGCACCTGGGCTGAGTGGCGATGGAGAGGCTGAGCCCACACAGCGCAGACAGCGTGCAGGGAGGCCCTAGGCGGGGGAGGCCTGGCCCTTACCCGGGGGCAGAGGTGGTGCCCTGGACAGCACGTGTGTCTTGCGCAGGTTCATGGTGCAGCCACCTGGGCCCATCAAGTGAGCTTTCCATGCCTGAAATAAGAGGAGGTGCAGGGTCAACCAGGCGACTGAGGGGCCACCCGAGGTGGCCTCCTGTTAGAGACAAAACCAGAGGTGGCTCCCAAGGCTGCAGCTCTCGCCCACGTCTGGAGCGCCAGGCAGAGCACCCTCAGGAAGGGCTCACAGCTCAGAACAAGGCTGATGCAGCTTCCCTCCCAGCGCAGTGGACACAGCATGTGGGTCTTGTCCCCTCTGAGGACAAAACAGGATCCTGCCCACCACAGCAAGGAGTGTGGAAGCAGATCTTTCCCCAGCCGAGCCTGCAGGTGAGGACACAGCCCAGCCCACCCCTGAGCACAGGACCTAGTCAGGCTGTACCAGGCTCCCGGCCCACAGAGGCTGTGAGGTAATAAATGGGTGCTGAAGCCGCCTACTCTGTGGTGATTTGTTAGGCAGTGTAGATGACTAAAACATGGAGACAGATGGAAAGTAGGATGAGCCTGCTGGCTGAGTAAGAGGCTTTCCCTTACCAGGGAAGGGGCCAGCTATCTGGATGTGCGGGAAGCATGCTGTGGTGGTGTGGCTGAAGCAAGGCTGCTGTGGGAAGGCTACTCCCGCAGGGACTGGCCCTGAAGGGTGCACTGGGTTCCCTGCTCTGTGGACTTTGTTGTGAATCTGATGTTTTTCTGAGAGAAGGTGAGCCTGGGACAGCTGGGTGGTAAGGGAGTGGCAGGGCAGCCCATCGTGCTGTCTGGCACCTGAGATTTCTGTGCTCAGGAGAAAGCTGCAGGGCACTGTTGGCTCCCAGCATCTCGCTGCACCACATCCCAGGGGGCTGGGGCAGGGGGAGCCCCCCCAGCAGGACATGGCAGGCAGACTGCAGGTGGCAGCGGCTGAGGGGCTAGAGCAGAAGGGGCTGAGCCCAATGCAGGTCTCTTGAACTGGGTGTTGGGCCCAGTGGCCCCACAGGGCAGAGTATCCATGCCTAGCATACAGAGGGCATTGCCTGCTGTCATGTTAGCGGAGCAACCAATACAGGGTCTCTGAAGCCCTCTGGCCCCAGCCTTTCACCTCCTAGCCCAGAAAGCAGGGCAAATGGGAGAAAGGCTGGGCGTGGAAGGCCTGCCCTCCCAGGGCAAGTCAATGATGCCCCAGCGCAGCTCACATGAGGGAGGCAAGGAGGGCTAGGATTTCCAAACCAGCCTGGGCTCAGTTCTGTTCACAATCTGGTCAAGATGCCAGTTAGGGCCCCGATCAATAGATGAAAGCAATTACTGGAAAAATAAGACTATTTCATGCTTATTTCCCAAAGAGCTGAGGCTCCTTGCAGAGATGTCAACAGATGTCACGGAGGGGAATTGGGAGAGCAGGCAGGCAAACGGAACAGCTGTCAGGTGGCGTGGAACAGAGCCAGTCCGCACTGTGTGCCCAGAACAGTCCACAGCTGCGGTCAGCACTGACGATACTTCCTCGTTGCCACTCAAAGTGGGCACTCACCCCAGTGTCGGGTCACCTCCCCGTTAGGCCCTCACCTCCTCTCCAGGGTTGAAGTTCTCATGGCACAAAGGACACCGGTTTGCCAGCTTCTCTGATTTGGCAGCTGAAACAATTTCAGTGAAATGAGATTTAGTTGCTCCTGAGTCTTGACAAGGGGCAGGAGACACAAGGTACCAGCGGGAGGCCTGGCAGATGCAGACCTGACCCCTGGCTTGTGGCTGGGCCTCCCTGGGGCATCCAGGTGTCTTGGAAGGGGCCCGAGGAGACACTCACGGTTACATCCCTTTGTCTTTATGTGTCTGGACAGCTCCTCTTTTAGAACAGCCTCACTGCAGCGCCAGCACTTCCTAAACTGGTCTTGTCTGTCACACTCTGTCAGCAGGTGCTCTGTCAGGCTGGGTATCTCGACCACCTGGACTCCAAAACACAGCACAGGGCACATTGTAGCGCGGCACACGCCTGCCTCCTGTGTATACAAAGCCTGCCGTGGCCTTCCCACATGCTCCTGTGAAGGCAAGCATGCATTTTCTCTCTGGTCCGTACCCCACAGGCTTCGTAGCCATTTAGTGTGCTCAGAAAAGACTATGTGTCCTGCATGTCATGTGCCCTTAATGACATGTAAGAGCCGCTGCTGGGGGGGATGGATGCTCTGGTTAACTCCAGGGTGACACAAGCACTGGGGGGGGGATGGCTTAAACATGTGGCCTTTGGGTTCACATGCCAGCTCCCTGATGTTTCTGATTGTGCACACAAACAGGGTTACGGAAGAGGTGTTCCGAGCTTCTCCTGCCACTCTGACATCTTTGGCAGGAGTCACATATATACCCTAACACTTCATGGCATGGGTGTTTACAGCCAGTGGGAGAGGCCAGTTGCCCATTCTGGGCTCCAGGGTCTGCACTGCCAGGCCAGGGGAACTGCTGGGAGGTGGTCCGCCACTCAGGCGGCATTTTCCCAATAGCACTTGCTCCCCTTGTGCCTCTGTCTCACATTTTGGTAATTCCCACATTATTTACAACTCTTTTATGATTGTATTTGTTATGTGTCTGTGATCAGTGATTATGACTCAGTGAAAGCTCAGAGGATGGTCAGCATGTTTTAGCAGTAAAGCATTTTTAACTGAGTGTGCATGTTGTCAGACTGTGCCGTTGCACACTGAACACACTGCAGTCTGGTGTGAACAGTTTCCATATGCGTTGGGAAACCCAGACATGCAGGGGCTCCCTCCACTGTGACACTCACTTCATCGCAGTGGCCCAGAACCAAGCACAGTATCTCTGCGGTGGGACTGATACATATTTGTTTACACTTCAATAGAAAAGTGAGAAACATCAACCAAAACAAGCAGGGTGTATACATCCCATTACATTCCCACAACTTTTTCTGAAAACACTAAGACTTGGTATTTTGTGATTTGGCCTTTCAGGAACTGTGTGCCCAGCCCTCAGGCTGGGGCCTGGCCTGCCCATGCCGGGGCCTACCTGCTTGCAGTAATCACATCGGGTCAGCATGAGGCAATGCTTCCAGTAATGGAGATCCAGGCCTTCCTCTGTGAAGGATTCACTCCTTTCCCCACAAAAAATACATAAACTGAAACAAAACAGAGAAGTAAGAAGGCACAGATAGAGTTGAGAAATGTCCATTCTGCTCCGACTGTCCCGGGAGACTCTTCATTTCCCCGATTTGGCCCCCAGTGGGCAGGCATCCCCCTCCTCCCAAGCTGGCCTCCATTGGCTCCAGGAGGTAGAGGCCCCACCTCACCGGAAGGGTCTCAGGGGGGCCGGACGGGTCTTATACAAGGGCTGTGGAAAGAGTCTTCCTCAAGTAGGTGTTTGAGATCAATTAGTTTAAGACCCCTTCAAATTCCAACTCATCAGCATAACCAAGCAGGAAGGGTATTTAAGTCATACAGGAGGATGAGATGAAGTCATTGCCCTAAATTCCCTGTAGATTCGTGTGGTCCCCGTGCAGCCAAAGGCATCTGCTCCTCCAGCATCGGTGCCCATAAGAGTGCCTGTGACAGGCAGGCTGTGGCCTTCTGCTGGGCCAAGGGCGGGACGTCACCCAGACTCAGCTGAATGCTGGCCAGGCGAAGGGGTGGCTTTCCCACACTCAGAAATGACCAAGAAGAGCCAGTTAAGATGTCACAGTAAGCGAGGGAGTGCAGAGGGACCTCACAGTGTCTGCATGTGGCTATCCCTCTAATTGTTGTTAGCAGGGGCTACACACAACTTTACTCACTTATCTAGAAAGTGATTATCTGGAGTTTCTAGAGCAGTAGGTGGGGCTGCTTTCCTTCCTTGAGTTTCTGAAGAAAATAAAAAGAAAGCCATTTAAAAACTTTTTGTAGACATTATCTCTCAATTTTCAATGAGTTTGATGTGAAATCTATTTTAAAATTAGGCGAGGTGCTAAGGTGCTCTTTCACATCCCGTGCTGAAATGCGGCAGGGGCTACAGCCCTTCACTGAGTGAATGACGGTGGCTTCCACAGGCAGTTTTTGTGGGAGACCTACATACCCCGAGTCTTTGACTTCACCTCCTCACTTTCTTTTTCCTAAGAGACAAAAACAGGCAGTTTAGGGACAGACAGCGGCAGTGAGAGCCAGTGAATCCAGGATACATTCGACCTTGGAAATGTGTTCTTGGGTTCTGTTTCAGAATTTCTACCAACAGTAACAGGACCGAGAGGGCCCTCCCTGCAGCTCCTGTCCTGCTCCAAGGAAACCACCCCTTGTCCAGGCCTCCCCCCTTCCAAGTCGGGCACCCCTCCTCGGTGTCTGCCCCTCTCCCGTGGGCTCCCTCTGGCCCCCAGGGCACCCCGTTTCATCTCCTCGGGCTTCCTGTGGCCGCCTGCCTTTCCGTGGCTCAGCCGTCTCCCCAGTTCTGTCTGTGTGATGACCAGGGCTCCTGCCTTGTGTCTGCTCCCCTCTCTCCCAGCCTGGCAGTCACAGCTCCCATCTCCCTCCCACTGGCTCCTCCTGCTCTCCTGCCACTGTGTGTTCACTCTTCCAGTGGTTTGGGCACACATCCGGGGAGACCGGTGATTTCCGCCCTCTCCCTCCACAGCCTATGTCATGCCAGGCAAACCCTGGAGGCCTGACTTCAAAACATGCCCAGAGTCCAGGTCTTCCACCCACATCTCTCACCAGGACTGCGGCTACTGCTTCTGAAGGCTCTCCAAACATAGCAGCTGAGGAGACTCTTTGGTCCCTCCTCAGAGAGGTGACTGACTTGCTCGTAGCCTTGCTGGCTTTCTCAGCCTCTCCTGACTTATCCTGGGTGTCCGCGCTGCCTGTGGTGCACCAGCCAGGGGCTTCCCCGAGCCCTTGGCTCCCCGGCTCCCATCTCGCTGGGAAGCTCTCATCTCTGTCTCCAGCACCTGAGGCCATCCATTTTCTCCTTCAGGCCCTTCCTCAGGACAGCTTCCTGAGGCCTCCTGCTCTGCTCCCTTGGGACCCCTGCCCTGGCAGCCTTCCCTCCTTGACGAGGCATTTTTATATTCTCCTTATTTACTGCCCATCTCACCCTGACCAGTGAGAGTCCACAGGGCAGGGCCATCAGTCTTCTCTGTCTACTGGGGTGTCCCTGGTTCCTAGAAGAGGGCCTGGTATACAAGTGCTTAATACGTAGTTGTGGGCTAACCAAGCAAGTTGGCACCACAGAGTCCGTAGGCTGAGGTGGACCCCTGGCAGCACGGGCAGCCGTCCATCCAATGGGCCTCTGTCACACTTCCTGCCATGTTGCCTTCCCCTTATGCCCAGGGACGCTTAGGCCCAGGTGGCATTCCCAGCAGACTGGATGGGAAGGTCCCTTAGTCCCAGCAGAGTTTCACTGCTGGGTGGTGGTAAGTGGTGGACACGGCTATGGTAGGTCCCGCTGGTCTCCCAGTCTCCTCCCAACCTTGAAGCTCCGGGAAATGCTGACTCACGTTTTCTGCCTGCTACTCAGCCTTCTAAACACCACTGGGGCCTCTACCCACACTGAACAGGTTTTGAACTCACGGGGTGACCAGCCATCCCAGCCTGGGGGCTTTGGGGCTTCCTGAACTTGAGGTTTTTCAGGAGAACAGGGACCTGGGTCACCCTGTCACTAGCATTTAAATGTGTTACAGCGTGGGTATCACCTGCCACATTGGTAGAAGATCAGATCCTACATCACAGGAAGTAACTTCTCTCAAACTCAATCACTGAATATGAGAAACACATAAGAATGTGATCTGGGAGCTGGACACGGACTGAACAGGTGAATATTAAACTTGCAAATGGGGCTCACGTGATTTATATGCCTAAGAGTGAAGAAAGCAAACTTAATGGATTCTAGGCATCAAAAAAATACTAATTAATGAGAGGTGGGCTTATATATTTTTCAGGAGACCAACATAATCAATGCTAAAAGGCGAATTTGAATTTTAGTTTTAAAATTTAATTTAGCTATGTATGCTTTGAGCAGCTTAGAAAACTCATTAGTGATTTTCAAATCCTTTTTTCTAAAACTCGGGAGCAATCAGGAAATTAAAAATATTCTAGCATTCACAAAAGTTCTGGAGATGGATGGTCTTGAGGGCTGCTAACAATGTGAATGTGCTTAATGGCATAGAACTGTACACTTAAAATGGCTAAAATGGTAAATATTACATTATACACATTTTCCACAATGAAACAAGTGGAAAAGGAAATTCTACCATTCTCAGAGCCGCCTCACTAGTCACCCACAGGCAGCAGGCGGGGCCCTGGGCCTTCCTTGCCCCGCCCATGCCACCTCACCCCATGCCCCACTCCCACCGTGTGAGGGTAGGGCTTGGTTTTGCTCCTTGCTATACTTTCAGAGCCCAAAATTGTCAGGCACACAGACACTGAGTAGCAGCAGAGCCTGGACTGTCCTGGCTTTGCCACTTACTAGGTCATGACCTTGAGCAAGTCTTATTTGCATACTAGGAAAAATAATGCATGCCTGGCCTTCTTCGGCGGGTGGCTGTGAGACTGACCACAACTGGAAGTGTCTATAAACACCATTTACTGGGTGGTGCACCATGGGCCTCATCTCTGTGCCCCTTTTCTCCACTCCTTGCGGCCTCTCTTCCCCTTTCCTTAGGGTTAGCTGACATTCTAGCATTGAGCTGAAATGTTACTGTGACTTTTTGCCACAGGAAATTTCAACATATATTTTGTCACATTTTGTTTCTTTTTAAAAACATTTTGTCTTTTTGTTAAACTGTGGTGACAGGGGCCTGACCTCTTACAGGCTTGGGCTGACACAGGCCTTGAGGCCCTCTCTCTCTGCTCAGGCACTGCGTCACTGGCCACCTCATCCCTTTCCCCTTCTCCTTCTTTCCTAAAGAAGTTTTCTTTTGACTTAAGGACTTAATTACAAAATCAGTAGGAAACTGAATCACAGAAGCAGCAAAGTTCAGAAAGGTTTATACTCAGCGCAACACTGCCGGACCCCCCCATAGGTGGCCTCCCCAGGCTCTCGGGCGGGGCACTGACCGGGCACCTTCCTTTTGGAGGACACAGAAACCATACTTTCATGTCTAAGCGTATCTTCTCCATGGCCCCTGAAGGCTAGGAGCTCTGCACAGGAAATCGGTCCCTCTACCACCTCCTCACCCCCGAGTTTCTCTCTAGACACTGCTGCAGCCACCCCTCTGTGAACATGGGGAACACGATTATCCAACATCGAATTCAAACTATCTAAGGGAGGATTCCTGTTATTTACCCCAAAACTAAAGAAAAAACAAAGGAGACATCATTTGCACAGTGCCAGGTAAAGCAAATCCAGTGTGCCATGTGTCTGCGTAAGCAGGGTCACAGGCCGCCAACCGGAGTGCTGAGGATGGCTGAGGAAGGGCGAGGAAGGGCCTGGGATGGGCCGAGGAGGGGTACGCTTACCTTCACAGCTGGGGCTTCTGCCCGTGTCTCTCTCAGGGCTGCCAACTGTCCTTGTAAAGCTTTAATTTCTTCTTTCTTCCGTTTTTCTGCCTCTTCTGTAGCCGCTTTTTTCTGTGCCTGATATGACAATTACTCTTCCATCAGAATTGCTTTTGAGAGCAGTCTTAGAAATTGGAAGACTAATTACAGTGTATGAATCACGTTTCTCATATAATACAGTAATCGCTAAAACTAGGAATATAACTAAGGTTATGCGTACATTCACCAGATTAATTTAACAAATGTTTCCTGAGCGCTAAAAGCTGCCAACATCCTTGAGGCTGTCATCCTTCCTGTCTACAGATGGGGAACTGAGCGTCTCATGGGCACAAGGTGGAAGGGCTGGGATGGGAGCTCAGGGCACCAGCACGCTGAGGGCGCTGTGTCTCCCACACGTGCGGCTCCTCAGATACCTCGCTGTATTCATGCACCAGACACTTCTTGAGCACAGGGTCAGGTCATGACTGCATTGGAGTTCACTTACCTTAATTTCAGCATCTGTAGGTCTGCCATCTATTTTACGAAACCCCTCAAAAATTGTTTTATAGAGAACATTTTTGCGTGTGGTGGTGTCATCTGGAGGGAGGTACTCTAGAATGAAAGCCCGGTGCTGTTGATACATGTCCAGGATAATTCTAACTGCCGTCTCTCGGACCTCATACACTCTGTGATCCAGGGCGCTCACTGAAAACTAAAAATAAAGTTGGGAGGGGTTCTTGTTGTTACTAAGCTTTAAAATAATGAAATTTACTTTTTTCCAGCATAAAAGAAATATAGGTACCTTATAGACATCTGAAAAGTGAAATCCTCAGAATTCCAGCTATTATGCTATTATGATACTGTTTACCTTCCACATGTAGCTGAAACTTATGTTGTATGTATAACTTGTGTTTTTGTTTTTTTTCCACTTAACATATTCATAAGCACTTTATAGGTTATATCCTGGGACTTCACATTAAGTATTACACAATGTTCCATTCACAGAGAAGAGGAAATATAATAAACTTCATGTATCGCCCACCTCCATTAATCGGTGTTATAACTTTAGTTATAGATCTTTTCTTTTTGTTCCAAGGAAATAAAACACCTCGGCTATCATGCAAATCCCCTTTGAAGTGCCCCTGGCCTTGCTGCCTTCTCATTCTCCTCGGACGCATGACTGTCTGGAAGCTGGCATGCCCCCACCTCAGCCTGCGTTTATGGGAGGGTGTGCGCACATAGTTTTTGTCTGATGTTCTAAAGTGCTAGTCCTTCTGAAGTTGTTTTTCTAGGTGATGTCCCTTCTCCAGAGTTGGGCATGGTCCTTCATCCCAACCTGTGCCGTTCATCTAACTGTACTAGGCTTTCTGTCACAGGGGCCTGGTGTCAGGCACTCGTCCCGTCCCGACTGGTCTTCCCATGCTGGGCACATCCACGTCACCCAGCGGCCCCCTGGGTGTCCTCACCTACCACAGCCTGAGCCTGCCACACTGTTTCAATTCCTCCCCAGCTGAGGCACCCCTAGGAGCTGGATCACCTCCACAAGCACCGACCTGAAGGACCCTGCCCCCACTGACCACCTCCTACCTTGCCAGCCCACCGCCTCTGCAGGGCTGGGACCCCTGGTTCCTGCTGCCACACCCTCCCGGCCCCCATCTCCCTCTGGTCCTAGCTGCCCTGCATGCCATTAAGCCACTTCTGGCACTCACACATTCACACGAACCCCCACAGTCCAGGACGCCTTCTCCTTCCTGTGCATTCTCTGATGAAGTGGGCTGCGGCTGCAGACCAGAGAACCAGGCTGCCTGGTTTCACGTGGGTCGTAGCCACTGACAGTGTGCACAGTAAACTGACATGGCCAGCCTGCCTTCTCAGATGTCACGGGGAGCCTCTCACACTTCTTTCTTGCCCCTCAGACCTCCACTGTCTGTTCTTGGCTTTGAGTCGACTGCCTCCTGCCAAGAGGATGACTGGCTCTTGCTCCACTCTGAGCCAGACTTCCATGTGCAGCTCGGAGTCTGATCCCTCTGGCCACCTCAGGGACTCTGCTCCCATGGGGGAACCCTCCTCACCCTTCTCACTTCTGTTCATCTCTCCTTCTCCTTTTCCATCTGGATCAGTACATGCCACCAGCATGTCAACAGACCAGAATATAGCTACGTACTCAACACCAGCCTGCCAGTCATCCCCGGGGCACAACTAACCACACTTGCCAGGCCCCTGTAGCTGGGTGGGGCCATCCTGGTCAATGGAAATGTGGTGGGAGGGGCCTGGCCCATAAAGACTCATGGTTACCACCCTCTGGCCTTTCCTTTATTCAGGGACCTCCAAGGTCCTGTGGGAAAGCCGGTGGCATCCCTGAATGGCTGCATGGCACAGAGCACCTGCTGTCCCTGCAAACCACCTGGACAGCAACAGGAAGGGCGGCACACCTAGACTGCGCCACGCCCTGAAGCTTCAGCATCTTCTGGCAGCCCAGGAGTTCAAATGTGTGGGGCAGCCTCCATGGTTCTGCAGTGGGAGCAAGAAACGGAACATGGAGGCAGGGAAGAAGGAGCCGTGTTGTGTCAGGCAAACAGGGGCTACAACGGTTGTCACGGCCTGCTGAGTGGGTTGTGCTTGAGGCGGGTGAAAACAATCAGGGTACTGGTGTATTTGAGCTACAACCGGTGCCTCTGGCACCTTGACAAAAGAATGAGGGGCCTCAGGAGAATAAGCAGCCGGCGGCCATGAATGAAAGGGTGGGCAGCCCCAGAGGCCTGAGCAGAGGGCACCCTGGCCTGGCATGTGTTAATTGGTATGGGCACAGGAGCCCTCTGAGGGCCAGTGTGAGCAGCCTGCAGGGCCCAGGACAGAAGTGGGCAGCCTGCATGGGAGCCTGCAGCCTAGTCCAGGCAGAGGTGGGGCACTGGCTGGGGAGCAAGTGGTGGGGGAGCCCTGGTGAGCTCTGGGCATTGCTCAGGAGGGGCCCACAGCACTCGGGGAGCAAACGGGAGAAGAGCAGAGCCGTTTGAAGACAAGGGGACGGCTGGGAGACGTGGCTCAGATGCACAGCAGGAGTTTGACACAGACGTGGGAGGTGTGTGGCCTGACACCCATGCAGAGATGCTGAGTGGGCCAGGTCAGAGCCAGAGATTCAGAGCCTTCCACAGACTGCGAGGTGTGGATAGGACCTCCAAGTGGATGTGTGTAAAGAACAGGGAAGGATGAGGCCTGGACGTTTCACATTTAAAAGTTGGGAAGATGAAACATTGGTACAGGCACTGAGACATGGGGCTGAGCGCTACCAGGGGAAGCAGAGTGGAGGCAGTCCTCCCAAAGTGATTTAGTCACTGTGTAAGGCACACCTCTATGCATCAAACATGTGAACAGAGAGGCCTGGACACCATCTGCCTTTCTGCTGTGCAAATCCAACCATGTCAGATCCAAATCCAGTCTCTGAGCCAGTCACTGGATTATGTGGACTCAGCAGAGGAGAAAGACAGCATTTAAATCGTATCAGAGCTGCCTCCGCCTCCTCCAGTACCGGGCACGAAGGGCAGCCAGTCAGGGACGCTGCATGGGAGAGCACCTTACCTGCCTGGCTGGCCAAGATGCTGGCTACACGCTGGGAGCTATACTCCCAACACGTCTGAAATGAATTAGTGGGGAATCTGATTTGGCAGCACCTTTCTCTCCCATGACTGCCATGGCTTCACTGGGGTGTCCACAGCACAGTCAATTCCTGTGCTTGTGCAGTTGCTATCCTCTATCACACTGCACTCACCTCTCACTGACAAGGTTCTTCGGCATTTGTTTATCACACGGACAAGGATCCGTACAGATAGCATAACCCGGGAAGCAGGAAGACTCACATGCTAGGTGGGACAATGGCTATTTTTCTGAACTTATTCATTTAGACCACGAACACTGAGGTGACGCTCCCCATGCTCCAGGCACTATCCCAGTGTGGAGGCCCTGGCAGCCTGGCGCTTACCTCCATCACATCGCCCACGGTGAAGCCTGAGCCCTCGGTGCCCAGGTCTCTGAGCAGCCGGGCCAGGAGGTCTATCTGGCTCTTTGCCAGGTGAGTCGAAGAGTTTGCTTTTAATGGCTGCATCAAGTAAGACGGAATAATTTGGAGAGACTTAACTTCCTTAAACAAGGCCATTTCCTATAAAAGCCAACAGAATTTGTTAATTTTCACTGGAAAGTGCTAGAGACAATTCAGTACCATTTAGTATGATCCTCAAAGTTCACACTGAAGGAAATGAAAAAAGAGGGACTAAAACATGACAGTGACAGACGGCAGTGAAATCATTGCTCTGTGAGCTCATGTTTCTCCTGAAGATAAAACGGCATTAAAACAAAAACCTGAGGGGTAAGAAATAAAGCCATGACCACCTGGAGAGTAATGAAAGCTTTACAAGAAATGTGATTGAAATGTCATGTTTCTCTTCTCAGGATTTTCCAACCTCAAGAAAAAGGCTTTCCAATTTCTAAAATTCTAAAAGAAGTCAGTTTTGCTGTGAGAATCACCACTTCAGTATTTGCTAAATGCCAGCCAAGAATGTAATAATGAGCGATGCTTAGTTGATGGGATTTCTGACAGGTTTCCATAAGAGAATGTTAAGTACCACTCCATATTTAACATCTCTAAATAAAGGAGTGCTCCTGTAATTAAGATATTTATCATGCAATTAGTTGGACACAGAAAAAGGAAGATAAGATAAAACAGTGGAGCATGTGAGGTCAGTCTGGGTGGAAATCCGATTGAACAGGTCTGCAGGTCACAGCAGTAAACCTCTCATCTTGCTGGCACGATTAACGTTATATTCAGGCCTCTGAATGGCTCTGTACAAATAGGAAAGGGAAAAGAATGGGACATTGCTCAGAGCAGCAGGGACCGTGAACTCCCCAAATGACAGATGCCGCCATGGATAAGCCAAATTCAGCTGAGTTCAGCCAGCTGACCGGCGTGCTGGCCAGAAAAGACTCTTAGAGCTGCAGTGAGCTGCTACGGGGCCATGTCAATGGTGGGGGGACCATTTCCGCACCGCCATGCCACTCAGAAATTGATGTGGCTTAAAAATGACAACTGAAGCAATGCCACACTCTCATTCCAACGAGTCTTTTGAGAGATGACATCTCCTCCCAATTCTGAGCTGTTTAACAAGGAATATCTTAGGACTTGATTGTTACTTATCTTTACCTTCTTATTAGTTGCTTATTTCTCTGAGCACACTCACAAAATTTTGTATAAAATTTTAGGGAATTCTATCTCTGATGAACATAGATGCAAAAATCCTCAACAAAATATTAGCAAACCAAATTCAAAAATACATCAAAAAGATCATCCATCATGATCAAGTAGGATTTATTCCAGGGATGCAAGGATGGTACAATATGCATAAATCCATCAACATCATCCACCACATCAACAAAAAGAAGGATAAAAAGCACATGATTATCTCCATAGATGCTGAAGAAGCATTTGACAAAATTCAACATCCATACATGATAAAACTCTCAACAAAATGGGTACAGAGGGCAAGTACCTCAACATAATAAGGGCCATATACAACAAACCCACAGCCAATGTCATACTTGATAGCAAAAAGCTGAACACTTTTCCTCTAAGATCTGGAACAAGACAAGGATGCCCACTCTCCCCACTTTTATTCAACACAGTACTGGAGGTCCTAGCCACGGCAATCAGACAACACAAAGAAATTAAAGGCACCCAGATTGGTAAGGGAGAAGTTAAACTGTCACTGTTTGCAGATGACATAATATTGTACATAGAAAACCCTATAGAATCCACCAAAAAACTACTAGAATAACTGAATTCACCAAAGTTGCAGGGTACAAAATTAAAACACAGAAATCTGTTGCATTCCTGTACAATGAACTAGCAGAAAGAGGAATCAGGAAAACAACTCCATCTACAATTGCATCAAAAAGAGTAAAAGACCTAGGAATAAACCTAATCAAGGAAGTGAAAGACCTATACTCTGAAAACTACAAGATACTCTTAAGAGAAATTAAAGAGGACACTAATAAATGGAAATTCATCCCATGCTCTTGGGTAGGAAGAATTAATATTGTCAAAATGGCCATCCTTCCTAAAGCAATCTACAGATTCAATGCAATCCCTATCAAAATGCCAACAGCATTCTTTAATGAACTAGAACAAATACTTCTAAAATTCATATGGAACCACAAAAGACGCTGAATAGCCAAAGCAATCCTGAGAAGGAAGAACAAAGTGGGGGGGATTATGCTCCCTGACTTCAAGATCTCCTACAAAGCCACAGTAATCAAGACAACTTGGTACTGGCACAGGGAACAGACCCATAAATCAATCGAGGAAGAATAGAGAGCCCAGATATAAACCCATGCATCTATGGTTAATTAATATATGATAAAGGAGCCATGGACATACGGTGGGGAAAAGACAGCCTTTTCAACAGCTGGTGTTGGCAAAACTGGACAGCTACATGTAAGAGAATGAAACTGGATTATTGTCTAACTCCATACACAAAAATAAACTCAAAATGGATCAATGACCTGAATGTAAGTCATAAAACCATAAAACTCTTAGAAGAAAACAGGCAAAAATATCTTGAATATAAACATGAGCAATTTTTTCCTGAACACATCTTCTCAGGCAAGGGAAACAAAATTAAAAATGAACAATGGGACTATATCAAACTAAAAAGCATCTGCACAGCAAAGGACACCATCAGCAGAACAAAAAGGCATCCTACAGTATGGGAGAATATATTTGTAAATGACTCATCTGATAAGGGGTTAACATCCAGACATTTTTCCAAAGAAGAAATTCAGGTGGCCAAGAGGCACATGAAATGATGCTCCACATCCCTAATCATCAGGGAAATGCAAATTAAAACCACAATGAGATATCACCTCACACCAGTTAGGATGGCCAACATCCAGAAGACAAGGAACAACAAATGCTGGTGAAGGTGTGGAGAAGGGGAACCCTCCTGCACTGCTGGTGGTAATGTAAATTCGTGCAAACGCTGTGGAAAGCAGTATGGAGGTTCCTCAAAAAACTAAAAATAGAAATACCATTTGACCCAATAATTCCACTCCTAGGAATTTACCTGAAGAAAACAAAATCTCTGATTCGAAAAGTCATATGCACTCCTGTGTTTATCACTGCACTGTTTGCAATAGCCAAGATAAGGAAGCAACCTAAGTGTCTACCAATAGATGAATGGATAAGAAGATGTGGTACATATACACAATGGAATATTATTCAGCCATAAAAAGAAAAGAAATCCTGCCATTTGCAACAACATGGATGGGTCTAGAGGTATTATGCTCAGTGAAATAAGCCAGGAGGAGAAAGACAACTACCATATGATTTCACTTATTTGTGTAATATAAAAACAAAGCGAAACAGAAGGGACAAAACAGCATTAGACTCATAGACACTGAGAAGTGATCAGTGGTTACCAAGGGGGAGTGGTGGGGGCAGGGGACTGTTGAACTACTGTAATGTACATTTGATAAAACAAAATAAAAAAATATTTTAGGGAATTCATAGAATTTCTGAAGCTCCACATGGACCTTTACTTAAGAACACCTAGACTAGGTGAACTCACTAGCTAAAGATAGCACAATACAGTTTCTAACCACTTGGTATAAATGTGAGCTGAGAACCTCTTACTCATTTACTTTTATCTCAGTACTTCCCACAATACCTAGCCTAGAGAGGCATTATTTGTTGAAATAATAAAATATTTATGTTGACAGTTATGTATTTACTATTTCTTTAGCCCCAATTTTCTGTTCTTATTTTTCCATGTATTTTTATTTCTTAAAAAAATTAATAGCATTTGTCGAATAAGAGAAACACTAGAAGAAACAAATTGTACATTTTAATCAATGTTTATCATCTGAGGCAAACTTTACCTCTTGGAGCATAAGGAGAACATGACTGAATCCCTAGGGAACAGAGAACGCTCTTGGCTAGAGATGGACTTTTGTATTAAGAAAACCAAGTACCATAATTTATGTTATTATTTACAGCCTCCAATTTTACAGCCAAGTTCATACCTGAATAAAATTTGAAGCTATAATGCGGAGGCGTGCAGAAGAATCTCCAGCCCTGGTGAGCAGAATAGGAATGGTTCTTTCCACACAATGACTTGTTTCAAGTTTACTCAGTTTATGTTTTGGAATATATTGTGTAATTATCATTTTTAACAATTTCAAAGAAGCCTGGAAGACCTAAGAAAAAATGATAGAGACAGAGGAGCTCCTGTAACTGAATCCCACAGAAGTAAGTGTGACATTTACTATTGGTAGTAAACATGAGCGGTAATGGAGGTCACCCACTCCCTGTCTGAAGGGCTGGAGGAGGCCAATTGCTTCCTCAGTAGAGTCTTGGCACGGGGAGGCCCGCATTCTCATTTTACTGTGTCCTGCCGCATGTGACACTTCCTGCCAAGCGAGCACCTATCACCCTGCTGAGTGGGACATGCACTCTTGGATAGATGTGGTGGTGGTGCTGTTTCGAGTTAGAAAAACAGTGACCCCCAAGCTCCTCAGGCCTCGTGAACCAAACACTCATCACAGTGAGCCAGGCTCTGGGCCGGGCTTTCGGAAGTGTGGGGAAAGCTGCCTGCCCAGGGATGGTGGAAGGAGCAGCACGCAGGCCACAGACTCTGCCCCGAATGCCTTTCCTGCTGGAGAACCTGAACGCCTGGTGGCGCCACCACCCTGTAGGACCATCATGCAGTGACCAGGCTACCTCTCGGGCTACTCTCACCTCTGGGGAATGTCACGGCATGTCATACAGACACTGGGGCCTCACCGGGGTTACTGTGTCTCTGACGGCTCTTCTGATGAGAACAGTGGCAGCTCTCAGGGTATTCTTCACATCCTCCTTCGAGGTCCCGACAGGCATCTCCACCAAGTGTTTATACAAGGCGAGCAGCGCGTCTTCCCGGTATGACCATGTCTTGGAATAGGCCCCAGCAACCTGCCACAGACCGAGTCTTGCTGACTCAGAGCGGGCATTTCTGTGACATCACCGCCACCCCCACACTGTGCAACCGGGCCTTGGTTTCAAATGAAGAAAAATCTTTTCTAAGAACAGGATAATCATTTTTCTAATAAGGAAAGCTTAAGACTATATTGAAATATGGACAGTATTAAGACCTCCACCAGGAGAGGTTTCGAGTCGAGCACTCAGGAAAAAGCTGCTGGGCTCATTTTGCGTAGGTGATGTGGTTGGCTTCCATTTTGCTCTATGCTGCCAGCATTTCCCTGGGACGGGTGGGTGTTGGCAGAGGGAGCTGTGTTCAGTCTGGCTCTGTCCATACCAGAAACGCCCAGCCTTAGACGAGTGCTCATACGTAAGATCCTAAAGTCTGCTTATGCTTCTGTTTTGCATACTCAGTAATGAACCCAGAACTCTTCAGTGGCATAACTGGGACAGACAGAATGAACAGGGTGACACTACGTGCCCGATACAGCATGCACGGCACCTCCTTTCTTACCAAGGTCTCCCCGAGCACCTCCACGGCAAAGCTGGCTTCCCTCAGGGCCTTCTCTGTTAGGGGCTCAGGCTCGCCTCCAGAGCTTCCTTTGGGAGCCTCGCTGGCATCCGTGTCACTTTTCTGGGGCTCTGGGGCCACCGCAAGCTGCCTGCGGACAGTGGGAAGAGGCCGCTCGTCGTAGGGCAGGGCCTCGAGCTGTGGGAAAGGAAGGGCAGCTGCAGAGCTCAGCGGGCTGGGACTCTCCCCACCTGAGGTCCTGCGCCTACCCCCACAGGCTTCCTGCTCCACTGACCCAGGCTGACCTGTGGCCTTTTGATAAATTATCTGTCCCATCTGATCAGAATAATTTATAGAATAGGATGTAACTGGAAAAATCAGATGGGGGTTTCTATTCTGTAAACTCATTAGAGACCTAATAAAAAAGCAATGCAGATTTTGGCTCAACTACTATTTACCCCCAGCCATTTCAGTCCAATCGACATGCAGATTGCTGAACTAAAAGCTTACTTTTTTTCTGACAAGGCCTCGATTTTGTTCTTATTTCATGACTTAGAAATAAGCACTGGGCCTCATTTTAAACATGCTCATTATCCAGCAGCCTTACACTTAAAGCAGGCAACAAGTTACAGATGTGCAAATAGCCTCTTTCCACAGTGCCTCCTGGCTCTGGGAAGGCTGCTGTCTAATCCTTCCTCCACTACTTCCAGACATGCTTACTGAGCAGTGAGTGCATGCCCGCCAGGCCCCAGGGCCAGAGCTTCTGTTCTCATGGGGGAGATAGGTACACAGTGGGACATAAGTAGCCAACTCTCAGGGAATTAGGTGGGAATAGAACGAGAGCAATTCCTGAGTCCCTCTCTGAGGCAGCTGTCACTGTGGGGCTGAGCAGACAAGGGAGCTATTTATTCACACTTAATACTTATGGAGATATTGAGTGTATACCACGTGTGAGCATAAGTTTGTCGTATTCTAAAATTTACTCAGGTTTTACTAAAATGCCAAAAGAGGAGAAATTAGAGTATTTTGAAGTTCAGTTATTACATAACTTATAACAATCAAGCTATAGTTGAGAGGTCATGGGTGGGATGACAGTGACACTCAAAGATGCATCCAGGGGTGCAAGTATCTCGGGGGTGGCTGACAGTACGGCCCTCCCTGCTCTGCCAGGCCTCGGGCTGCAGCAGGCACCTGCATGGGTCCACCTGGCATCCCCCTGCCCAGCGTCCACTGGCTACACAGCCATGCCTGTCAGCAGAAGCTGCAGGGGCCTAACAAACCGGGCTGCATGCTTCCCCTCTTTGGTTCTCGTCATCACTTCAGGGCTGGCCTGTGGCGGAGGCCCATCCAGTTGGGCTGACCTGGGGACTCTTGCCTAGAGGGGTGAGCACTCCCTGTCAGGGCAGACCTGAAGCCCAGGGCCACGGGACAGTCCCAGCCCTGCGTGACTTGGAACCACAGAAAAGAGTTGAAGGATAGGAAGAACCCAGGCTTTGATGACATTGTTGAGCTACTGAATCAAAGTGACCCTGGAACCCACCTGAATTCTTAGGTTCCTGGTCACAGAAGCCAGTGACCCCCATGTGAGCCAGTTCTCTGACACTTACAGTGCAGCAAGTTCTCCTAGCAAAGTCACCACATGGCTTGTGCCGAGGGTGGTCTCATTAGGCACTTTACAAGCACAGTGTCGTTTATTCCTGGAAATAACCCTTTTAAGTGGGGGTCCATACACTTGCAGAAGAGAGACCACCGGCGATGGGGCAGAAGCAAGCAGGAGGCTGATACATCCCCTGTGCTGGGAAAGCCCTGGCACAACACAGGTCCTCACTACATACCTGCTGAGTAAACCGCACACGACTGCAAACCAAACTGTCTACGTGGGTCTGGAGACGCAGGTCTGGGGCAGGTGGGGATGGGTCTGCTGTGGACCGCTGAGGAGAGGCATCTGGCGGGTGCACCAAGGGCTTCTCCGGAAGGAACGACTCTGTGAACCAGCTCCCTGCTGCTCTGTCGTCTTGCAGCAGAGAGGGCACGGGTCGTTGGTGGCGAGGGCTGCTGGGGTGAGCAGGCAGATGGAGGGGCAGGTCTGAAGGCCTCTGCACCTGAGGAAAACAGGACACTCAATTCCCAATGCCATGGGCCCCAGCACCTGGAGGGTGGTGGTCCAGGAAGGCAGAGTGATGGTCTGCACTGAGTGCCCTATGGTCTTGTCGCACCTCGCCCCATCTCGGATGGCTGCTTAGTGGACCCCAGGAGTGACATGCACACCACAGCTGAGGGTGGTGACGAGTGTGGGCCACTGCAATGTGGAGAAGCAGGACAGGGCAGGGAGCACCTGGGCTGGGCCCAGACAGACTGCTGAAAGCCTGGCTCTGGGGTGTCCCTGCGTCAGCAAAAGCAGGTCACTGTGTCCTTGTCACAAGTGAGCTGGATTTTGTAGTGTGCGCTGGGCATGCAGGAAGTGCTTTAGACAGGCTATCTCATTTTATGCTCACCATTTTGACCCCCTGTAAACCTGAGTGAAACTGAGGCATAGTTCAGACAAGGGTTAAGCTGTGGTCACGCAGCACCATGGTGGAGCCGGGCATTGAGTGGAGGCAGTCCGGCGCCAGGGTCTGCCTATCCACTGTGACTCTGGGCCCGGGTCCTGCTCTGTAGTGAGGCGCCAACCGCCCTCCCACATGGGCTCTAGAGCCAGGAGCAGAGCACCTCCATGGAGCACGTTCTCAAGCTGGGCTGGTAGGGTTGTGGTCCCACAGCACTCCCAAGGGGTGCGGGGGCCCGGGCTGTCAGCAATTCATTTCACAAACAAGGAAACCGAGAGGGAGGGATGAAGTGACTCCTGGCAAAGCGGCAGAGCCAAGGCCTTCCTGGCCCCAGACGTGTCCCTTTCTCTCCTGGGAATTCTCCTGCAAGAGCGCATGAAGGCAAAGACTACCCGATGCGGCCACAGGAGCTGAAGTCGCCTGCCTGGAGTGTCCCCTGAGCATTACACATGTGCGTTTCACAAAGTTGGTACGCCGTGAACTCTGGTCGCCTGCTGCCTCTCTGGGGCCCGGCCCTGGCACCTACCAGGTCAGGGTCTGCGAGGCTGCGGAGCGCCAGCTGCTCGTACACCTGTGCGCGGAAGAGCTCCATCTGCTGCTTCTTCTCCTTGGCGAGGTCATAGTCCTCCTTCTCCACCGCGCAGCGCTTTTCTACCTCATACCGCCCGAGGCGCTCACCAACCTGCAGGCACAACGTTTGCTGGCTTTCAAACAGGAACCAACTCCCATCAAGGGCAAACACAGCATTTAAAGCCAGGCTTCCATGAGAGTGGCTACCTCTGCAGCTGCAGGGGGCAGGGGGCAGCGCAGAACGAGGGGGCCCCGTCCACCCACAAAGGTGGTGCTGCGTGTCACTGCAGCATCAGCAGTTCAGTCATTTTTAGAACCTCTCTCGTGTTTCCTACTGTTCTGTGGTAGCAGCTCAGCACGTGGGGCTGATGGCTGAGGGCAGGTCTGGGGAGCGGCCTGTGCTGCCGTTTCAGTCTCTGTTCAGGCCCTCAGCTGTTTGTAGCGGACTCACGTCTGTGGACCCACGCTAATCTCCACAGCTTTTACTAACCCTTCATTTCCTTTAACATTAGGGTATTTAGACATAAAACCTGTCCCGGACGGGAAGAGCAGCTCTTCTCTCCAGAGGCTGTACCTTTTGCAAGTCAGCGATGGCCTGTTTCAGGTTCTTGGCATAGTCGTACTGTTCCTTCTGCACAGCTTCATGCTTTCTCTCATCTAATTTGCGTATAATCTGTGCAACTTCTGGATCTTGGTACATATCAAAAGCTAAGTCATCGAGTGGAGAAATATAGTCAGACTTCCTAAAGAAAGAAATGAGCATCTCAGTGCCTATGTTGATCCATGTGGCAATGTAACGGCAGGGGCGGCACTGCGGGCTCAGGGCCGAGTGTCGCTCACCCCAGCGGTTCCTGCCCGAGAAAGCAGGGGCTCGGCGAGGTTCATAGTGGGCTTCAGGTCAAGGCTCGAGAGGGCACGTGGGTCTGACTCCACAGCTCTGCCCTTGATCATCAATTAAACTGCACTCAGGCTGTCAGCACCTTTGGTGCCTCCATTCATTCATTTGCTCATTCATTCAACAATCATTCAGGGTGCAAACTCTGTGCCCGACACTGTTCTAGGTACTGGGGACATGACAGTGCATGATCATCTGTAGAATGGGGCAAACCAAAACCAAACCAGGGGCTGGCCAGACCCCACCCTGGCAGAGCTGGAACCGGGGGCCCTAGGGGAGCAGTCACTGTGATGAGCAGCCAAGACAGAGAATCGCCATGACCCGGCCTGATGCTCAAGGGTCAAATACATGATGTCACCATCAAGTCCTGCAGGAGACGGAAAATCCTTCCAGGAGTAAACGGCCTTTCCAGCTATCTGAGGGATCCTTTTCTGATTAAGGTCACCTCTATTTGCTCCTTCAAGGTCCATCGTGGGCTGACGGCTCTCTTCTGGGTCTAACGTTTAGGACAGTAATGCCAGTCTAACTACTCAGCAACACTGCTAACAGAGGACAAGCTTTTAAGTCTCTGTGTGTCAACTACATGAAATCAGCCTGTAGTGAGCTTTGTCTTGGCTATCTTTACATATGGATAAATTTAAATTAAAATAGTACTTGTAACAACTCAGAGAAGACAAGTAGTGATTCTATAGCATCTCACTACGCTGATGGACAGTGACTGTAATGGGGCTGGTGGGGGGGACCTGATGAAGGGGTAGTTTAATAACCGTAATATTGCACATGTAATTGTAGATTAATGATAAAATAAATTATATTAAAAAAATAGTACTTGTAAAAAGTTTGGGTGTCTAATAAACTAAAACAGGATACAGGACAACCTCACCTTTCAAAATGACCTGGTGTCCCCCAACACCTCCCATGCCTGCAATTCCGGCAGTTTGCTCAGAGCAACAGCACCTGGCTCGGAGGCCCACAGCTTAGGCAGCTTTGAGCAGCATCAGTTAACCTCTGGGGTGACTGAATGGTGACACATGGTGTGTCTGCATGATTGCTTTACCTATTTTTACCTAAATCTCTTTTACCATCTTAGGTCTAAGTTGCTTTGCCTTCAAGTCCTAGAGATGAAAAAAACAAAGACTTCGTTTCATTATAAAAATGCTGCAAAGAAAAAAAATGATGTTCCTGGCATCCAGTCAGAACTCCAGCCTGGGGCAACTGGCGGGTGAGTCTCAACCTCCCGCGGTGCCCCCGGTGGGGACCAGCGGCTGCAGGTCTGGGCCCGCATGGCCCTTCTGAGCACCTCCTTTGCACAGGACTCTCTTACCTGACCCTCAGAAAGCCCTGTGGATGCGGCGGCCCACCATCCCACCAGGCTGACGTGATCGAGAACTGATTCACATAGAAACAAAATAACCCTGAGAACTTTTATCGGAAATGCCAAATGGGGTCCAAGAGTCGAGCTGTCCCACCAGCTGGAGCGTCACTGAGGGCAGAGCAACTGCTGTCGTGGACACGGGGGGCAGTGGGGGGGGCCCCCAGTGCTCCCCCAGGCGCTCTGGTCCCCGCTGCTGCCGCTGGTACTGTCAGGCACCAAGAGCCTGAGGTAGAGACTGAGAAGCCAGTGTGCTGACCGCACGTTTCATCACGTTTCACCCACTTCACCTCGTAGGTACTCCACACTCCTAACTGCCTGAGGGCCTGCAGGGATGCGAGGCCTCTGCGGGAAGCCAGGTTCACTATCCCCAGGTGTACACACCTGGCATAGCAGATGGCTCATGAGGCACCACAGAGCAAACCTCTGTGTTTCATGCACAGGAGGGCCTGGCTTGGGCACTCACTGCTTCACGTCAGCAGTCTAGGCGACATGCAGGTGGAAGTGGGGAACCTGAAGTGTGGGCAAAAGCCAATCCTCTATTAAAACCTAAGTGATTTTTCTTTTTGGGAAGCCTCTGTCAGGGAAGGGGACGAAGTACCATTTGAGTTCCTCCTTCCGTAGGCTGGCGCCTTTGGAGGGGTTCCCCTGGCTTTAATAAACAGTGGGCGAATGGCACAGGTGCCCCAGGAGCTCTCTGGTCTGAAGAGGCACCTTGCGGACAGGGGGCTGCAGAAAGGACCATGATCCCCAGACTGCTCTCTGCTCTGCCCTACTGCAGGTCCTTACCTGTTAAGAGGCAGAAAAACTAGCAAATGCATGAAGTTGTCAGGTACAGGACACAGAGGCACAAAACCTGACATGTGACTCCCTCGTCCCTTGAGAATAAGTTAAGTTTTAAAGCAGATATAAGATGAAGCCTCCAGTAACTGAAAATTGGGTCCATTAATACCCTTAACTCCTACCTATGGAGCTGCCCATGCCAATAAAGTGCCACAGGATGGCTGACAGATCTTTTCTCTGAATGCATTTTAGGAACTTTCTAGTAATACCTGAACACACAAGAAATGAAGCTGTCTCTGAAGGGCAGATCATGAAGACATGCTAAATAAGGCAGTGACCCTAATCTTCAGGTGGACTTAAGGCAATCCTTCAGTGGCTTATCCAGCACAGGCTGAGTTCAGAGGCCTCACATCCAGGTTCCTTTGGGAATGATTCACACTTTGGTGATTCTGCCTTGTGGTAGCGGGACTCTTACCCAGAACAGGGGCCTCCGAGAGCTGGGTCCTCTGTGTTGTGGCCCACGTAATGGTCAATCAGCTTCTCTCTAGAGGTCTTTGGGGGCAAAAAGTCCTGCTTAGTATCTCAGAGGAAAAAAGGAATGACACAAAACATGAATTAAGAGATGATTTGATGGAAGATGGCGGTGTGAACAGGGCGGCAGAAATCTCCTCCAAACACTATATTTATCTACAAAAACACAGCAAATACATTTATTCCTAAAAGAGAGACGAGAATACACAGGAAAGCGCACAGCGTGCAGCGACACCCGAAAGCACTCGGCACCCCAAGAGGCGGGTAAGATCCGGAGCCGCGACCCGGCGGGACCCGAGCCCTCCCCCACCCCAGCGCACCGGCAGGAGGAGAGGATTCAGAGCCGGGAGGGAGTGGAAGTGCACCCCGCGAAGTAGCCAGCCCCGGTGATCTGCGCGGGGAGCGCTGACCCACATTGCGCAGTGCAGCGGAGATTGGAGAGACAGAGGGGCAGGATCTGAGCAGGAACGCGCCAGGGTGCTTGCAGCCGGCTCCCGGGAAGGAAAAAAAAAAGTGCGCGCTTTCTTCAGCGGTCTTAAAGAGACAGGAGCCCAGCGGAGGAGCCGGATCGCCCCAGCACACTCAGCCCAGCAGGCTGGGAGTCCTGGGGAGTTTCAGACGCCTTAGCTGGTGACTGAGGAAGCGTAGCCATACTTACACTTTCCACTGAGATCAACAGCCTCCTATTCGTTCCCACCCCTGCCCGAGCGATAAAGGGTCCTGCGGAGCAGCACAGTCACAGCTGTGGAATAGTGGGGCAATAGCGCCACCTAGAGCATTCCCACAGAATCTACGTCTGGTGGGCATTTTTTTTGTTTTGTTTTGTTTCTTGTTTTGTTTTTGTTTTTTCTTTTCTTTCTTTTTTATTTTGTTGTTTCTTTCTTTCTTTCTTCGTTTTTTTCTTTTTTTCCCCCTTTTTTTTTCTTCTCTTTTTAAAGTCTTAAAGAGCCCAGCTGACATACGTGGCAACTATCAGTGACCAATTCTACAGCCATGAAAAGACAGAGGAATATGGTTCAGACCAAAATCAACCAGACAACCCCAGAGAGGGAGTCTGAAGGATGGAAATGCACAGCCTCCCTGAAAAAGAATTCAGAATAAAAGTCATAACCATGCTGATGGACCTACAGAGAAATGTGCAAGAGCTGAGGGAGGAAGTGAGGAAACTGAGGAAAGACAATGCAGAAATCAGACAAGCGATCGACAGGCTTAACAGCAGACTGGAAGAGATGCAAGAGACTGTTAATGGAATAGAAATCAGAGAACAGGAATACAGAGCAGCTGAGGCAGAGAGAGATAAAAGGATTTCTAGGAATGAAAGAATAATAAGAGAACTGTGTGACCAATTCAAACGGAACAATATTTGCATTATAGGAGTACCAGAGGAAGAAGAGAGAGAAAAAGGGATAGAAAGTGTCTTTGAAGAAATAATTGCTGAAAACTTTAACTCGCTGGGGAAGGAAATAGTCTCGCAGTCCACCGAAGCCCACAGATCTCCCAAAAAAAGGGACCCAAGGAAGACAACACCAAGACACATAATAATTAAGATGGCAAAGATCAAAGATAAAGATAGGGTATTAAAGGCAGCAAGAGAGAGAAAAAAGATCACCTACAAAGGAAAACCCATCACACTATCATCAGACTTCTCAACAGAAAACTTACAGGCCAGAAGAGAATGGCATATTATTTTTAATGCTATGAAACAGAAGGGCCTCGAACCAAGAATATTGTATCCAGCACGATAATCATTTAAATATGATGGAGGGATTAAACAATTTCCAGACAAACGAAAGTTGAGAGAGTTTGCCTCTCATAAACCACCACTACAGGATATCTTAAATGGACTGCTCTACAGGGAAGCACACCTAAGGCTAAAAAGATGTCACCAGAGAAAATAAAATCATAGCAAAGAAAGCAGACCATCCAAATACTAACTAAAGGTAAAGAATAAAACACCTAGTATAGAAAGAATGTTGAAGGAGGAATAAGAAGGGAGAGAAATAAAGAAACATCAGACTGTGCTTACAAAAACTTAACAAGAAAGTTAAGTTAGATTGTTAGATAGTAAAGAAGCAACCTCTGAACCCTTGGT
>JAVSCE010020532.1:0-27164 GCA_032199065.1 Smutsia gigantea
TTTCTTCTATATATGTCTGATAGAATTCAGAGGTGAATCCATCAGGCCCAGGGGTTTTGTTCTTTGGTAGTTTTTTGATTACAATTCGATTTCGTCAGTGGTGATTGGTCTGTTTAGTTTTTCTGTTTCTTGCTTGGTCAGTCTTGGAAGGTTGTATTTTTCTAAGAAGTTGTCCATTTCTTCTATGTTTTCCAGCTTGTTAGCATATAGATTCTCATAATATTCTCTTATAATTCTTTGTATTTCTGTGGGGTCGTCGTGATTTTTCCTTTCTCATTTCTGATTGTGTTTATGTGTGTAGATTCTCTTTTTCTCTTAATGAGTCTGGCTAGGGGTTTATCTATTTTGTTTATTTTTCAAAGAACCAGCTCTTGGTTTCATTGATTTTTTTCTATTGTTTTATTCTTCTCAATTTTATTTATTTCTTCTCTAATCTTTATTATGTCCCTCCTTCTGGTGACTTTGGGCCTCATTTGTTCTTCTTTCCAATTTCCAGTAATTGTGTCTTTAGACTATTCATTTGGGAATGTTCTTCCTTCTTTAAATAGGCCTGGATTGCAATATACTTTCCTCTTAGAACTGCCTTTGCTGCATCCCACAGAAGTTGTTGCTTTGTGTTGTTGTTGTCATTAGTCTCCATATATTCTTTGATTTCTGTTTTGATTTGGTCGTTAACCCATTGATTAATTAGGAGAGTGTTGTTAAGTCTCCATGAATTTGTGAGCCTTTTTGATTTCTTTCTAAAATTTATTTTTAGTTTTATACCTTGGTGATCTGAGAAGTTGGTTGGTAGGATTTCAATTTTTTTGAAATTACTGAGGTTCTTTTTGTGGCCTAGTATGTGGTCTATTCTGGAAAATGTTCCATGTGCACTTGAGAAGAATGTGTATTCTGTTGCTTTTGGGTGTAGAGTTCTGTAGATGTCTGTTAGTTCCATCTGTTTTAGTGTGTTGTTCAGTGCCTCTGTGTCTTTACTTATTTTCTGTCTGGTTGATCTGTCCTCTGGACTGAGTGGTGTGTTGAAGTCTCCTAATATGAATGCATTGCTGTCTATTTCCTCCTTTAATTCTGTTAGTACTTGTCTCACATATGCTGGCGCTCCTGTGTTGGGTGCATATATATTTATAATGGTTATATCTTCTTGTTGGACTGACCCCTTTATCATTATGTAATGTCCTTCTTATCTTTTGCTACTTTCTTCGTTTTGAAGTCTATTTTGTCTGATACAAGTACTGCAACACCTGCTTTTTTCTCTTTGTTGTTTGCATGAACTATCTTTTTCCATCCCTTCACTTTTAGTCTGTGTATATCTTTGGATTTGAGGTGAGTTTCTTGTAGGCAGCATATAGATGGGTCTTGCTTTTTATCCATTCTGTTACTCTGTGTCTTTTGATTGGTGCATTCAGTCCATTTACATTTAGGGTGATTATTGATAGGTATGTACTTATTGCCATTGCTGGCTTTACATTCGTGGTTACCAAGGGTTCAAGGGTTGCTTCTTTACTATCTAACAATCTAACTTAACTTTCTTGTTAAGTTATTGTAAACACAGTCTGATGTTTCTTTATTTCTCTCCCTTCTTATTCCTCCTCCTCCATTCTTTCTATAATAGGTGTTTTATTCTTTGCCTTTAGTTAGTATTTGGATGGTCTGCTTTCTTTGCTATGATTTTATTTTCTCTGGTGACATCTTTTTAGCCTTAGGTGTGCTTCCATCTAGAGCAGTCCATTTAAGATATCCTGTAGTGGTGGTTTATGAGAGGCAAACTCTCTCAACTTTCGTTTGTCTGGAAATTGTTTAATCCCTCCATCATATTTAAATGATAATCGTGCTGGATACAATATTCTTGGTTCGAGGCCCTTCTGTTTCATAACGTTAAATATATCATGCCATTCTCTTCTGGCCTGTAAGGTTTCTGTTGAGAAGTCTGATGATAGTCTGATGGGTTTTCCTTTGTAGGTGATCTTTTTTCTCTCTCTAGCTGCCTTTAATACCCTGTCTTTATCTTTGATCTTTGCCATCTTAATTATTATGTGTCTTGGTGTTGTCTTCCTTGGGTCCCTTGTGTTGGGAGATCTATGAGCTTCGGTGGACTGCGAGACTACTTCCTTCCCCAGCGAGGGAAAGTTTTCAGCAATTATTTCTTCAAAGACACTTTCTATCCCTTTTTCTCTCTCTTCTTCCTCTGGTACTCCTATAATGCGAATATTGTTCCGTTTGGATTGGTCACACAGTTCTCTTAATATTCTTTCATTCCTAGAAATCCTTTTATCTCTCTCTGCCTCAGCTGCTCTGTACTCCTGTTCTCTGTTTTCTATTCCATTAACAGTCTCTCGCATCTCATCCATTCTGCTGTTAAGCCCGTCGATCGCTTGTCTGATTTCTGTATTGTCTTTCCTCAGTTCCCTCACTTCCTCCCTCAGCTCTTGCACATTTCTCTGTAGGTCCATCAGCATGGTTATGACTTTTATTCTGAATTCTTTTTCAGGGAGGCTGTGCATTTCCATCCCTTCAGACTCCCTCTCTGGGGTTGTCTGGTTGATTTTGGTCTGAACCATATTCCTCTGTCTTTTCATGGCTGTATAATTTGGTCACTGATAGTTGCCACGTATGTCAGCTGGGCTCTTTAAGACTTTAAAAAGAGAAGAAAAAAAAAGAAAAAAAAAAGAAAAAAGAGAAAAAAAAGAAAAAAAGAAAGAAAAACAAAACAAAACAAAACAAAAAAACAAAAAAAAATGCCCACCGGACGTAGATTCTGTGGGAATGCTCTAGGTGGCGCTATTGCCCCACTATTCCACAGCTGTGACTGTGCCACTCCGCAGGGCCCTTTATCGCTCTGGCAGGGGTGGGAACGAATAGGAGGCTGTTGATCTCAGTGAGAAGTGTTAAGTATGGCTACGCTTCCTCAGTTGCCAGCTAAGGCGTCTGAAACTCCCCAGGACTCCCAGCCTGCTGGGCTGAGTGTGCTGGGGCGATCCGGCTCCTCCGCTGGGCTCCTGTCTCTTTAAGACCGCTGAAGAAAGCGCGCTTTTTTTTTTTTTCCTTCCCGGGAGCCAGCTGCAAGCACCCTGGCGCGTTCCCCGCTCAGATCCTGCCCCTCTGTCTCTCCAATCTCCGCTGCACTGCGCAATGTGGGTCAGCGCTCCCCACGCAGATCACCGGGGCTGGCTACTTCGCGGTGTGCTTCCACTCCCTCCCGGCTCTGAATCCTCTCCTCCCGCCGGTGCGCTGGGGTGGGGGAGGGCTCGGGTCCCGCCGGGTCGCGGCTCCGTATCTTACCCGCCTCTTGGGGTGCCGAGTCCTCTCGGGTGTAGCTGCACGCTGTGCGCTTTCCTGTGTATTCTCGTCTCTCTTTTAGGAATAGATGTATTTTCTGTGTTTTCGTAGATAAATATAGTGTTGGGAGGAGATTTCTGCCGCCCTGCTCACACCGCCATCTTCCCGGAAGTCCTGTTCCCTCAGTTTTGCTTCGTTGTTATACTCCACAAATGAGTGAAATCATTTGGCACTTGTCTTTCTCCACCTGGCTTATTTCACTGAGCATAATACCCTCCAGCTCCATCCATGTTGCGATTGGCACGATTTGTTTCCTTTTTATGGCTGAATAGTATTCCATTGTGTATATGTACCACCTCTTCTTTATCCATTCATCTACTTAGGTTGCTTCCATATCTTGGCTATTGTAAAAAGTGCTGCAATAAACATAGGGGTGCATATGTCTTTTTTAGTCTGAGAAGTTGTGTTCTTTGGGTAAATTCCAAGGAGTGGAATTCCCGGGTCAAATGGTATTTGTATTTTTAGTTTTTTAAGGAACCTCCATATTGCTTTCCACAATGGTTGTACTAGCTTACATTCCCACCAGCAGTGTAGGAGGGTTTCCCTTTCTCCGCATCCTTGCCAGCATTTGTTTTTCGCAGTCTTTTTGATGCTGGCCATCCTTACTGGTCTGAGGTGATATCTCATTGTGGTTTTAATTTGCATATCCCTGATGATTAGTGATGTGGAGCATCTTCTCATGTGTCTGTTGGCCATCTGATTCCTTCTTTGGAGAACTGTCTCTTCATATCCTCTGCCCATTTTTTAATTGGGTTATTTGCTTTTTGGGTGTTGAGGCATGTAAGTTCTTTATATATTTTGGATGTTAACCCCTTGTCGGATATGTCATTTACAAATATATTCTCCCATTATGTTGGATGCCTTTTTGTTGTGTTGATGGTGTCCTTTTCCATACAGAAACTTTTTAGTTTGATGTAGTCCCATGAGTTCATTTTTGCTTTTGTTCCCCTTGCTCGAGGAGATGCGTTCAGGAAGAAGTTCCTCATGCTTATATTCAGGAGATTTTTGCCTATGTTTTCTTCTAAAGTTTTATGGTTTCATGGCTTACATTTAGGTCCTTGATCCATTTTGACTTTACTTTTGTGTATGGGGTTAAATAATAATCCAGTTTCATTCTCTTGCATGTAGCTGTACCGTTTTGCCAACACCAGTTGTTGAAGAGGTTGTCATTTCCCCATTGTATGTCCATGGCTCCTTTATCATATATTAATTGATCATATATGGTTGAGTTTATATTAAGGTTCTATAGTCTGTTCCATTGGTCTATGGGTCTCTTCTTGTGCCAGTACCAAATTGTCTTGATTACTGTGGCTTTTTAGTAGAGCTTGAAGTTGGGGAGCATAATCCCCCCATCTTTACTTTTCCTTCTCAGGATTGCTTTGGCTATTCTGGGTCTTTTGTAGTTCCATATGAATTTTAAAATGATTTTCTCTAGTTCGTTGAAGAATGCTGTTGGTATTTTGATAGGGATTGCATTGAATCTGTAGATTGCTTTAGGCAGGATGGTCATTTTGACAATATTAGTTCTTCCTATCTATGAGCACGGGATGTGTTTCCATTTATTGGTATCTTGTTTAATTTCTCTCATGAGTGTCTTGTAGTTTTCAGAGTATAGGTCTTTTACTTCTTGGTTAGGTTTATTACTAGGTATTTTATTCTTTTTGATGCAACTGTAAATGGAATTGTTTTCCTGATTTCTCTCTCTGCTCGTTTGTTAGTGTATAGAAATGTCACAGATTTCTGTGTATTAATTTTGTATCCCGCAACTTTGCTGAATTCAGACATTAGATGTAGTAGTTTTGGAGTGGATTCTTTAGGGTTTTTTATGTACAATATCATGTCGTCTGCAAAAAGGGACAGTTTAACTTCTTCCTTGCCAGTATGGATGCCCTTTATTTCTTTGTGTTATCTGATTGCCATGTTTAGGAATTCTAGTACTATGTTGAATGGAAGTGGGGAGAGTGGGCTTCCTTGTCTTGTTCCCGATCTTAAAGGAAACGCTTTCACCTTCTTGCTGTTAAGTATAATGTTGGCTGTGGGTTTGTCATATATAGCCTTTATGATATTGAGGTACTTTCCCTCTATACCCATTTTGTTGAGAGCATTTATCATGAATGGATGTTGAATTTTGTCAAATGCTTTTTCAGCATCTATGGAGATGATGATGTGGTTTTTGTCCTTCTTTTTGTTGATCGGGTGGACGATTTTGACGGATTTTCGAATGTTGTACCATCCTTGCATCCCTGGAATAAATCCTACTTGATCATGTTGGATGATCCTTTTGATGTATTTTTGAATTAGGTTTGCTAATATTTTGTTGAGTATTTTTGCATCTATGTTCATCATGGATATTGGTCTATAGTTTTCTTTTTTTGTGGTGTCTTTGCCTGGTTTTGGTATTAGAGTGATGCTGGCCTCATAGAATGAGTTTGGAAGTTTCCCTCTTCTCGTACTCTTTGGAAAACTTTAAGGAGGATGGGTATTAGGTCTTCACTAAATGTTTGATAAAATTCAGCGGTGAAGCCATCTGGTCCACCTTTTTTGTTCTTAGGTAGGTTTTGGATTAGCAGTTCAATTTCATTGCTGGTAATTGGTCTATTGAGATTTTCTGTTTCTTTCTGGGTCAGCCTTGGAAGGTTGTATTTTTCAGAAAGTTGTCCATTTCTTCTAGTTATCCAGTTTGTTACCATATAATTTTTCATAGTATTCTCTAATAGTTCTTTGTATTTCTCTGCTGTCTGTAGTGATTTTTCCTTTCTCATTTCTGATTCTGTTTTTGTGAGTAGACTCTCCTTTTTTCTTGATAAGTCTGGCCAGGCATTTATCTATTTTGTTAATTTTCTCCAAGAACCAGCTCTTGCTTACATTGATCCTTTCGATTTTTTTTATTCTTCTCGATTTTATTTATTTCTGCTCTGTTTATTACATCACTGCTTCTACTAACTTTGGGTCTCATTTGTTCTTCTTTTTCTAGTTTCATTAATTTTGAGTTTAGACTGCTCATATGGGATTGTTCTTTCCTGAGGTAGGCCTGTATTGCAATGTACTTTCCTCTTAGTACAGCCTTCACTGCATCCCACAGATTTTGAGGTGTTGAATTATTGTTGTCATTTGTCTCCATATATTGCTTGATCTCTATTTTTTTTGGTCATTGATCCATTGGTTATTTAGGAGCATGTTGTGAAGCCTCCATGTGTTTGAGGGATTTTTCATTTTCTTTGCGTAATTCATTTCTAGTTTCATACCTTTGTGGTCTGAGAAACTGATTGGTACAATTTCAATCTTTTTGAATTTACCAAGGCTCTTTTTGTTGCTTAGTATATGATCTGTTCTTGAAAATGTTCCGTGTGCACTTGAGAAGAATGTGTATTCTGCTGCTTTTGGGTGTAGAGTTCTGTAAATGTCTGTTAGGTCCATCTCTTCTAATGTGTTGTTCAGTGCCTCTGTCTCCTTATTTTCTGTCTGGTTGATCTGTCCTTCAGTGAGTGGAGTGTTGAAGTCTCCTAGAATGAATGCATTTCATTCTATTTCCCCTTTTAATTCTGTTAGTATTTGTTTCACATATGTAGGTGCTCCTGTGATGGGCGCATAGATATTTATAATGGTTATATCTTCTTGTTGGATTGACCCTTTTATCATTACATAGTGTTCTTTTTGTCTCTTGTGACTTTCTTTGTTTTGAAGTCTATTTTGTCTGATACAAGTACAGCAAGTCCTGCTTTTTTCTCTCTATTAGTTGCATGAAATATCTTTTTCTAGCCCTTCACTTTTAGTCTGTGTATGTCTTTGGGTTTAACGTGAGTGTCTTGTAGGCAGCATATAGATGGGTCTTGTTTTTTAATCCATTCAGTGACTGTATGTCTTTTGATTGGTGCATTCATTCCGTTTACCTTTAGGGTGATTATGGATAGGTATGTACCTATTGGCATTGGAGGCTTTAGATTCATGGTTACCAAAGGTTCAAGGTTAACTTCCTTACTATCTAAGAGTCTAACTTATCTCACTTAATATGCTATTACGAACACAGTCTAAAGGTTCTTTTTTTTTTCTCCTCTTTTTTCTTCCTCCTCCATTCTCTATATATTAGGTATCATATTCTGTACTCTTTGTCAATCCCTTGATTAACTTTGGGGATAGTTAATTTAATTTGGATTTGCTTAGTAATTAGCTGTTCTACTTTCTTTACTGTGCTTTTATTACCTCTGGTGGCAGCTATTAAACCGTAGGAACCCTTCCATCTATAGGAGTCCCTCCAGAATACACTGTAGAGATGGTTTGTGGGAGGTAAGTTCTCTCAGCTTTTGCTAATCTGTAAATTGTTTAATCCGTCCTTCAAATTTAAATGATAACAATGCCAGATAAAGTAATCTTGGTTCAAGGCCCTTCTGCTTCATTGCATTAAATACATCATGCCACTCCCTTCTGGCCTGTAAGGTTTCTCTTGGGAAGTCTGGTGATAGCCTGATGGGCTTCCCTTTGTATGTCATCTTATTTCTCTCTTTGGCTGCTTTTAGTAGTCTGTCCTTATCCTTGATCTTTGCCACTTTAATTACTATATGTCTTTGTGTTGTCTTCCTTGGGTCCCTTGTGTTGGGAGATCTGTGCATCTCCATGGCCTGAGAGACTATCTCTTTCCCCAGATTGAGGAAGTTTTCAGCAATCACCTCCTCAAAGACAGTTTCTATCCCTTTTTCTCTCTCTTCTTCTGGTATCCGTATAATGCGAATATTGTTTCGTTTGGATTGGTCACAGAGTTCTCTCAATATTCTTTCATTCTTAGAGATCCTTTTTTCTCTCAGTGCCTCAGCTTCTTTGTATTCCTCTTCTCTAGTTTCTATTTCATTTATTGTCTCCTCCATCCTATCCCATCTGCTTTTAATACCCTCCATTGTGCTCCTCAACGATTGGATCTCCAACTGTAATTCATTCCTGAGTTCTTGAATATCTTTCTGTACCTCCATGAGCATGTTAATGATTTTTACTTTGAGCTCCCTTTCAGGAAGAGTCATGAGGTCGATATCATTTAAATTTTTCTCAGGAGTTGTATTAATAATTTTACTCTGAACCAGGTCCTTTGGTATTTCATATTTGTGTATGGCACCCTCTAGTGCCCAGATGCTCTTCTCTGTGAAGCTTCTCAGCCCCTTAAGCAATGTCAGGGGTCACAGGGGAGTGGTATTGGTGCCTTGGGGGAGGAAAGAGCTGTTTCCTGCTTCCCAGCGGCTATGCCTGTCTCCACTGCCTGAACCAGTAGGCCGAGCACACAGGTTTAAGCCTCTATGCTTTGCGTTTGTAGTTGCTGTAGACAGTTCTTCCCTCTGGCTGGCCTAATGCTAGGGCAGGGTTTGCTGATTTGCGATCCAGGTGGCGCTGGCCAGGAGAAAGGCGCAGTAGGCTCACTATCACGGAAGGGGTTCTTGGAGCTGTGTAGGCAGCCAGGGAGCTGGAGCACCTGAAGATTGTGAAAGCTCCCAACCTCCTGTGCAGAGTGCACCCAGACAATTTTGTCTACCTGTCCTTTCTCCTGAGCAGTAAGCTCTGTGCAGTCCTTGCCCCTTTAGTAGCCCTCTTGCTAAGGGCTTCCTTGGTAGGAAGTCTCTCAGACTGCCCGCCTTTCTTTTGTCCCAGAGCAGCTGGATGTCGATCCCTGCTTTGCACAAGCAGCTGGAATCTTAGTCTCTCGAGGAATTCTGCCTGTCTTAGCTTTCCAACCCCTAATTACGAGAGTATCATGCAAGCACCATGAAATGTAGGTTTGTGCTCCCAGAGCAGATCTCTGGAGTTAGGTATTCAGCAGTCCCAGGTCTCCACTCCCTCCTTGCTCCGTTTCTCTTCCTCCTGCCAGTAAGCTGGGGGGCGGGAAGGGCTTGGATCCCACCGGGCCACAGCTTTAGTACATTACCCTGCTCTGTGAGGTCTGCTCTTGTCTCCAGGTGTATGCAGTTAGGCGCAGCCCTCTTTCCTGTTGCTCTTTCAAGAGTAGTTTTATAAGTTACATTTTCATATTGTATGCGGTTTTAGGAGGAAGCCTCTGTCTCACCTCTCTTGCCGCCATCTTTAATCCTCTCCTTCCAGATGTGTCTTCTCCTTTCTATCCCTAGCACACACAGGACTTGGAGCAGAATAAATGGGAAAGGCTTCACAGAGAGGATTAAATAATTAATTTTAGAAATCTAGAAGGCACAGAAAAGTAGAAGGAAGGGAAAAAGGAAGAAGGGAGACAAAGATCACTTTTGCCTACGGAAGATGAGAAAATGTAGTCATTTGAAGGAAACTGTTAATACAAAATATTTGGAATTTTGGGAGAAGATGGGAAGAAGAAAAGCAATGGAAAATAAGGCCAGAAAGGTCGATTGAAATCTCATATATCCTATACAGTGCTAAGCATTGTATACTACTTGGTGACCTAAAGAACTTTTAGTTTTTATCTTTTTGAGAGGCTCTCAGAAGGCTGAGAGTTCATGAGGTTGGCCCTTTTCCTTCCTTTTTCTGAATGACGACCACATTCTCCTGTGGCTCCCATTTTCTCAACATTTTGTTCTGTAGACTCCTAGAAAGAGAAAGCTAATTAATATAAATGTATCGTCTGCCAAGCTTACAAGAAAAATCTTGGGATTCAACTGAGGTGTCCTCCTCAGTTATGCTAAGGATGCCATCATCTTGTCTGTTACTGTTTGGGCCAACCATCTGATAGATACAATGCTCAAGTCATGCTGTTGATGAGGATGTATAGAGCTGGCTTTGGAAAAACTGGGTGGGATATAACCGTGCAAGTTCTGTGTACTTTTCTGCAAACTACTTCAGGAGCAGTTACTGCTATGTTTATTTCGCGTGTTTTACCTGTAAACCTTTGGTTTTTCATCAGTGTGGTAGACAGACTCTGAGGTGACCCCTGGAAAGTCTTATCTCTTGGCGCTGGTGTCTGTGTAATCCCCTCTTCTCAGTGTGGGCACGACATGTAATGTGCTTCTCATCAGTAGAATGTGGCAAAGATAGTAGCTACGACTCTTGAGATTACATTACAGTGTATGCACAGCAGTCCCTAATCCACGGTTTTGCTTTCCATGGTCTCAGTTACCCATGGTCACGTGCAGTTTGGAAGCCAGATGATCTTTCTTCTGACTTAACTTAAAAGGTCAGTAGTAGCCTGAGGCTGCATCACTGTGCCTGCGTCATTCACCTCACTTCATCTCCTTCTCGTCACACGGGCATTTTATCCTCTCACGTCATCACGAGAAGGTTGAGTACAGAACAATAAGTACTTTAAAGAGAGACCACACTCACCTAACTTTTCTGCAGTATCATTTCTTTATTTTATTATTAGTTATTAATTTCTTACTGTGCCTAATCATAAACTTTATCATAGCTATGTATGTATAGGAAAAATCATAGTATATATAGGGTTCAGTACTGCCCGCGGTGTTGGGCATCCACTGGGGGTCTTGGAATATGTCCCCTGCAGATAAGGGGGGACTACTGTATATAAAGCAGGCACACTAGAAAGACTCTTCCTTGCTGTCTTTGGAAAAGCAAGCTGCCATGAAGTAAGTGGTTGGAGAAGGGAGAAGCCTACACAGCAAGGAACTATGTATGGGCAGCTTCTAGGAGGTGCCAGAGGCTTCCAGCAAGGAACTGAAACCCTACATCTGAGTGAGCTTGGAAATAGACTCCACCCCAAGCCTCACACACAGTGGCACCTCCAGATGAGAATGCAGCCCAGCCAGCACTTTGATTGCAGCATTCAGAGATCTCAGTAGAGGAACCAGCTATATGCCTGGATGCCAGACCCACAGAAAGTGAGAGAGAAAAAGTATGTGTTGTTTTAAGCCACCAAGTTCATAGTAATTTGTTAAACAGCACAGAAAACTAATACAATATATAAAATAAAGACAATACTACCTGCCTTTGATTTTTACTCTGAAAACTCCAACTAATGTGACATATAGTTAAGTGTTTGAGTCAGGCCTGGATTTGCATTCCGATTCAACCAGTTAGTAGTAGTGTAAACCTGACAAGGTAGTCTTGCTCTGTCAGCTTTCTTTGTACAACTGTATTAAAGATGAAATGAGAAGAAGAGATAAAAAGACATTTTTTGTCTGTCTAGTGCAGTGCCTGGCACTTAGTAAGTGCTTACTCAGTGCGTTGTTATTACTGATACACTCACCATCAGGGGATGGGATTATGGGAGTTAGGCTAAACTGAGAGGGAGGAGGGTGGGACCAGGTGTTGTGACTGTGTCTGAGCTGAGCAGTAGGAAAGAAAGGAGCAAGTGCCTGATTCTCCGTCTTCTGTTCTGTCCATGGTGTTTTCTGCTCCATCTGACTTGTAGAACAACATAGCTGAAATCAGAGAACTCTCTTCCAAGCTGGTGACTGAAGGTGTGGTGAAGCATACCAGCACCTTGCTGCGTAGCAGAGAAATGGAAGTCAGCTACTTTGCTGCAGGCATCATAGCCCACCTGACATCCGACAGACAGTCCTGGATATCCTGTGACCTTCAGAGGAGTACTCTTCTCCAGGATCTGGTACAAGAATAATTCCTCTTTACAAAATCCAGAGTAACTTTCTTACAGAAAACTTATTTTTCTAGATAATAAAAGAAGTAAGAGTTCATTTGAGGAAAATGGAAAGCATACAGAACACTATGAGGAAAATACTGTAAATCATCCATACTCTACCACCCAGAGCTAACCTCTATTAACATAACTTATTGTTGTTCTTCTGTTTTTCTTTTGTAAAAGTTATACATGCAAACAATCGTATATTGACTTATTCCAGTTCTCTTTTCCAGTCTTAGCTCTTTTGCAAGCTATTTCTCTACCTCCATTTAAATACTACTTGTTGACTTTGCAATTTTAGGCATTATCTATTTTTCCACTCTGAAAATGAAGTCTATTTTTCTGACTGCCCCTATGTACACCCTTCTCTGTTCTTTCCAGATTTGAAAGGTACAAATCTCCTTTCAGTACATTCAGACATATTCTACCCACTTCAGCTTCTCAGAGACTCTGTTCCCAGAGCTGCCTTTCTTCTGTCTGGTCTGCTTTTTTCTGTATATCTGATATGCCACTCTCATCCCAGGATATTCCTTTACTACTGTCCTTGGGTTTCTTTTGTGTAGGAGTCCCTGTTTACTGGGCTTGCATATTGCTGTTTTTTTGGTGTACTTTCTCATTCTGTTGGATCATATCCTCCCGTAGCTTTCTTAAGCACAGATGCACGAAAGAGAAAATTTCAGACCATATCTGTTTGAAAAAGCCTTTATTATATCTTCACATTTAGTTGATCAAATGGCTGGGAGTAGAATTTTAGTTTTGAAATATTTTCACTTCAGAATTTCTAGGTCATTGCTTTATTGTCTGACTTCTTGCTTTCACTGTTGAGAAGTCCTGTGCCATTTTACTTTGAAAGCTTTAAGATCTTTGTCCTCACTCGGGTTTGGAAATCAGATGTGGGTTTGTTTTCATCTGTTATGTTGGCTACTTACTGCTAGGGAAGCTTGTTACCTTCAGTTCTGGGAAATTTCTCTATCTTTCCCTCTCTCCCCCATACCTGCTTCCTTCCTTTCTCTGGGACGTTGGACCTTCCAGACTCATTTTCGAACCTATTTTTCTATTTGTCTTTTTTAAAAAAACCTTTTTCAACTTTATTTCTTCTATTGGATTTTGCATATCTGCTATATTTTTAATTTCCAAGAATTCCTTTTTTTGTTCTCTGAGTGCTTCTTTTTTATATAATTTCTTCTTAATTTTTTTTTTGGTTGCTGTATTTGTCTCTTTACAGGTATTAATGCTAGTTTGAGGGTTTTAAGTTTTTTCCTCTCCTCTACCATCTCTGTTTCCTGCAAGTTGCTTTTTCTTCTGTTTGTTTTGTTCCTTTATGTTACAGATTCTCTTAAAGTATGCAGTGATCCTTAGCTGTCCTTTCATATCTAAGAGTGGGACTGTTTGGAAGCCATGTGCAGAAGGGTGGAACTTGCCAACTATGGGCTTCCCTGTAGTGATCTGGACTAGTCCTTCAGTGTCAGCATCATTAGATCTTCTGTCCTGAATTGGTTGGAATTGACTTGAAGAAACTTCTGACTGAAAATATAAACGTGGCTGCCAACAATCCCAAAGCCCATTAGAGAAAGAGAGTTGGGGACAGGGGAGACTCAGCATTTAGCATTTAGATTTTCATTTCAGCCCAGTTTAGCATGGTGCTCTCAACCCTCGTTGTTCATGGGCTGCCCAGTCTAGAAATTTTGTTGGGGGTGGGAAGAGATCTGGGTACTTCCAACCAATCCTCCCATTTCCAGCCCCACCTCTGATCTCACTTGCGGAAGAACATGGTGCGCCAGATACTGAGTCTTTTGGGTTTTTTTTCAAATTGGTTTGTTCTTTAACTTACCTGGTGCTAGGTGTATAACTCAGTCACCATTTTCCTTATGCTTTTTGTGTGTTTGCCTTCTTTCTCTTGAACCATTTGTACTGTTTCGTCCACGGGATTTAGCAGAGTGGATGCATCCTCAGTTCTCTATCTTTAAACAGAAGCCCTTTTTTATTGCATTGTTTTCCACGTGACTTCGTTGGTATTCTACATATATAATGGTTATCTAACTGATATTTTGGCAAGTTAGGTGTACCTAAATGTAGGTAATCATTCTTGTATTTTGAAAATTTATCTTCTCATATATAGTAATTACAAATGACATGAAACAGTCTGTTATGACCTTTTTTTTTAATGATGGAATACAATACTAGAATCTTGGTTTCTCTTTGTATAGTATGCAACCATCCAGAATTGGCCAAGTTCAAACTGTAAGATGACAGCACTGGTGACCTACAGGTAATTTCCTGATGGTGTAATGCTCTTCTTCAGTCTCGTCCTCACTCTGCTTATGATGCAGAGGCCATGGTACAGTGATGCTATAGTCAGTAGCCTTGTGTTCAAATCCTGTTCCTTGTGATATTAGGAAAATCAGTTTTAGAAAATCTCTGAGACTCAATTTTCCTCATTTATAAAATGAGCCTAACAGTTTGTCAGATTGAAGGTGAAATAAGATATTGACTGTATAGAGTGTCTAACACAATGTAATTTATTAAATACTATATGTTCAACAATACATGTCTTAGTGAGGAACAGACCCTGTGAGTAAAATGTTGAAAATTATTATACCCCTGATGTTAGGCTGAGTTCTGAACGAGCATCATCTTTGTGCCTTTCTAGATCCTTCAAGGCATTTTTCCCACTCCTTGGCAACTTCTCCCAGCCGGAGGTCCAGCTCTGGGCACTATGGGCAATGTATCATGTCTGCAGTAAAAACCGTATGTATTCAGACGCAAGAGTTTTCCAGCTGTTTTTCTGCATAGTGATTAAGTTCAAGATGGAATTTTGAAAAATTGTTTACTTGTGTCCTGAATTTAACTTTTTTTAAAAGTACTTGAAAAATCTTTTTATTTGTTTAAAAAAATATCACAGAATAGATTTGGAGGAGGATGTCAAGCAATATAGAAAGTGAAAGCTTGCTCCCACTCCTGTTCCCTGCAGGTAAGGATTGTGTATAAAATACCTTGGGATCTGTATTTTTCCAGATACTTTTCTGTATACATGATATTGTTAGTATATAATACATATAAACATGATGTTTTTAAACAAAATAGGCTCATTTTGTGCATGCTGTCTTACTTGCACTTTTCACTCCACAGTTTATCTTACTCTTCCTATAGTAATATATAGATCTGCTCCTTTGTAAAGATATGTGGAAGGCTGGGGGACCAGGTGTCAGGAGTTGTTTCCCAACCAGATTAAATGTTCTTCCATGCTTTGAGGTTTTAAATTCCCCTTTGAAAATTTTGGCTTACATCCTTTGCCAAGGATTATTGTAAAAGTTTTTGCTTTTACTATGAAAGAAATACAGGCTATAATTTTATACTAAGAAAAACCCAAGAGATAACTTTTAGAATAAATTAAAGGTTTAGCTGTCAACAAAAACACAAAATATCTAAAAATAGGTCTAAGAAGTGATGAGATCTATATGCAGAAACTATGAGAAATAGTTTAAAAGCCTTAAATAAGTATGAGACATACTAGATGGAAAGATTTACCGTACAGATGTCAATTCTTTTCAGTGTCTGAATACAATACAATTCAAGTGAATGGATAAGAGGTGAGGGATCTGAAATTATTTTAAGTTAATCTGGAAGAATAAACAGGAAAGAACTGACCAACAAAATAGATTTTAGGAGCTTGCCCTAACACTTGTTTTTAAGTTATAAAAAAGTACTATAATTGGTGCTGGCGTATGAGTAGATAGAGGAAGATCAATCCGTCAGAATGGCCCTGATGCAGACTTCACTACGTTTAGTTACAACACCGGTAACTATAATGACAACTAGAACTTAGGTGAGGGCTTAACCCTGCCAGACAGTTCTGTAAGCTCCTTAAGAGTAACTCATTTGATCTTCACAACTAGGAGGGTAGAAAGATAAATGTGTGGTGATTAAGAGGACTGATGCCAGAACCAGACTATCTGTGCTCTATTCCCGGTCTCTGCTATTTTCTAACTGTGCAAACTGAGCAAGTTACTTAACCTCTCTGTGCCCTGGTTTCCTCATCTATAAAATGGGGATAAAAATACCTATTGCATAGGACTGTTAGGAGAATTATATGTGTTACTAGTTACTGTTTTTAAGCATTTAAGACATTGGCTCATAGTACCAGCATTGTACATAGCATAGTATTAGTATGAGCACTAAATACATAGCGTTTGTTAAATTGAATACATCATTTTGCAAGTGTGTGAGTTATTTTGAAGAATTCCTATAATTGCTGAGTCAGATGTTAAGAACATTTGTAATTTTAACAGGTATTGCTAAACTGTCCTAGAGAGATGATCGATCACTTGGTAATGTACAAAAGCTTGCCCATTTCCTTGCATTCTCACAAAAACAATGCTTAATTGAACTTTCTTATTCTTCTGAGATGTTAGTGATAGGTGCAGTTGACATTTATTTTAAATGAGGTTAACCATCTTCTCATATTTTGAGTCATTTCCCTTTCCTTAATTTTCTGTTGATGTCCTTTGTTCACTTATTTATTTATTTATTTATTTTTTAAATAGTTTATTTTGGTATCATTAATCTACAATTACATGTGCAATATTATGGTGATTAAACGAACCCCTTCATCAGGTCCCCCCCACCAACCCAATACAGTCAGTGTCCATCAGCATAGTGAGATGCTATAGAGTCACTACATGTCTTCTCTGAGTTGTACAGCCCTCCCCGTGCCCCCTAACATTACATCTGCTAATCGTAATGCCCCTTTTTCCCCTTGTCCCTCCCTTCCCACCCATCCTCCCCAGTCCCTTTCCCTTTGGAAACTATTAGTCCGTTCTTCGGTTCTGTGAGTCTCCTGCTGTTTTGTTCCTTCAGTTTTTTTCTTAGTTCTTATACTCCACATATGAGTGAATTCATTTGGTACTTGCCTTTTCCGGCTTGGCTTATTTCACTGAGCATAATACCCTCTAGCTCCATCCATGTTGTTGCAAATGGTAGGATTTGTTTTCTTCTTATGGCTGTATGATATTCCATTGTGTATATGTACCACATCTTCTTTATCCATTCATCTACTGATGGACACTTAGGTTGCTTCCATTTCTTGGCTATTGTAAATAGTACTGGGATAAACATAGGGGTGCATATGTCTTTTTCAAATTGGGCTGCTGCATTCTTAGGGTAAATTCCTAGGAGTGAAATTCCTGGGTCAAATGGTATTTCTATTTTGAGTTTTTTGAGGAACCTCCATACTGCTTTCCACAATGGTTGAACTAATTTGCAGTCCCACCAGCAGTGTAGGAGGGTTCCCTTTTCTCCACATCCTCGCCAACATTTGTTGTTGTTTGTGTTTAGGATGTTGGCCATCCTCACTGGTGTGAGGTGATATCTCATTGTGGTTTTAATCTGCATTTCTCTGATGATTAGCGATGTGGAGCATCTTTTCATGTGCCTGTTGGCCATCTGAATTTCTTCTTTGGAGAAGTGTCTATTCATGTCCTCTGCCCATTTCTTAATTGGATTATTTGCTTTCTGTTTGTTAAGGTGCATGAGTTCTTTATATATTTTGGATGTCAACCCTTTATCAGATATGTTTTTTATGAATATATTCTCCCATACTGTAGGACGTCTTTTTGTTCTACTGATGGTGTCCTTTGCTGTACAGAAGCTTTTCAGCTTGATATAGTCCCACTTGTTCATTTTTGCTTTTGTTTCCCTTGCCCTGGAAGATATGTTCATGAAGAAGTTGCTCATGTTTATGTCCAAGAGATTTTTGCCTGTGTTTTTTTCTAAGAGTTTTTTTTTAATATAATTTATTTTATTATCATTAATCTACAATTACATGTGCAATATTACGGTTATTAAACTACCCCTTCATCAGGTCCCCCCCACCAACCCCATTACAGTCACTGTCCATCAGCGTAGTGAGATGCTATAGAATCAGTACTTGTCTTCTCTGAGTTGTACTGCCCTCCCCATGCCCCCCCAACATTATATCTGCTAATCGTAATGCCCCTTTTTCTCTCTTATCCCTCCCTTCCTGCCCATCCTCCCCAGTCCCTTTCCCTTTGGTAACTATTAGTCCGTTCTTGGGTTCTGTGAGTCTGCTGCTGTTTTGTTCCTTCAGTATTTTTTCTTTGTTCTTATACTCCACATATGAGTGAAATCATTTGATACTTGTCTTTTTCGGCTTGGCTTATTTCACTGAGCATAATACCCTCTAGCTCCATCCATGTTGTTGCAAATGGTAGGATTTGTTTTCTTCGTATGGCTGAATAATATTCCATTGTGTACATGTACCACATCTTCTTTATCCATTCATCTACTGATGGACACTTAGGTTGCTTCCATTTCTTGGCTATTGTAAATAGTGCTGCAATAAACATAGGGGTGCATATGTCTTTTTCAAACTTGGCCACTGCATTTTTAGGGTAAATTCCTAGGAGTGGGATTCCTGGGTCAAATAGTATTTCTATTTTGAGTTTCTTGAGGAACCTCCATACTGCTTTCCACAATGGTTGTACTAATTTACATTCCCACCAGCGGTGTAGGAGGGTTCCCCTTTCTCCACATCCTCGCCAACATTTGTTGTTGTTTGTCTTTTGGATGGCGGCCATCTACCTGGTGTGAGGTGATATCTCATTGTGGTTTTAATCTGCATTTCTCTGATGATTAGCGATGTGGAGCATCTTTTCATGTGCCTGTTGGCCATCTGAATTTCTACTTTGGAGAAGTGTCTATTCATGTCCTCTGCCCATTTCTTAGTTGGATTATTTGCTTTCTGTTTGTTAACGTGCATGAGTTCTTTATATATTTTGGATGTCAACCCTTTATCAGATATGTTTTTTATGAATATATTCTCCCATACTGTAGGATGTCTTTTTGTTCTACTGATGGTGTCCTTTGCTGTACAGAAGCTTTTCAGCTTGATGTAGTCCCACTTGTTCATTTTTGCTTTCGTTTCCTTGCCCAGGGAGATATGTTCATGAAGAAGTTACTCATGGTTATGTCCAAGAGATTTTTGCCTATGTTTTTTTCTAAGAGTTTTATGGTTTCATGACTTACATTCAGGTCTTTTATCCACCTTGAGTTTACCTTTGTGTATGGAGCTAGACAGTAGTCCATTTTCATTCTCTTACATGTAGCTGTCCAGTTTTTCCAACACCAGCTGCTGACGAGGCTGTCATCTCCCCATTGTATATCCAAGGCACTTTTATCAAATATTAATTGACTGTGTATGTTTGGGTTAATGTTTGGATTTTCTATTCTGTTCCACTTGTCTGTGGGTCTGTTTTTGTGCCAATACCAAATTGTCTTGATTACTGTGGCTTTGTAGTAGAGCTTGAAGTCAGGGAGTGTAATTCCCCGTTTTATTCCTCCTTCTCAGGATTGATTTGGCTATTCGGGGTCTTTTGTGGTTCCATATGAATTTTAGAATTATTTGTTCCAGTTCATTGAAGAAAGCTGTTGGTAGTTTGATAGGGATTGCACTGAATCTGTAGATTGCTTTAGGTAGTATAGCCATTTTGACTATATTTATTCTTCCTGGCCAAGAGCATGGGATGCATTTCCATTTGTTAGTGTCCTCTTTTATTTCTCTTAGGAGTGTCTTGTAGTTTTCAGAGTACAGGTCTTTCACTTCCTTCATTAGGTTTATTCCTAGGTATTTTATTCTTTTTGATGCAATTGTGAATGGATTTGTTTTTCTGATTTCTCTTTCTGTTAGTTCATCATTAGTGTATAGGAAAGCAACAGATTTCTGTGTGTTAATTTTGTATCCTGCAACTTTGCTGAATTCAGATATTAGTTCTAGTAGTTTTGGAATGGAGTCTTTAGGGTTTTTTATGTACAGTATCATGTCATCTGCAAATAGTGACAATTTGACTTCTTCTTTACCAATCTGGATGCCTTGTATGTCTTTGTTTTGTCTGATTGCTGTGGCTATGACCTCCAGTACTATGTTGAATAACAGTGGAGAGAGTGGGCATCCCTGTCTTGTTCCCGATCTTAGATGAAAAGCTTTCAGCGTCTCGCCGTTAAGTGTGATGTTAGCTGTGGGTTTGTCATATATAGCCTTTATGATGTTGAGGTACTTGCCCTCTATACCCGTTTTGTTGAGAGTTTTAATCAGGAATGGATGCTGAATTTTGTCAAATGCTTTTTCAGCATCTATGGAGATGATCATGTGGTTTTTGTTCTTCTTTTTGTTGATGTGGTGGATGATGTTGATGGATTTTCGAATGTTGTACCATCCTTGCATCCCTGGGATGAATCCCACTTGATCATGGTGTATGATCCTCTTGATGTATTTTTGAATTCGTTTGCTAATATTTTGTTGAGTATTTTTGCATCTACGTTCATCAGGGATATTGGTCTGTAATTTTCTTTTTTGGTGAGGTCTTTGCCCGGTTTTGGTATTAGAGTGATGCTGGCTTCATAGAATGAGTTTGGAAGTATTCCCTCCTCTTCTATTTTTTGGAAAACTTTAAGGAGAATCGGTGTTATTTCTTCTCTATATGTCTGGTAGAATTCAGAGGTGAATCCATCAGGCCCAGGGGTTTTGTTCTTGGGTAGTTTTTTGATTACCAATTCGATTTCGTTGCTGGTGATTGGTCTGTTTAGTTTTTCTGTTTCTTGCTTGGTCAGTCTTGGAAGGTTGTATTTTTCTAAGAAGTTGTCCATTTCTTCTATGTTTTCCAGCTTGTTAGCATATAGATTCTCATAATATTCTCTTATGATTCTTTGTGTGTTTCTGTGGGGTCCATCATGATTTTTCCTTTCTCATTTCTGATTGTGTTTATGTGTGTCGATTCTCTTTTTCTCTTAATGAGTCTGGCTAGGAGTTTATCTATTTTGTTTATTTTTTCAAAGAACCAGCTCTTGGTTTTACTGATTTTTTCTATTGTTTTATTCTTCTCAATTTTATTTATTTCTTCTCTAATCCTTATTATGTCCCTCCTTCTGGTGACTTTGGGCCTCATTTGTTCTTCTTTTTCCAATTTCAGTAATTGTGTCTTTAAACTATTCATTTGGGAATGTTCTTCCTTCTTTAAATAGGCCTGGATTGCAATATACTTTCCTCTTTGAACTGCCTTTGCTGCGTCCCACAGAAGTTGTGGCTTCGTGTTGTTCTTGTCTTTAGTCTCCATATATTCTTTGATTTCTGTTTTGATTTGGTCGTTAACCCATTGATTAATTAGGAGAGTGTTGTTAAGTCTCCATGTATTTGTGAGCCTTTTGATTTCTTTCTAAAATTTATTTCTAGTTTTATACCTTGGTGATCTGAGAAGTTGGTTGGTAGGATTTCAATATTTTTGAAATTACTGAGGTTCTTTTTGTGGCCTAGTATGTGGTCTATTCTGGAAAATGTTCCATGTGCACTTGAGAAGAATGTGTATCCTGTTGCTTTTGGGTGTAGAGTTCTGTAGATATCTGTTAGGTCCATCTTTCTAGCATGTTGTTCAGTGCCTCTGTGTCTTTACTTATTTTCTGTCTGGTTGATCTGTCCTCTGGAGTGAGTGGTGTGTTGAAGTCTCCTAAGATGAATGCATTGCTGTCTATTTCGTCCTTTAATTCTGTTAGTATTTGTCCCACATACCCTGGCACTCCTGTGTTGGGTGCATATATATTTATAATGGTTATATCTTCTTGTTGGACTGACCCCTTTATCATTATGTAATGTCCTTCTTTATCTTTTGCTACTTTCTTCGTTTTGAAGTCTATTTTGTCTGATACAAGTACTGCAACACCTGCTTTTTTCTCTTTGTTGTTTGCATGAAATATCTTTTTCCATCCCTTCACTTTTAGTCTGTGTATATCTTTGGATTTGAGGTGAGTTTCTTGTAGGCAGCATATAGATGGGTCTTGCTTTTTTATCCATTCTGTTACTCTGTGTCTTTTGATTGGTGCATTCAGTCCATTTACATTTAGGGTGATTATTGATAGGTATGTACTTATTGCCATTGCTGGCTTTAGATTCGTGGTTACCAAAGGTTCAAGGGTTGCTTCTTTACTATCTAACAATCTAACTTAACTTTCTTGTTAAGTTATTGTAAACACAGTCTGATGTTTCTTTATTTTTGTCCCTTCTTATTCCTCCTCCTCCATTCTTTCTATAATAGGTGTTTTATTCTTTGCCTTTAGTTAGTATTTGGATGGTCTGCTTTCTTTGCTATGATTTTATTTTCTCTGGTGACATCTTTTTAGCCTTAGGTGTGCTTCCATCTAGAGCAGTCCATTTAAGATATCCTGTAGTGGTGGTTTATGAGAGGCAAACTCTCTCAACTTTCGTTTGTCTGGAAATTGTTTAATCCCTCCATCATATTTAAATGATAATCGTGCTGGATACAATATTCTTGGTTCGAGGCCCTTCTGTTTCATAACGTTAAATATATCATGCCATTCTCTTCTGGCCTGTAAGGTTTCTGTTGAGAAGTCTGATGATAGTCTGATGGGTTTTCCTTTGTAGGTGATCTTTTTTCTCTCTCTAGCTGCCTTTAATGCCTTGTCTTTATCTTTGATCTTTGCCATCTTAATTATTATGTGTCTTGGTGTTGTCTTCCTTGGGTCCCTTGTGTTGGGAGATCTATGAGCTTCGGTGGACTGCGAGACTATTTCCTTCCCCAGCGAGGGAAAGTTTTCAGCAATTATTTCTTCTAAGACACTTTCTAATCCTTTTTTCTCCCTTCTTCCTCTGGTGCTCCTATAATGCGAATATTGTTCCGTTTGGATTGGTCACACAGTTCTCTTAATATTCTTTCATTCCTAGAAATCCTTTTATCTCTCTCTGCCTCAGCTGCTCTGTACTCCTGTTCTCTGTTTTCTATTCCATTAACAGTCTCTTGCATCTCATCCATTCTGCTGTTAAGCCCGTCGATCGCTTGTCTGATTTCTGCATTGTCTTTCCTCAGTTCCCTCACTTCCTCCCTCAGCTCTTGCACATTTCTCTGTAGGTCCATCAGCATGGTTATGACTTTTATTCTGAATTCTTTTTCAGGAAGTCTGTGCATTTCCATCCCTTCAGACTCCCTCTCTGTGGTTGTCTGGTTGATTTTTGTCTGAACCATATTCCTCTGTCTTTTCATGGCTATAGAATTGGTCACTCATAGTTGCCATGTATGTCAGCTGGGCTCTTTAAGACTTTAGAAAGAGAAGAAAAAAAAGAAAAAAAGAAGAAAGAAGGAAAGAAAAGAGAAAACAAAAACAAAACAAAAAAAAACCGACCACCGGACGTAGATTCTGTGGGAATGCTGTAGGTGGCACTATTGCCCCACTATTCCACAGCTGTGGCTGTGCCACTCCGCAGGGCCCTTTATCGCCCTGGCAGGGGTGGGAACGAATAGAAGGCTGTTGATCTCAGTGAGAAGTGTAAGTATGGCTACGCTTCCTCAGTCGCCAGCTAAGGCATCTGAAACTCCCCAGGAATCCCAGCCTGCTGGGCTGAGTGTGCTGGGGCGATCCGGCTCCTCCGCTGGGCTCCTGTCTCTTTAAGACCGCTGAAGAAAGCGCACGCTTTTTTTTTTTCCTTCCCGGGAGCCGGCTGCACGCACCCTGACGTGTTCCCCGCTCAGATCCTGCCCCTCTGTCTCTCCAATCTCCGCTGCACTGCGCAATGTGGGTCAGCGCTCCCCGCGCGGATCACTGGGGCTGGCTACTTCGCGGAGTGTACTTCCACTCCCTCCCGGCTCTGAATCCTCTCCTCCCGCCAGTGCGCTGAGGTGGGGAATGCTCGGGTCCCGCCGGGTCGCGGATCCGTATCTTACCCGCCTCTTGGGGTGCCGAGTCCTCTCGGGTGTAGCTGCACGCTGTGCGCTTTCCTGTGTATTCTCGTCTCTCTTTTAGGAATAGATGTATTTTCTGTGTTTTTGTTGATAAATATAGTGTTGGGAGGAGTTTCTGCTGCCCTGCTCACACCGCCATCTTCCCGGAAGTCCCCGGAGTCTCCCTTTGTTCACTTTTTGTCTGCTGTTTTGTTGGTATTCTTTTTTATTTTTTATTTTGGTATTATTAATATACAGTTATGTGAGCAACATTATGGTGACTAGACTCTTCCTATTATCAAGTCCCCCCCACATACCCCATTACATTCACTGTCCATCAGCATACTAGGATGTTATAGAATCACGACTTGCCTTCTCTTGTTATACTGCCTTCCCCTTATCCCCCCACCCCACCCCCACCCCCGCTACATTATGTATGCTAATTGTAATAGCGCTTTTTCCCCCTTATCCCTCCCTTCCCACCCATCTTCCCCAGTCCCTTTCCCTTTGGTAACTGTTAGTCCATTCTTGGGTTCTGTGAGTCTGCTGCTGTTTTGTTCCTTCAGTTTTTTTCTTTGTTCTTATACTCCACATATGAGTGAAATCATTTGATACTTGTCTTTTTCGGCTTGGCTTATTTCACTGAGCATAATACCCTCTAGCTCCATCCATGTTGTTGCAAATGGTAGGATTTGTTTTCTTCTTATGGCTGAATAATATTCCATTGTTTATATATACCACATCTTCTTTATCCATTCATCTACTGATGGACATTTAGGTGGCTTCCATTTCTTGGCTATTGTAAATAGTGCTGCGATAAACATAGGGTGCATATGTTTTTTTCAAACTGGGCTGCTGCATTCTTAGGGTAAATTCCTAGCAGTGGGATTCCTGGGTCAAACGGTATTTCTGTTTTGAGTTTTTTGAGGAACCTCCATACTGTTTTCCACAAAGGTTGTACTAATTTACATTCCCACCAGCAGTGTAGGAGGGTTCCCCTTTCTCCACATCCTCACCAACATTTGTTGTTGTTTGTCTTTTGAATGGCGGCCATCCTAACTGGTGTGAGGTGATATCTCATTGCGGTTTTAATTTGCATTTCTCTGATGACTAGTGATGTGGCCTCTGCCCATTTTTTAATTGGCTTATATGCTTTTTGTTTGTTTGTTGAGGTGCACGAGCTCTTTATATAATTTGTATGTCAACCCCTTATCGAATATGTCATTTATGAATATATTCTCCCATACTGTAGGATGTCTTTTTCTTCTACTGATGGTGTCCTTTGCTGTACAGAAGCTTTTTAGTTTGATATAGTCCCACTTGTTCATTTTGGCTTTTGTTTCCCTGGCCCTGGGAGATATGTTCATGAAGAAGTTGCTCATGTTTATGTCCAAGAGATTTTTGCCTATATTTTTTTCTAAGAGTTTTATGGTTTCATGACTTACATTCAGGTCTTTGATCCATTTTGAGTTTGCTTTTGTGTGTGGGGTTAGACAGTTATCCAGTTTCATTCTCTTACATGTAGCTGTCCAGTTTTGCCAACACCAGCTGTTGAAGAGGCTGTCATTTCCCCATTGTATATCCTTGGCTCCTTTATCGTATATTAATTGACCACATATGCTTGGGTTTATATCTGGGCTCTGTAGTATGTTCCACTGGTCTATGGGTCTATTCTTGTGCCAGTACCAAATTGTCTTGATTACTGTGGCTTTGTAGAGCTTGAAGTCAGGGAGCATAATTCCCCCTGCTTTATTCTTCCTTTTCAGGATTGCTTTGGCTATTCAGGGTCTTTTGTGGTTCCATATGAATTTTTGAACTATTTGCTCTACTTCATTGAAGAATGCTGTTGGTATTTTGATAGGGATTGCATTGAATCTGTAGATTGCTTTAGGCAGGATGGCCATTTTGACAATATTAATTCTTCCTAGCCAAGAGCATGGAATGAATTTCCATTTATTAGTGTCTTCTTTAATTTCTCTTAAGAGTGTCTTGTAGTTTTCAGGGTATAGGTCTTTCACTTCCATGGTTAGGTTTATTCCTAGGTATTTTATTCTTTTTGATGCGATTGTGAATGGAATTGTTTTCCTGATTTCTCTTTCTGCTAGTTCACCGTTAGTGTATAGGAATGCAACATATTTCTGTGTATTAATTTTGTATTCTGCAACTCTGCTGAATTCAGATATTAGATCTAGTAGTTTTGGAGTGAATTCCTTAGGGTTTTTTATATACAATACCATGTCATCTGCAAACAGGGACAGATTGAGTTCTTCCATGCCAATCTGGATGCCTTTTATTTTTTTGTGTTGTCTGATTGCTGTGTCTAGGACGTCCAGAACTATGTTGAATAAAAGTGGGGAGAGTGGGCATCCTTGTCTTGTTCCCGATCTTAAAGGAAAAGCTTTCAGCTTCTCACTGTTAAGTATAATGTTGGCTGTGGGTTTGTCATATATGGCCTTTATTATGTTGAGGTACTTGCCCTCTATACCCATGTTGTTGAGAGTTTATATCACGAATGGATGTTGATTTTTGTTAAATGCTTTTTTAGCATCTATGGCGATGATCATGTGGTTTTTGTCCTTCTTTTTGTTGATGTGGTGGATGATGTTGATGGATTTTCTAATGTTGTGCCATCCTTGCATCCCTGGGATGAATCCCACTTGATCATGATGGATGATCTTTTTTATGTATTTTTGAATTCAGTTTGCTAATATTTTGTTGAGTATTTTTGCATCTTTGTTCATCAGGGATATTGGTCTGTAGTTTTCTTTTTTTATGGTGTCTTTGCCTGGTTTTGGTATTAGAGTGATGTTGGCCGGGTAGAACGAGTTTGGGAGTATTCCCTCCTCTTCTACTTTTTGGAAAATTTTAAGCAGGATGGGTATTAGGTCTTCACTAAATTTTTGATAATCAGCAGTAAAACCATCTGGTGCAGGAGTTTTGTTCTTGGGTAGTTTTTTGATTACCAGTTCAATTTCTTTTCTAGTAATTGGTCAATTCAGATTTTCTGTTTATTCCTGGGTCAGCCTTGGAAGGTTGTATTTTTCTAGAAAGTTGTCCATTTCTTCTAGTATATCCAGTTTGTTAGCATATAATTTTTCATAGTATTCTCATAATTCTTTGTATTTCTGTGGTGTCCGTAGTGATTTTTCCTTTCTCATTTCTGATACTGTTTATGTGTATAGACTCTCTTTTTTTCTTGATAAGTCTGGCTAGGGGTTTATCTACTTTGTTTATTTTCTCAAACAACCAACTCGTGCTTTCATTGATTCTTTCTATTGTTTTATTCCTCTCAGTTTTATTTATTTCTGCTTTAATCTTTATTATGTCCCTCCTTCTACTGACTTTGGGCCTCATTTGTTCTTCCTTTTCTATTTTCATTAATTGTGAGTTTAGACTGTTCATTTGGGATTGTTCTTCTTTCCTCAGGTAGGCCTGTATTGCAGTATATTTCCCTCTTAACACAGCCTTGCTGTGTCCCACAGATTTTGTGGTGTTGAATTATTGTTGTCATTTGTCTCCATATATTACTTGAT
>JAVSCE010020533.1:0-120518 GCA_032199065.1 Smutsia gigantea
ATGGAACATTTTCCAGAATAGACCACATACTAGGCAACAAAAAGAACCTCAGTAATTTCAAAAATATTGAAATCCTACCAACCAACTTCTCAGATCACCAAGGTATAAAACTAGAAATAAATTTTAGAAAGAAATCAAAAAAAGCTCACAAATACATGGAGACTTAACAACACTCTCCTAATTAATCAATGGGTTAACGACCAAATCAAAACAGAAATCAAAGAATATATGGAGACTAATGACAACAACAACACAAACCACAACTTCTGTGGGACGCAGCAAAGGCAGTTCTAAGAGGAAAGTATATTGCAATCCAGGCCTATTTAAAGAAGAAAGAACATTCCCAAATGAATAGTCTAAAGACACAATTACTGAAATTGGAAAAGAAGAACAAATGAGGCCCAAAGTCACCAGAAGGAGGGACATAATAAAGATTAGAGAAGAAATAAATAAAATTGAGAAGAATAAAACAATAGAAAAAATCAATAAAACCAAGAGCTGGTTCTTTGAAAAAATAAACAAAATAGATAAACCCCTAGCCAGACTCATTAAGAAGAAAAGAGAATCTACACACATAAACACAATCAGAAATGAGAAAGGAAAAATCACGACGGACCCCACAGAAATACAAAGAATCGTAAGAGAATATTATGAGAATCTATATGCTAACAAGCTGGAAAACATAGAAGAAATGGACAACTTCTTAGAAAAATACAACCTTCCAAGACTGACCAAGCAAGAAACAGAAAAAATAAACAGACCAATCACCAGCGACGAAATCGAATTGGTAATCAAAAAACTACCAAGAACAAAACCCCCGGGCCTGATGGATTCACCTCTGAATTCTACCAGACATACAGAGAAGAAATAACACCCATTCTCCTTAAAGTTTTCCAAAAAATAGAAGAGGAGGGAATACTTCCAAACTCATTCTATGAAGCCAGCATCACTCTAATACCAAAACCGGGCAAAGACCTCACCAAAAAAGAAAATTACAGACCAATATCCCTGATGAACGTAGATGCAAAAATACTCAACAAAATATTAGCAAACCGAATTCAAAAATACATCAAGAGGATCATACACCATGATCAAGTGGGATTCATCCCAGGGATGCAAGGATGGTACAACATTCGAAAATCCATCAACATCATCCACCACATCAACAAAAAGAAGAACAAAAACCACATGATCATCTCCATAGATGCTGAAAAAGCATTTGACAAAATTCAGCATCCATTCCTGATTAAAACTCTCAACAAAATGGGTATAGAGGGCAAGTACCTCAACATCATAAAGGCTATATATGACAAACCCACAGCTAACATCATACTTAACGGCGAGACGCTGAAAGCTTTTCATCTAAGATCGGGAACAAGACAAGGATGCCCACTCTCTCCACTGTTATTCAACATAGTACTGGAGGTCCTAGCCACAGCAATCAGACAAAACAAAGACATACAAGGCATCCAGATTGGTAAAGAAGAAGTCAAATTGTCACTATTTGCAGATGACATGATATTGTACATAAAAAACCCTAAAGACTCCATTCCAAAACTACTAGAACTAATATCTGAATTCAGCAAAGTTGCAGGATACAAAATTAACACACAGAAATCTGTTGCTTTCCTATACACTAATGATGAACTAACAGAAAGAGAAATCAGAAAAACAATTCCATTCACAATTGCATCAAAAAGAATAAAATACCTAGGAATAAACCTAACGAAGGAAGTGAAAGACCTGTACTCTGAAAACTACAAGACACTCCTAAGAGAAATTAAAGAGGACACTAACAAATGGAAATGCATCCCATGCTCTTGGCTAGGAAGAATAAATATTGTCAAAATGGCTATACTACCTAAAGCAATCTACAGATTCAATGCAATCCCTATCAAACTACCAAAAGCTTTCTTCAATGAACTGGAACAAATAATTCTAAAATTCATATGGAACCACAAAAGACCCCGAATAGCCAAAGCAATCCTGAGAAGGAGGAATAAAACAGGGGGAATTACACTCCCTGACTTCAAGCTCTACTACAAAGCCACAGTAATCAAGACAATTTGGTATTGGCACAAAAACAGACCCACCGACCAGTGGAACAGAATAGAAAATCCAAACATTAACCCAAACATATACAGTCAATTAATATTTGATAAAAGTGCCTTGGATATACAATGGGGAGATGACAGCCTCTTCAGCAGCTGGTGTTGGAAAAACTGGACAGCTACATGTAAGAGAATGAAACTGGACTACTGTCTAGCCACATACACAAAGGTAAACTCAAGGTGGATCAAAGACTTGAATGTAAGACATGAAACCATAAAACTCTTAGAAAAAAACATAGGCAAAAATCTCTTGGACATAAACATGAGCAACTTCTTCATGAACATATCTCCCCGGGCAAGGGAAACAAAAGCAAAAATGAACAAGTGGGACTATATCAAGCTGAAAAGCTTCTGTACAGCAAAGGACACCATCAGTAGAACAAAAAGACATCCTACAGTATGGGAGAATATATTCATAAAAAACGTATCTGATAAAGGGTTGACATCCAAAATATATAAAGAACTCATGCACCTTAACAAACAGAAAGCAAATAATCCAATTAAGAAATGGGCAGAGGACATGAATAGACACTTCTCCAAAAGAAATTCAGATGGCCAACAGGCACATGAAAAGATGCTCCACATCGCTAATCATCAGAGAAATGCAGATTAAAACCACAATGAGATATCACCTCACACCAGTGAGGATGGCCAACATCCAAAACACAAACAACAACAAATGTTGGCGAGGATGTGGAGAAAAGGGAACCCTCCTACACTGCTGGTGGGACTGCAAATTAGTTCAACCATTGTGGAAAGCAGTATGGAGGTTCCTCAAAAAACTCAAAATAGAAATACCATTTGACCCAGGAATTCCACTCCTAGGAATTTACCCTAAGAATGCAGCAGCCCAATTTGAAAAGGACAGATGCACCCCTATGTTTATTGCAGCACTATTTACAATAGCCAAGAAATGGAAGCAACCTAAGTGTCCATCAGTAGATGAATGGATAAAGAAGATGTGGTACATATACACAATGGAATATTATTCAGCCATAAGAAGAAAACAAATCCTACCATTTGCAACAACATGGATGGAGCTAGAGGGTATTATGCTCAGTGAAATAAGCCAAGCCGAAAAAGACAAGTATCAAATGATTTCACTCATATGTGGAGTATAAGAACAAAGAAAAAAACTGAAGGAACAAAACAGCAGCAGACTCACAGAACCCAAGAACGGACTAATAGTTACCAAAGGGAAAGGGACTGGGGAAAATGGGCGGGAAGGGAGGGATAAGAGGGAAAAAGGGGCATTACGATTAGCAAATGTAATGTTGGGGGGGCACGGGGAGGGCAGTACAACTCAGAGAAGACAAGTAGTGATTCTATAGCATCTCACTACGCTGATGGACAGTGACTGTAATGGGGTTGGTGGGGGGGACCTGATGAAGGGGTAGTTTAATAATCGTAATATTGCACATGTAATTGTAAATTAATGATAATAAAATAAATTATATTAAAAAAAAAAAAGATTACAGTGATTCTGGATCCTGGCTTTTGTTACTTAACAAATTTGCTAAAAGGACAAAAAATACTATCAAGGTCTTGCTCTTCACCCTTCTGTCCACCACAGGGTCAGCCACTCCCCACAGTGAGTTTCACACCTGGATAAAACTCCACTGCTGGGTCACTCACAGACCACACACCGAGTGACACTCATCCACCTTGAGAATCGAGATACCTATGTTCGCCATGACCCTTCTCCCTCTCCCCACCCCTTTGCTGACTACACTTGTGTGTTTTAGCCAGGAACCTGAGCTCTACGCAGACTCCTGAGCATGTTTGATGGCCACTGAGCCAACCAGCCGTCCTGCATCACTGTCCACCATCCCACTCTCCTTCTACTCCTGGGTCATAGACAGGACGGACGGAACACATGAAGCTATGCACGCCTACCTGCTACAAATTAATGCCTGGCACATTCAACTGGGGCATTGCTATTTCCCAGCAATGAAAAGAAAACTGATTAAGTGTGACTTCATTCTTGGTTTCTAAAAATAATACCCTGCTCCTCCAGTATTATCTCTAAGTTTCTTTTCTTCCCAAATCTCCAGTTACCCAAGGCTCTGCTCCTGGTTATCTGCTCTTCTACTCTCCTCTGCAAGGAGCTAGTCATTCTCAGCCCTTCTGATCGCGAAGGCCCGACATCTGGAGACCTGACCAACACCTCAAATGCAGCGTGTTTCACACCGGCTTCACCACCTTCCCTCGGAAACCAGGCTCCCTTTCCCACCTCTAGCAATGGTGCTACCGCATTCCCCGTGCTCCTGACTGGGAACGAGGGACTCGCCTGTGACCAATGACCCTCAGTGACAGCACAAGCAAAGGACAGGCACTCAGCACTGCACCCTGAACTCCCAGGTCACCAAGGCCACTGACTCCCATTTCCTGGGGTCCAGGCTGCCTATCTGTTTATGGGCTCCCACCCCAGACCAACCTTCACCTCATATCTGAAAGACGGCATGCACCCTCTGCCCAAACCCCTGTCCACATGTCATGCGAGCAGCTCCCAGACCAGGTCTACCTACAGGATCGCAAGTGAGTTTAATTTTGCTTCCTTTTATGTGTGTGTTTTTAAAATGTTCTAATGCAAACATGTGCGATCCAAAATTAAATATGCAAGAAATAAAGAAGTGAAGGCGCCGCAGGCTTCCTCACAAGGCTCAGCTCAGGGCCCCTGTCCCTGTGCTGCCAGCCAGCCCCCTGCCCGGTCCTGCTCTCCTCCACACCCAGGTGCATCATCCTGCTCCTTATCACCTCCTCACATTCGCCTGGGGCCTTCCCAGGGCCCCTTCCACCTGGCTCTGCTGGAATGCCCCGTCCCCGCCTCACTTTCACTCCATCCTGCCCACTCATCCAGACCCACCGAAGCTCACCTGCCCCATCAAGGCGTCCCCACCGTGCCGTCCCCACTGATGGCTTCTGTTACGAACTCAACACTAACACCTGGGCCACCTGATTCAGCACATCGTACAGTATGTAATACATTTACTATAACCTTATAAATTATCTGTATTATACAATAATTATGTATCATATAACCTTTGTTAAATGTAAATATTAGCTTCTCTCTAAAAGTGCTCTCTAGTGAACTTGATTTTAATATTTTATAACATCTAATCATCTAATTTAAAACCCTGTAATCATCTTATATTCACATACTTTTGATTTTCTTTTTTATTTCCCCACGTAAGGTCTGCTAAATACCATGTCACTGTGACCCTGCTCCCTGAAATACCCACAAGACTCTCTGCCCCCAGCCTGCTTCCTCTTTCCCTTTCTCCTCCAATTTGAACCCTCTGGATGTGGGTTCTGAATTTCCAAACCCAGAAATCGAATCAATACAAATATAATTAAATGCAGAATTCACAGTTTTGCCAAAGTACACTGTTTATGCATAAGGAATAGTAATAAAATGCTTTCATTTAAAAAACCTTTCTGATACTTATTGTAAATTTGGAACATACAGAGAAGTATAAGGAAGACAATAAAAATACATGTAACCATAGTTCCCACCACTGAAAGGTTCTCATTTCAGTCAACTTCCAAGATCATCATGTAAACACACATTCATAGCACAGATATGAAAAACACTGAAAAATACAAATACCAACATTCCTGTTCTTAAGAAGAAAAAAGGCCAACTTTTTCAAAGATCTGTATCAAACTGATGTAGCAAAACTTTAAAAAGACAGGATTTTATAATTTTACAGAACTTCCAGAGTTTACAAGAGATACAAACAGAAACATAAACTTACAGAGAAGGGATCAAATTCAGACCTAGTGGTACCGTTGGCATGAAAAGCTGATCTGCTCAGTAGTCTAATATTGTTACACAAAATATTACCTGGTCCCATAATCCTCTATGACAAGGACTTAAGAAAGAAAGGGCATAACCAAATTCCTTTTCATCTCACCTACTACCTGACATGCTGGTCCAGGCACTGAACAGTACATGGTACGAGCCCAGAATTACAGACTGAGGCTAGACCCACGAGCTCAAGCACCACAGGGGCCCTCAAAGCTGCACTCTGCCTGTCCAGTGACCTCTAGTCTTACAAATTATTCTATGTCAGCTCAAAATGAGCTTTCACAATACCAACCTAGGGTTAATAGTTTTTTGTAGTTTTTAGCTGGGGCTTGAGAGGACAGGTTACAATAAAACCACTGAATATTCGCTTCTCCCACTGCCCAGAATTAACTACTGCTAGCATTCTGGTCCCTCCTTCCAGATATTTCTTATATATTTTATTTGGTTGTTGTAATACTTTACATACCTATGTTACAGTATATTCTGTTTTTTCTCCAAATTAAAACATTCCCCATATCTCTATGTATTTTCATAAAACATAACTCATGTAGCTAGACTCTTGAGTAAGTGTACAGAATAGGTTTCTGACCCATTTCCAAAGAGTGGATGATTGGTTACTTCCAATTTTATGTTAAGCTGTGCTGAGCACCTTTATGCATCACTCTGCCCTTATTCCTATCAATTTGGGCTAATTCTCTAGAGGTAAGAGACCTGCGGAAAAAAGCCTGACACTTCCCAGCCTGCCCAGCACACAGTCGCGCTTACGTGCATGCTGCCCGCGGTGAGAAGAGGCAGCGTGTGACCCCGCCAATACTCAACGCACTGCCACAAACTTGACAAGCAGAAGTTACCTCGGTGTTTCCTGAATTGTTCGCCCAGACTGTAAAGTATATCTGGTATTTTATTATACTTATTATTTGTAATTCCTCTTTACACAAAGTTGTAAATTCATTTTCTGCCTCATCTAACTGAGGTCTTATTTTTTCCTTATTGATCTACACTGGGACTTTATTTATTAAGAAAATTATTTGTCTTTATTTCTGACTGAATTTTTCTTGTTATCTTAAATAATTTCATTCTATTTTTTCATACTGAAATTTTAAATGTGCAATTCTTAAGAATAGAAAGGTGATTTTTATCTATTAAAACTTTACATATTAAAGCTAAGCATGAATATTTAAATAATCATGTGTCATAAGGTCAAACTGAATGCACAGTTTAACAAACAGCGTCTCTAAAACTGGTTTACAAATAGGCCATAAATCCAATCATGTAAAAACTCAGAATGTTAAGTGTAAATAACAACTTAAGACTCATTGTAACCATGCTTACCTGGGAGAGGCAGGCAGTGATTCCAAAAAAAATCTGACATGACTCTGGAGAAAAACCGTTTACGCTGTATTACAGTTATTAAGATTCCAATGCAATGAGATTAGCACAGCCTGTATTTCACTACAGATAAATCCTATTTGCCCATCTGGATACGACCCACCTCCCCCGCCCCTCAACCAACCTAGGAAAGAGACAGGCTGAAGTTAACTGAGAACAGTGTAGGGCAGACTGGAACAAAGAGAAGCTGAGAGCGCGCAAAGGGCCAGAGGTCTTCTATAGTTTTCTAATCCAATCTCTCCACTTGCATCATCAATTAAATGGGCATATATTCTCAGGGTCATATGACCTCTGGCAGCCAGCTTACACACACACACACACACACACACACACACGTGTATACACATATATATACATATGGCATAGCAAGTATTCTAAAAGCAAATTAAAAATCTTGTTAGTTTTAGAACGAAACAATGTGATACTTGTTGTGTAGTAGAGAGCATCTTTCATAAAAGAACCTGTGTTCTGGTTTTATTACCACCAGTAACTTCATGAATTTGGCAAGACAGCTCTGAGCTTCAGTTTTCCCTTTGTTAAAACAGGAATTAGAATCTATAATTCCCAGATCCTTCCCAGTTCTAAAGCTTTAATTTTTAAAATTCATTCAAAATCTTTACTGAGGGCTTACTGTGTGCCAGACACCAGGCACATAGCCGTCCTAAGCATACGTGACCCCAGGTGGCTGCACTTTTCTATTTAAAGCAAACACCATGACTGTTTTGAAGAATTTGCAGTGCCTCGAATTCAAAATGGGCTAAAGAATGACTTCTTTCCCTACAGGAGAAGCATGCCTATTGAGACAGGTGAATTAGGAATAACAGGTCAGACTGAAAATTCTACTGCAGAGGGAAGTCCCCTGAGCGGGCTCCTGAGCAACCTCACAGAGCCAGGAGCCTGCCTGACGGAAGGAAGGTCTACAGACCCCAACACCATGCCTGCAACCCTATCATCCAGGATGTTTCCATCCTCCTATCTTAGCTTAGGGATTCCCTATTTCTAGAGACTTGCGGGAACATGAGCAATGGCAAATGTAGTGTGTTGTCCACCAGTCTGTTCTGTTAAGCTTCTCTGGGATGGGCAAGAGTTCAAAGAGGAGGACAACTTCTTTCGGGATTCCTGTGTGGAGAGCAAATGATCTAGGGCAGGAAGAACCAAGCTCTAATCCCCTAAAACACCTCTCCTACCCCCAGTCTGTGCTGCGCTTACAAAGACAAACAGAACAAACTCCCAAAAAAAACAAAAGACCAAAACAAAACAGAGCAGGAACTGTTCATGGATGAGACATCTTAGAATTTTTGGACTTGCTAAAGTTCTGCATGTCCTCCAAGAACTACTTACAAAGGGATGTTTTCTGTTTATTTGAGGTCCCCATAAATATTTAATGTAAGGCTCCTCCACCTACATTGATTCAGGAAGAAATAAATGTGTTTGCAGGAAGTGCCTGGCATAGCTGCAAAACAAAATAGGGTCAATGACATCATCTCTTGCCCAGGTCTCAAACTTTAGTAGTATCTTAATGGTATGGTATCAGGTACCCTTTAAAGAAGTTAATTTCCAAAACCAGGCTATGCTTGGAGGGCCCTCCAGTGAAGCTCGTCCATCAGAGCGCTAAACAGTGGCCCACACGCACAGACTGGAGCCCGGAGCCCCTCTCAAGAAAGTGACCCAGTGAGAAGGCTTCTTGAGGGCAGAAATGAAGCCGGGTCAAGCCCTCTATTTTCAGCACCCAGCCCAGAGCCATATCAACAAGTCCTGAGTCAATAAACCTTCCACCCGACATAATTAAAAAGAGTAACAACGCACATCCTAAAACTAAAGATGTCCCGAGGCTCTCTTCTCCAATCTATTCTTCAATTGGACTTTAGAAATTCAGAATTTTTGAAGTGTTCCATCTAACTAGACACTACACAAACAATCTGTTTCAGAGATAAGAAAACTGAGGTGGGGAGAAGCAGGCTGCCCCAGCCCCCCCAGAGCCGCAGGCACAGGCGGCGCCCCTCCCCGGTAAAGATCAGGTACATGTACCCAGATGGAGGCTGGGAAACAGCAGAGACAGGGAGGGGAGAAGCAGGCTGCCTCAGCCCCACCAAGAGCCACAAGCACAGGCAGCCCCTCTCACTGGTAAAGATCGGGTACATGTAACTGGATAGAGGCTGGGAAACAGCAGAGACAGGGAGGGCATGCAACACAATCTGCTCTAACTATGAATCCACTTTTCACTCAATACTGACCATTTCAGTCTTCAACACAGATTTACTCTTCCCCCCCAGACTTTCCCCAAAAAGGATACGGCAGGAGAGCTCCACACTGAACGGACAAAATCACCCAAGATGGCTGAAAAAGAAAATATTGACTCAAATCAGAAAGTATTTTCAATTTACGCTCAAAATGACCTTACTGTACTAGGGCTGCTCCTAGAAACAAAAGGCTCTATTGTGACTGATACAAAGCATCCAGACTGCAGTTACGAGTATTCAAAAAGGAGAAACACCAGAGCCAAAGGTTAGCTTTTAATGCCCAAAGTGAAAAGCCCAATTATAGAATGAAACACTACCAGATCTTTAAAAAATTGTTAGGTATAGAAATTGAAATTCTAGGTTTACACACTTACTACTGTTTCAGACTCCAGGCTGGCCGAAAACTGTCTCACAGCTGAAAGGCCAGGGGTCTGACTGCCCTCCCTACCCCCTCCCATCCATCCAAACAGACACAATGTTTATAAACCACAGAAAAGAGAAAAGTATTTCTGTCTGGTGATCTTTTTATGAATTCCAAAACAGATTAATAACAAAACTTTAGATTAATTACTACTGTTCAGGTCATTTTTTATTTTTGAAAAATTACCTTATATTTCTGCATTTAATTTTTAAAATTACATTAATCATCCTGATAGCTCCACTTCACAAAATTCCTATATAAAAATATACTAATGCTCCATTTAGCTGACAGGCAGAAACTTCAGCCAACTAAAACATACGTAACACCCACTACTCATTGATTCATTCATCAGATATTAATTCTGCACATCAGAATCTATTTTGTATCAGAGATGGAGCAAGGCACTGGGACTGTAACAAAGAAATGCAGTCTTCGCTGCCACACAGGTGACATTCCAAGGTAAGGGCCTTCAGGCCACCCTTGTCACATACACTAAAAAGAAATTCAGAAAACGGTTTTTCATCCTCATTTTTCAGGTGACATCCACAAATTTTCAGCATAAATATATAAAAGTGAATCTTCTGTAAACATATAAAATGAAGATCAGCTCTATTTGAGATAATCATTTCATGATGAATTTGGTTATTTTACCAAATGCTCTAACTCACTCACTGGATAAAGTGCACCGAGCTCAAAGAAAGCACTTAATGTTTCCACCATGCACTTTCTCTAAGGTATCTTCACAATTTTTGATAGTCCAGAAAAATCCCAGTTAAATTTAAGGGAACTAACTGGCCAGCATCAGTAACCAATACTGGCTGTGACCCCTCTGCACTCTCAACACTGCTACGGGGCCAAGCATGGCCACCACCACAGCACGTCCTTGGCTGCACACTTGAGCACTGGGGCGGCTTTCCTGAAACCAGTATTTCCAGTCAGACTTTTGTGTTGAGGAGGATTTTCAGAGCCTAGGGCAATGTACTGACGTGATGTGGCCGGTGAAGGTATGCCCTCTCTCTGCACGGGGCGGCCGACTGGACAAGAGTGTTCTCAGGCTGCTTCAGGAAGTACCCCGGAGAAGCTGGCACACTGGAAAGCTGCCCCTTAAGACTATCCATGCAGCACACATGCTGAGAAGTCATCCCTCCGGTGCTTGGAAAAGGGCTAAGTATTAATCCCCTTGGAAGACTGCTGGGCTAGCTACTATCAAGGCCGCACAGAGCAGAATCACCCAGACTCTGACTCAGTTAAGTCTAGATAAAAAATGAAAAGTTAAGAAGCTGCATGATATGCTAATAATAATAAAGCAGAAATGCAGACTAGAAAAGCATAGTAATAAGGAGCTATTTATCTCAAAGGCAAGTAACAATATATAAAAATAGCCCTCTGCAAGTCAGCATAATTAACATTTCCAATGATGCCCCAAGCCCGCTGAGGAAAATATTTCCATTAAAAAAAGTAGTTGAAAAGTTTTGGTGCCTAAAAGAGCAAATTTTAACCACCTATAAAACTCAAATATGTAAATGCTGGTAAACTGTCACTGTTCATAATGATGCCTCATTTTAAAAATACATTGTCAAATTTCATAGTAAGGAAACGGCCAAGGGATAGGCACTTAGGGAAGCAGGGCTCTGCCTCCCCAGCAGGGGCAGACGGAGAACTTCAGGGTCACCAGCACCAGCGGGACAGGAACATAGACCGCTGGGCCAGCTCTGAAAGAGTCTATCGTCCTGGAATGTACACTGCATCCCTGAACAGCACCGGTACCGCCACATGCTACAAGCGGGCTGGAATGCTGAGGGCAACAAAACGCTAGCATGCTGGGTTTCACTGTGAAACACTTCAGCAAAGGGGGAAAAGCAGGACGGGGAAGTACCGGTGGACTGGCAAACAGCAGAAGCCGCGTAATAGGTGCTTCTATGCAACCTGACGTAGCCTGATGTTTCCTGGACACCACTTCAGTGTAAAGTGAAGACGACTGTTCACTGAGCTGTGAATCTGAGCAAGGATGACCCCATTATGAAAAGTGCCCTCACAGCTGCACCTCCAGTGGGGTCCCTGCTTGGCGCGATTGCGCGCACTGCGTTCCCGAGCCTGGGCCGTCATCCTGTCCTCTGGCTCAGACGTGCCCAAGTATTTACATCCTGAGATGCACATTATTTACTTTCCTTTTTGGCCTCCATTTCAGTTTGGGCAGTTTATATATAAATTTATGGATATGTGTATATATACACTTTATGTTATCTTACGAGTGAATTTCATTTCACGATAATAAAGGAGGTGCTATAAAACATTTGTTACAAAGCGGGATTTGGGGGTCACCAGATTCAAGAACCACTGCTGTAAGTGATCTGGCAACAATGCCCTATGCCCCCAAAATTTGTTAGTAAGATTGCCCTTTTAAGGTTCAGTATAAAATCTACACAATATATGTGTGTGAAGTCACTTTGTGAAGACAGGGGAACAGAGGTAAAGCCCCTGAAGCCACAGAAGAATGGAAGCAAACCAGAGATAAAACAGGACCCACGGGAGGGGATATAAGCCAAGTGCCTAGGATAGTGTGTCTCTCTTAAAGAGTGGCAGTGCCCCGGTCAGGTGGCCAGGCAACCTGCTGAGTTCCATCTTCACAAGAGGGCATGCAGACTGAGCACAAGTCGGCCAGGCAGAAAGCAGCACTCCAGTGCAAAACGTGACCACAGGATTTCATGGCTGCAAATTAATAGCCATTCTGACTTGCACAGCCATCTCTCAAGATGTGGCTTATGAGAACCTTCTCATGAGACAGATCTGCTTTCAGGTGCATTTTCAAAAATCAGGTTTCTAAGCCTGCAAGGCTGAGTTTCAGGCCCTGGATACTGATGAAGATCAGACTTCCCAGCAGCCAGCTGGCTTCTCTGCCTGCCTGCCTGACTTAATGACAAACTTTCCTAACTCAGTTTCCTAATTTTAATGACCTCTTGTTATTAAACCACAGTAACTTTTATACTGAGGTTTTTGTAAGACAAAGCACTTAATAGCATGAAGAGGGAAAAAAATGATAGTGGAGTAAGTCTATTTTAAAACAAATATGTAATAGAGAAGATTAGGAAAAATTGAAGGATTAAAATTACAAAATTAAAATTAACAGCAGTCAACTCATCTACTGGCAGCAAGAGCAGCACAGTCACCGACCAGCTTGGGCCCCCGCTTTCCAGAATAAACTACTAATAAAGCTAAAATAAGCTCAAGCTGGACAGCGGTACAAGTGGCCACAGGTGGACAGGGTGACAAGCAGTCACTGTGACCCTGGTTGGAAAGCGAACAACATAGCAGATGGGGACAGGGCTTCCTACAACTTGGCCAACTGGCCATGAGGGCCACATGCCATAACAGGGATGGAGAGTAACCCTGTCCCAGGAGTTCTCTCAACAGGATTCAAGCTGCTTCTGCAAGCAAATCTGCTCGCTCCTGCAGTTCACCAATGCCCTTTGCTTCATGGCAACACAGCCCTTGCTACAATGCACTTTCTTGGTTCAGAGGGCTTCAGGGCAGTGATAAAACACGGGCACCCCATAGCAGTTGCAGTGCCCATCTGGGGCCACTCGTCCCGTACAGAACCCTTACTACGGCGTGATCTAACTCACAGGGCTGTTAGCTGAGGCAGGCTACAGAGATGCCAATGGGTGTCATCCATCACGCAGATCACCCTACAAAGCCATCCTGCAGCAAGCACTCGGACAAGTTACATTAGGACTTCAGTGCATTGCTTCTAAGACAGATGAAATGTCTAAAATTAACTAGATTTACTACTGACCTTTACGACAGGCAAATCAAAGACTTCTCGAGCTTCTCCAACCTCTGGATTGTCCCCATCTTCTGAAATTATGTGGGAGGCTAGTGCATTGTAGGACACTTCCTTAGCTTTCCCAGCTTTTAGAAGCTGAATAACCTTTAAAAAAAACATACAAATTAATATGAGAAATACATTTCATTCTTCATAAAAATTATTGCAAACAATTAAAATTCTAATGAAAACGCACCATGTTCTCCACACAGCACTAATTACTCTTACCCTAAGTCATCTACAATGAAACAATTTGGGGACAATAAAAAGCAACAAATCTCAGTTCACTGACCATATGGAGGCTACTGTGAGACTAGTTCTAGGTCCTGCCTCTGTCCTGAATACAGGACTGACAGACAACTAGAACGCAGCACAATGAGTGCTGAGACTGGCCTAGCACACAATGCTTCTGGGTCTCAAAACTGAAGGCTTGGGGATGGGCAGTTTCTCTGCAAATGGAACAGTTTCAGGAAGAGAAGCTATGTGAGCAGAATCCTTATGACTGTAAAGGCAGGTTGGCCAAGCAAAAACATGCACTGTGGCAACACACTGGGCAGGTGAATAAGGATCAGCCCATAGATGGCCTGCCCTACATGCCACGCAAAACATCTGTACTTTATTTTGAAATAAAATTTGGAAGTGTCCTCTGGAGAAACACCACTGGGTTTAGGCAGGGACTGGCATGATGGGATTTTACAGGAAGACTGCTGTCAGGGTAAGAAGAGCGGACTGGGCGGGCTACTGGAGTGGAGCCAGGAGCCTGTTAAGAAACATCTGCTACAACCAGGTCAAAGAGGCAGGTAAGTGAGCTATGGGAACACCATCAAGGACAGGAAGAAAGGTCGGAGAGCATTAGCAAGACAGTGCAGGAAGGGGTGTAAGGACAGGGGAAAAGAGGCACTGGGGACAACAGTCCCACTCCGAGGGATGAGTAACAAGAGAGGGAAAGCAAAACAGTGCTTTGGTAAGGGGACATTCTCTGGGTGCCATGAGGAGGGCAGGAAAAGACATCCAGGGCTATCAAGGAAAAGCCTTGGGTCCCACCTGATAGAGAACCATTCACATCTTAATGAGATGTAGCCATGGCTCTGAGAGAGGACAGAGAACCCTAGACAGAGTGGGAAATGAACCAGAGGCTACTTGCCCACCTGCCAGAGACGTCAGGGACAGGTGGCGGCGAGAGCAGTATGGAGGTGAAGCAGTGCCACTGAGCTACAGTCACCCCCAAATTAGATGAGCTTTTTAGATTATTTTACTTACCATCCACACAGATCTGGAGCCAATGCTAACACTTTAATAAATGAAAAGCAATGGTCATTAGCCACAAGCCATCTCAACTTTGTTTTGTCCCTTCACCTCCAGGCATCTTGAGCTTCCCCATCCATTCCACCTCTCAGAAGAAGGCGCCCTCCTTCTATCTATCCATCCTCCAGTCTGTGTTCTGATCCCACTGCCTTTTTTAGGAGTTGAGATTTCAGTCTCTCCTCTTCTGCCTATAAATGAGGGCTCCCATATTCTTGTCTACATGCACATGCGTGTGTACACACAGAGCCGTGCCCAGCCCCTTCTCTGCTTCCTTTTAGTGACAAACGTCTTGAAACAGTCCAGCTGCATTCACTCCCCCCACTCCCTCTTCTCCCACACTCTACTGAGGATGCCAACAGCACTCGCCACTTTCCAGTCTCTACACTTCTGCATCTCTACCTTAGGAGATTGCTTATGTCACTCTGCTCCAGGTATACTGGTGACCCTGATATACCCCAAATACACAAATGCCTGCAGTCCTGAGCACACACTCGCCTGAAGGAAGCCATCTTCCACCTCTTCTGCTTACTCTAACACCCAACTGAAATGACACCTACTTTGAAGAAGTACAGAGGTGCCTTCTCCTATGCACCCCAGTGGAGAAATCTGTTCTTCCAGCACCTACCACCCTACTGCTCCCTGCCCCCCAAGAAGGCCTCAAAGATAGGTATCAGGTCCTGATCATCTTTACATCACACCCACTCTCCAGCCCAGTGCCTGATACATACTAGATGCTCAGCACATGAAATTTCTGAACCCATGTTTATAAGAGTCAGAGAATTTCATGTTCTGGCATTAAACTTTTTAGAAAATATACTGTTTCAGATCAAAGTGGTTTGCCCAGCACATTTTTAAGCTCTTAGATTTGATTCACAGTTGAACAAATATAGTTACAGTTCAGCTTGTTTCAGGTTTTAAGTAACATTTGGTTGAAGTCCTTGTAAGAGCCAAAGTCCTAAAATGAAATAGGGAGGGCAGGAAGGAGAGGGCGAGAAAAGAGTGGAAAAAAGGGGACTTCTCAGCTGGGAAAAGCTGCCCCTGCTACAGCCTCTCCTTCTGATCACTCCGGCTTCAACACCTCTAAACGTATCTTTAAAAGTAAAGTCAAGTCTCTTCGCCAGTTACAGCAGAAAGAGGATCCAGCCTGGATGATCCAAGGGAGTTTAGTTACTAAGGCACCTCCCTACACGCCTCTCCAAGGCCAAGACCAGCCTTGCACGCCTCCTTCCACCGAGCTGGCGGATAGCACGGTCTCACTCTTGGAGGCCTGGGTTCTGGCACCCGACTGCACACCCCTCTCTTCCAGGTAGCACCCACTGCTAAGGAAACACCTGGGCCATACGACTGCACAGGTGAACTCCAAGGAGGGGCCTCTGAAGGATTAACCTGAAGAGGACATTCAACTCAGCCTCTCCCACCACTGAAAAACATTCTGACGGTTACAGGTCGTACTTAGAAAAAACTTAGGAAAAGCCATGGTATCCTTTGGCGTGAGCCCACACTACAAAACTTAAGGGCTTAGTGTGATGCTGTTACCAGGGTATTTTCCACAAGACTGTGTAATTCGCCCAATTATGAAATCGAGGGACACGAATTTGTTCGTGGTGGACTGAGAGAATCAAGAAAACCGTGAGCTCAGGAGCTGGCCACACGAAGACGGCCAACTGCCCCCCACTGCGGCCGGCAGCCGGGGCCCCAACGCGAGCCCTACGGGCCAAGGATCCCTTCCCAACCGTCACCGACCACCGGCTCCCGCCGCACGAGGATGCTCCTGGCCTGAATCCGCCCGAGGCGGCCGAATGCAAGGCGGGCGGAGGGGACGGGCTCGCGGCCACGTGACAAGACGCCGGTGCCTCCCCCGACGGGGACGGTGACACTCGGCGCTAGGCCCCAGAGGAGACCCCTACCCACGCCCCCACCTCTTCTCCGCACGTCCCATCCCGTCGCGGGTCCCACCAAGCTCACCTCCGGACGGCCTCCCGCGGCTGGTCCCAGCAGAGCCCCCGGGGCCCCCTGCCATCCCTCCTGACGGCCTCGCAGACGCCCCCACCGGGTCGCCTCCCGCGGGCCTGTAAACGCCCCTCTCGGACCCCTCCCGAAGTCCCCCAACCTTCCCCGGGGTCCCGCATACCCTGTTCCCGCCGCTGCCCGGCCGCGGCTCCCCTCTCGCCTCTGGCTCCGGCCGCGGGCCTGCTCGGCGCCCGACGGCCCAGCCCGGCGCACCCAAGCCGGCGGGCCCGGCGGGGACCCGGCCCCTGGGCCCGAAGGTTTCTGCGCCCGGGCGCGCGCCCGCGGCGGGAGCGGGGGCGGGCCGGGAAGCCGCGGGAGGGGGCGGAGCGGTACCTGCGGGTCGATGTCGCCCACCGCGTAGTACTTGACCTCCCTGAACATCTCCTCGGGAACTCTGGGCGCCGGGTCCGACATGGCCGCGGCGGCCGGAAGGCTCGGCGGCGACTCCCGCCCAGCCCCGCGGGGCCCGCTCCCCAACCGCGCGGCCAGGCCGGGTCCTGCGAGTCGGACCCGCTCCCCCGCCCGCCCGAGCGGCCGGAGCGCGGGAGCCGCGCGCGCCCTGTGGGACGCACCATCCCACCCACCGTCGAGGGGGAGAGCCGAGCAGCCGGCCGCCCGCCGGCACCGCCCAGCGCCCCGCCGCACCCCGCGGCCCCGAGGGCACGGGGCCCAGCCCGCTCCGCGGACGGGAGTCCTGGCCGCCGCTCCCTCCCCAGGAACCCCGGGGCCGCTCGGGAGCGCGCACCCCCCCGTAGGCCGGAGTGGGCCGGCCCCGGGAAAGCGGGGAGCTGAGAGGCCCCTCCCGGCAGCACGCGCGGCCGCTCCGGGGGCGCATGCGCGAGACTAGGGGCGGGGTCACGGGCTGGCTGGCTGCTGCGGCGGCGGCGGCGGCGGCGGCGGCGGCGGCGGTGGCGTTGCTCGCGGAAGCGGGTCCCAGACTTCGGGTTGCCGGCCCACAGGCGCTGAGCGGCCCGGGCTGCTGCCCGACGGAACCCGAGCTAAAGCCTCAGGCCTTGCGGCCGACGGGGCGGGCCGGGTCCCGCTGAGGGCGGGGCGCCGGCGGGCGGGCCTCTCCGCACAGCCAGCCGCCCGCACTTAGGGCCGCGCCCTCCGCAGGGATCCCAGCGGGCGGCCCAGGGCCTCCTGCGCGGGGTCCTGGACACCGCCAGCTGTCGCTGTCACCTGCTAAGCCGAGAGCCGTTTTCACGTAAATGCTAGTGAAATAGGTGCAGAAAAAGAAAGCTTCCAAAATTCCGTGGCAGCGTGTCAGTAATTCCCTGTGAGGCGGCTTTGAGTCCCTCGCCCGGCATCCGGTCGGGAGAGCGCCTGCCCGTCGCGGGCTGCGCTGTGACGCGGACTCCATGGCCCGGTGAACGGGTTGTGTCCCCGTGTCCACGTGCGACGAGGGCTGCGCGCCCGGCCCAGCGCTCGGAAGCTTCACCTCCTGTCGTGCTGACGTCTTTCGGTACCTGCGGACGGTCTGAAACTGCCCTATTCTAAGGCTAACCGATTCTTTTCAAATAATAAAAACGTTGAGTGCTTGCTGAATGGGTTAAGAATTGACCATCCTTTCTTTGAACACTCAAGAATATATTTGGTATTGACCATTAGAGCAATTTACATTTAAGGTTAAGAAAATGTCAGTGTAATAAATTAGTTGTAAATACCAAACCAACATTAGCACCCCTTTTATTGACCTGTGTGAGAGGACATGGTTAGCCCTTTTTTCCCCTTGGTTAATCACAAACTAAGCATGTAATTTTATATTAAAAGACTTAAAGCACACCTCAATTGGGTATTTTATTTTGTAAGTTAAAGAAGAACTTGTAACATTTAGAACAAGTTCACCCTACTGTGACTTCTTACAGTAAGACAGACTGTGTAACTAAGAAATTTGCTGTTTAAAATTTTCACAAAAGGTCCATTTCTGTAAGATGTCCATATACTAAGTTAAAGAAAAAAACATGTTGAGGCTGCTGTATTATATTCACAAATATGTACTTCTTACTGATTTTTGTGGCACTTAGAAGATGACCCACTTTAGGGTAATAACTATCAGTTACCTAAACAAACTTTGCATTTTCATTAACTTTGATACATGTCCTTCTCCCACATAGGACACTGAACATTAATATTTTTATACTTACCCAGCAAACTTCTAAATACCAAATATGGTCATTTTGTTGATAACCTTGAAAGAATAAACAGTCTGATAAATGGCAATATATTTTTCATCTTCTACACAAAATTAGATAACCTGAGGCAAGAAAAAATAAAAGGTGTGAAATTAGAAAAAGCAGATGTGCAGCTGGGAATATTAAATTGTGCCCACTCGTGGGAACTTGAGGCAGTTATTTAGACAAATATTTCCAAATGGCATTTTAAAAAACACATCTCCATTTTGTATGCAACAGTCTCGGTCTTGTTCTCACGTCTGTTCAATAAGTCACACACCCCTTCAAGTTAGATGTTACCAGTGTTCAGTAAACCTTTTAGTTTGGGTTTATAGACTACAACATTTAACTTTTTCATGAAAAGGGAACATTTAAGTTAGAGGTACCAACAGTCCAGAGTTTTACTGTGGCAGAACCCAGTAACCTGAAGGGCATTGTTTCTTATGGGGGAAGTTCAGTGCCACCCCGCAGCACACAGTTGCCACTACAGTCATCTAATTATTTAATGTAGAAATACTAGAAAACACAAGTAAGGGGAAAAAATTAATTACCCCAATTCTATCCCCAAGAACAACACTCAAAATCCGTCACATATAAATATTTTTTTCTTAAAAAATTATACCCCACTTACCCTTCTGTTGCTGCTTAAAAAAAGAAGAATGTGTCCTTCCAAGTCAGAAAATAACAGATCTACATCATTTAACGGATACATATTACGGCGTTCTTCAATGTACCTTAATGTGTTTAATCCTATATAGTCGCTTATTTGTTGTTTCCAGTTTGACAATGCTGCCATGAAGCAGTCATCCTAAAATCCACATACGTGTGTAATGTATTATACACTGTCCCACACTCCCAAGTTCAGATGCCAAGTCCATACCTATCCCCCATCGCAGTGAGCATTGCCGAGGACACAGCATTAGTCACGAGGACTTAGATTAGTGGTTCTCAACTCTGGGTGGTTTTGCCCTCCAGGGAACATTTGGCAATGTCTGAAGACGTTTTTGGTTGTCCGACCAGAGCGGAGAGAGAGGGTACTTCTGACACAGTGGTAGAAGCCAGGAGGTGCTAAACCTGATGCACAGATCAGCCCCCACAGCCTGTGCAAAACATAATAGTACAGCCACTGAGAAACCTTGTTTCAGATGATGTAACAAAAAAATTTCATTAGATTAAGACATTGAAAGCTTCTTGCAAACAACTCAGTGGCTTGTTTGGACAGCTTTCCTCCAGATGGGCACTCAGGGCTTTGCTATCTGAGAGCCATTTGCTTCCAGCCACGCAGAGGGGGAGAAAGCAAGCCATGCCATGCAGAAGGTTCTGTGGCCAGGCCTAGAAAGAGCAGCATACTTCCCCTCCAACCACTCCACTGGCCAGAACCTAGTCTTGTAACCAATTAAACTGCAAGGAAGGATGGGAAATGCAGTTTTCCATGTATCCAGGAAAGGGAAGTGGGACGGATGGCCTCTTGTCAATTTCTGCCATTTTTAGTTTTCAAAAAAATTCTACGTATTAAGATTAGAGAATGCAATATAAAAAAACAAAAATTCTTACATAATTTCAGAAAGAACCATGCTTGCATGAGCTACTCAATAGGTATTTGTTGAATTGGGGGTTATTGGCTTCTATGGAAAGGACTGACCATGTTCTTTTAAAAGAGCAATTAGATATTTATTCAGGGTGGACATGCTGGGTACCTAATGTCCTGTCCCTCACTCCCAAGCCCAAAGCTACACCCCATCCCTGCCCTTCCAATCTGCTGATGGCTAGAGTGTGTAGCCTCCGTGGTACTCCGAGTTGAATTTGGTGAGTGGGGAGTCCCAGCAGAGTTGAGAGGGGAGGGAGGCAAGTAGGACAAGGGTGTTTACGTCCCAGGCTCCTCGTCAGATGGCCCTGAGCTGGGAGAGCCGCCGATTCTACACAGCTCCCCCCTTTGAGGCCTGCTCTTCTCTCCTCTCACCCTTCAGACCCAGCTTCCTTCACTGCCCATACAACCCATCTACAATCTGTAAGCACTCTCTTTATAGAGAGCTTTCTCAGACAGTCTTAATTTGAGTATGCTACTTCGGTTGTGACCCTAACTGACAGAATAACATGAAAACCTGATGGAGACATTAAGACATTTTTTTTCTTTCAAGGGAAGATATGTCTGCCCTCAAAAAACCAATACTCATCTGTACAAACCTAACAGTAGCGGAGTTAATCGTAGGTGCAACAGAGATTTAAATGAGGTCCTTGTGTGCAGGAAAGCTGGGGAAAACTTGGACAAGTGGCTAAGAAGGGAGTCATTCTCAGAGGGGAGGAAACAAGGTAAAATTTGTGGGGTCAGAATGCTGGTATTGCTAAAGAAGAAGTTGTATATTTTAGGTAGTAAGTGATTATTTTCTATAAGGGGGAAAATGGGACATAATATAAAATAAATAGGCTATGTCCAGTATATATAGATCCTGGAGTCCCTCCAAAGCAGGTTCTTAAATTTGAGGTATAGAAAAGTCCCAAAGCTGTGGTAATTGGAGAAAAGAAAACAGCTTACTAACTATTTAAACTTAAGTGCTTTGTGACAGGCCCGCTATGGGATTAGCTATTGCTTCATTTATAGCCTTTGAAGTGTGTGAAAATAGAACTGTCATTATGAATCGCATTGACCATGATGTAAAGCACCCAACAGCACTGATATGCCAAGAAATTAGAACACATTTGCTCACTGTAATTAAAATGAATGAGTTAAGCATTCATATTTGGGGGAAGAAATTGTGTCCTATCAGCTAGCTGCTAGGGGCGCTCCATACCACCTTGGTCAGATTGGCTACACTTAACTTCTGTCTGTTCACAGGCACCAGGTATAGGAACTGTATATTGAAGCAAGAGAGGCCTGAAATTTGGGAGGTTCCCCCACAAATTGGAGCTACTCACCTTCCTGTAGGTGAGATCAGGTGTATTTCAAAGATCTCTGTCTGAATGATTTTTGATGCTGGCTTGAATGTATGGAAGCTCACCTCCCCAGCGTGGATCCCACAAAAGGGCCTCAGTCACAGCACCCCCTGCCTTGTCAATTGCATGTGGAGTGAGAACAAAGTGAAAGCGATTGAGTTCAAAAACTTGTAGCAGGATGCCTGCTGAGCTATTCTCAAGCTCCGGAACCCCACTGCCAATGGCACCAAGCGCTACAGCTTTATTCTCCATCTGTCATTCTGAGACTTTTCCCAGAGGTTAGAAATTGGTACCCAAAGGTAATGTTGACAGGTGTGACAGTTGGGGTTCTTTGCAAAATATATCCTTAATTTTATCTCAGACGACTGGTCAATGAATTGATGACAAACTAGGCCAGGTCCTTTATCACCCTGAAAAGATGTTAACAGTCTTTCCCAGCTCTGGCTGCTTGATCTGTTCCTCCTATTTAGATCTATTTCCATCTCCAAGATATAGTGAGTCTATCTCATTTCTTATAGAACATGCTGAGAATGAGAAAGTTGGGGTCCAGAGAACCTAAATGACTTATTCGTGATGAGTTACTACCAGATTTTGGGCTACACCCATTTTTTTGAACTTACTCTAATTCACTCTTTAAAAATATTAAAAGAACAAGATTCATATATAACAAGTAGAAAAAAAGGTAAGCTCTATAAAAACAATATTTATATTGGTTGAAAATGGTCCCCTGATTTATATTTTTGTAGCTAATATATATTCATCTTTTGGAACTGGTTGAAAATGAAGAGAGGATTGTTAGATCTAAGTTCAGAACTCCCTGATTTTAATGTCGTGTCAGTTTTAATTTTCTGATTTAATTAGTTTCCTAATTAGAAGGGGTTAAATTAATTAACCTCATTATTTACTATATATTTAATGATTTCTCCTCTACAGGGAGTTACTTAATTTTCAATAATTGGAAAGCTTATGACAAGAGGGAATTTTGCTAAGTTTTGTACTTACTGCTTATGATCAGTGTCCTAATAGAACAGATTGAAGGGAATTTTAGGTGAGATATCAGATGTATGCAAAGGCTATTTCCCACTTGTCATGAAACATGGTACATATAAATACTTGGGTTGAGATTCAATAATTTCTATCATATTAGAACTCAATTGATATATCCTTTATGTAAGGTTAAAAGATATCCTAGAACGTAGGATTTTATAAGAAATAGCCCTACCACATGATCCTAGTTACAATCAAATAGTCATGAAACATTGAATAATGCTAGATAATTATAATGAAAAGGAGATTCTCTAAAATCATCATCGGGTATAAATGGCATATGAAAGCATTCAGTCCTTCCTCAGACTTGTCAGTAGGCTACATGGATGGCATTTGGGGATAAATAGTAAAATCAGAAGGCTGATGTCTGTAGGACTTGTGGAAATCAGATAGGCCTTGTTCTTTCATGTTATATATGTAAAAAGGTGAACAATCTGAATACCTATGCTTTAATGTAGTGATATACAGAAAGATTAAACAATTACTTTTTAGAGAAAAGAAATGAGGCAGTAACTACAAGATGGCTTTTTTCTTTTTCCCACTTTTGAAGAACGTTCTAACATAAATTTGAGCAACTCATCCTTTGCAGGGCAGAACTGACAGAGCCAGGACACAGCTGCTCATTTATCCCTGTCTCCTGGTGCCTCTGCTGCTCCGGGGGAGCCCAGATCCATGAGAGGTTATTGAGGAAATCTTGATGGTTGGCACAATTTTAAACACAGACCTAACATATTGGTAAACTGACGTGGTCGGGTTATGGGAAATCACCTCTGTTGGACACTATTGAGCATGTGGGTACATTGCACACGGGCCTCGCTTAGCAGTCGCGATGCATGTGGAGTGGCCAGCGGTGCCTTGTGCAAGCAGCGCCTTCCGTGGGGATTGGGACCAAGGCTGGGAGGTGCCACCGGTGGGGGGTGGCGGGGCCTTTTCTCTGGGGGCAAGCCTGGGAGGGCTCTGGAAGACACCAGGAGAAGAGGACACCCTTCCCTGCTTAGAGGAGCAGCCTGAGCACAGGGCTGCGCCTTGGAGTTCATGCAGAGCAGCAGGGCCAGAAATGGACCCCTGACCAGGGAAGGCCATGTGGCTGGGGCTGCAGAGACACAGGCGAAGGAGCAGGATGAGGACCCACGAGGAAAAGCTATGGCTGGAGAAACAACCACAGCGCCTATTTCTCATAGACAAGAATCTGTGATTATAAATTCCTATCAGAAAATATAAGGGCTGTAATTGAGATGGTAGAAGGTAATCTTTGATTTGATCCCATTTGGAGAATGCCTGCCCTGGTTCAGTTTACAGCAGGCAAAGTAGAATGTCTTGTGCCAGAGCACTTGGAAAAGTACTAGCCAGGCCGCTGGCAGGTTGCTACTCCAAGCTCTGAGCCCAGTTCCAGCAGCTGGCCTGCCGCAGTGAGCTTTGTGAGCTCTTCCTCCTCCCCCGACCTCTGCTCCAGAACCCAGCACCTGGGCTCACCCCTGCCACCATCTTTATTCATGCTCCCTCCCCACCAGACTGGATTACACTTCCTTCATACCCATCCAGAACTTTCTCACCTCCATGGCCTTGTGCAGTCAAGCTCTCCATCTAAAACAACATCCCCACCGGTATGCCTCTGCGAATCTTGCCTCTTCTTCCTACAGCCAAGCTCCAGTGCTCCATTTCAGGAAATGTCTCTGATGCCTGGAGACAGAATTTCTTTGGTCCTTCCTGTCTATAAGTAAAGTATATAACTGGAGGCTCTTCGGCATGGAACAAGGCTGACAAGCCAACCGAGTATGAGAAGGTTCACCTCAGCCCAGTGTGATGGCTGGTGTGATTCATCGCTGAGCCTTTCTCTGGGCAAGGGATACAAACCGGAAGGGGAACCTGAAATGTGGGAGCTTGCCTGCATCCTAATACTGGCATTTGAAATGCCTGGAAGACTACTACATCCCCACCTAATCCCTCCGCCACGAACCGAAACTAGTCTTAGTTCCCTTAACATGCATTCCCCCTGCTGTTCAGCATGATTCCTGATGTCCAGTGGATGAGGGAGCAGTATATAAAGAGTAGATGGAGGCATTTTGAATGAATCGATATCACTGCTTTTCACCTTGGTTTTAAGGCAAATCAAAGACAGTCATCAGTGTGCAAATTTAAGACTTACTTTTCCAATTAAGTTGCTGTGTTCTTGACTATTGCCATTTTATTTTACAGATGGAGAAACCAGCTCAGAAAGGTTAGGTGGATGAGCAAACTTTCTATAAAAAGCCAGATAGAAAATGTTTCAGGCCCTATGGGCCATACCCTCTGTTTGACTTCATAACTCGGCCGTCGCTCTGCGGAAGCCGCTGCAGGCAGCATGTGTACCAGTGAGCAAGGCTGTGCTGCAGTAGAACTTTATTTACAAAACAGGCAGCAGGCCAGCCTGTGGGCCTCGATTTGCCGACTCTGGCTTGGGGCCTCCAGGGTCACAAACTCACAAGTGGAAGAAACAAAGGCTGACACCAACAGGTGCTGACTAACTCACAGGCCTCCCACGTCCGCTGCCGCTCTTCCGGCTCCACTGTGGTGACCGCGGTCTCGGGAGGTCTGTCTGCATGCTTGACCACCAGGAAAACGGGAATTAGGGCTAATTAATTAGTCCAGACTTTGAAATCCGGAGAGAAAAGGGCCTCATATTAAGTGCAAACCATCATCCTAAGTAATATATTTGTGGCACTTTCATTAAATTTTCTCTCAGATCTTGAAAAATATGTATCTCCTGGCTGCCAACATTTTCATCTTGGTATAATTATGAAGCCTCCCCAAATAATCATTTTCCAGTTTGTGACGCTCAGTGGGGCACGACACCAGCTGCTGAGACTTGATGGGGCTGTTTAATTTGAGACTCATTAGCACGGCACAGGTGAAAATGAAGAAAGTCTTAGTGAAATTTGTTCACAGTGTATCAGATTAAATGCCTATTGTGCAGTGACACGAAATAGCATCTAAAAGAAGTTAAAATCAGTGTCTATCAAGATAAATATAGGGATTTTAGGGATAATTCCCAAGATATTAATAAAAACCACTTTTATTACAAAAAAAGGCAGACATTTCAACATGTAATCACTTGTATGATCAGCATGTTCACAAAGAAAAAAAGATCACAAAACTAGATATGTGGCTCCTTAAATGAGTCAAAATACACCCTCCCCCCACTTTTTTTTTTCATTTTCTAACATGAACAAGTAAGGTATTTTGAGCTTTAAGCTTAGAACAAATTTAGGAACTAGGAATCTAAACACTTAGATGAATCTAGAACAAATTTAGGAACTGTGAATCTAAGCTATTTATAAACATTCTATTCCCAGTAAGCTCCAAAGACACGTTTTCTAAAATCTAAAAACCCGATTCCATACAAGTGCTAATACTGTATTTCCTGAATGGGGTTCACAGGTAATTGTTTCCTCAGCTGTGAATTAGTTCATTTTCTTCACTTAAAAACATGGTACTCCTTCACAAAACAAAGACAATAGAAAGTGTCCTGCTCGTCAGGAATATGGAGGCTGTAGGCTGAATCAAAGAAAATCACAGGAAAGAAACAGCTGGTGTGCTCTGATCGGGCAGCTTTGACTCTTTGCTGTTTCCAATGTAATATAAGAAAAACCTGTCGGGGTGAAGGTGAGGGGTTAGTGTTCATCCTGCTTTGGTGCCCCTCACACACTTGCCGGGCAGAGTCTGCTCAGCACCTGCAGACAGGAAGGCAGCCCACACGAAGGGCAAAGAGCGACGTCAAGGGACACAGAAGCAGTTTATTTTTAGAACACTTTGCCCAGGCAACCATTTCAGTGATTGAATGATTTAATAGAGTTCTGGATCATTCAAACATTTCTAAGTAGGAGAATTTACTCATCTGTCCGCCTGTGTGAGGCAGCTCTGAGAACTTTCACAGAAGGCTAAAAAGGCAGAGGGATGTGCAGGTAGCCCTGAGTTCTCTGTTCCATTTCTACAGAAAATCTTCAGCGCACCTGAGGATCTGTGCATAGTAGCATCAAAAAAAAAAACTGAGCTCTTTCATTTTATTTCAGGCTTTGTCATTCATGTGTTTTCTTCTGTTATTATCTACAACATGGTTATTAGAATCAGAAAGCAGCCTGTTTGTACTGTGTTAGCAGTGGCGTTTACACAACGGCTCACCAGCGGTGAGCAACCCTGAAACCCCAGCCACCCGTGTCTGCCAGTGTTATTCCAGATGGTCCGTCCTCCCTGGGAACCCACCATGGGGGCAGTGCTTATAACCTGAATCAGACACTCTTCAGATATAAAGCTGCTAACTCCAGCCCTCTTCATGTTAAACGGAGATCCAAAACTGCTTCTGAAGGTGAGGAACTTTGTCAGAGGCTTGAGCGGACCTGTGCCAAGATTTCCCTTTCCACGCTTCTTGGCGGTTTTCTGCCTGGCCCTCTCTCTCTACTCCTCGCTCCCATCTGCTGGACTCACTATCTTCCTCTGCATTTCTTTAGTGCTGAGAGACCTTAGCACTGGAGAAGCTGGAGTTGGTAAGAGAAAACATACTAAAGGAAGGGGTAGATCAGGAGGATCTGATGTGGAAACACGACTGTTTCCACGGCGCATCTTGCAGTAATAATGTGTTTCATGACAATTAAACATTTGTTAAGATAATCATTCTTATTGGCAAAAAAATTCTTGCTTATCTGCACTGCCTCTAGGTATCTCTTACCTCTGTTACCTCACATTAACTCCCAGACCTGTTTTTCTCTTATTCTATCCAGTAATAATTTGGGGCTGCCCACTGCTGCCTTGCAGCAGACTGTATTATCTCTCTTCTTACAAATCCACATTTTTGTCTGAGGTATGGGGAACTCAGCACACCCGTGCCCTATGATTAAAGCCAATGGGAAACTAGAACAACCCATGAGCAGCCAAGAAGCTTGCTAAGGGCAAAGGAATTATAGGATGGACAGTGGGACAAAGTAGCTGTAAATTCCAGCTTTGCCCACATGACCATTGCAGAAACAAAGGCTATATTTCTTCCTTATTTTGATATGAATGTATTTATGCATTTATTAACCAACAATTGTTTTCTTCCTTCCATCCTCCTACTACCTCACAGAAGACGTATGGGCAGCTAACCTCACATCTCAGTGTCTAGAGGACAGGATGTCAAAGGTGAGATGTAACACAGAAGAGGGATCGTCACCACCTGGAGCTGAAGGGATGGTCTTTGCCCCCAGTTCTGTGGGGAGGATCAGCATGGTTTCAGCTGTGTGAAGGATAATGTCTTTATGTGAAGATGGAAGCGTGTTTTGTTCCTGTCCTTACTTGGGAGGTGGATATGGAGAAAAGTGGTGTCTGTGTATTCCAGGGTGGCAAAGAGTGGACTGGGTGGGATTGCATCATGTCCATCTAGCTAAGTAAGAACCACATTTCCCAGAATTCTCTTCTCTGCATAGTTTGGCATTAGCATTGGCCCCAAGAGACACTCGCTCAAGGTTTGGGAGGCAAAAGTGGAACAGCGCCATTTTCTTTTTCCTTCCATTAGGTCCGAGGCCCTGCTAATGCTCACTTGTGCTGCAGCGAGTCTACTGGGTCAGTGGGTGGGCCTGGGCGCAACGTCCTCTCGAGGCCGCCCCTCAGTGAGGGACTTGTGGTCGTCCAGCCCGGTGCACGTGGTCCCGTGCTCCCCAGGCTCCCCCGGCTCCTCCCTCACTGATGGCCTGCCCGCCGACATCAGATGCCAGCCCCAGACACAGACACGACAGCCTCACCGCGACTGTTTAATGAGCCCCACAGCTGGGCGAGGGTGTGTCGCTGTGCTGCAGTCCTCGTGTATCTCCCAGCTGCTCTGCTTCTCTGGTCAGGCCTAGATTCAGGGTCTGTGACACGCAAATCCACCTGCCTATGTAACTTCCTGTCCTCATCTCAGCCCATGTACCTCTTAAATAAGCTCCTGCTTTTAAACATTTCCATTTTATAAAGTCCAAACTCCCCCTAGCCTGGATCCCTGAGCAACCGCAGGGAGCAGTTCATAGTGGAAAAGGCATGCGCGTTCGAACAGGCTGTCAGCCACGGAGATCTCAGGCGCGGCTGTGGCAGGCTCCAGCTGTAAATGCAAGGCTGAACACGCACGCCTGGGAAGGGACAGGAATAAAGCCAGCTCTCCGTAGGGGAGGCGAGTCCCTGGGGACGGGTCCTGCCAGCATCCAAGCACACAGTCACCAGAGAGAGCATCCAGTGTGTCAGACCCAGTGCCTGTCCTCTCACTGTCCCAGGTGCGTGAGAGAGAGGTTCAGTCATTCAGCATCTTTAGTGCAGGTGCAGGCATCTGGATTTCCACCTACCCTGGAGGAAGGCACCACCCCTCATAACAGGTTTCCTCTCAGGAGGAAAAGTGGTTCCCACGGCCACAGCAGCAGCAAATGAATTGGTGTATTTTCCATACCTTTTCCCCACTTACACACAACTGTGAAGACCTCGGTCACCTTTCACTTTGAAATCACCCTTCTACAACTGTTCCCACACAGTGTGTCATGGCCTGCCTCCAAGTCAGATGGGACGTTTCTAACTTCAAACACTTCCTGCAGTCCATATAGTGATTCTGCCATAACTAACTGTGAATGCTCACGTTCAGAGATGACCGCTTTTTGGCCACCACGGGCAGCACTACAATGGCCAGCTCCGTGCCACAGATGGGAACGGGCGCTTTTATTTCCGCAAGACCGAGTTCCAGCCCTCAGAGGAGGACTGCGGAGTCACAGAGCATACACATTAGTTAATTTCAACATATCCCTCTAGACTATTTCCTCCCAAAGTTAATCTATATTTCCACCAGTAATTTTCATTACTATGAGCAATGTGTAAGATAGCTCACTTCCTTACACTCTCCTCAGCTTTGGATGTCACACTGTTTTTCACCCATCAAATTAGAAAAATGAAAAAGATACATAAAGAGTAAACTACAGCTCTTCCCTGTGCACAAGTGAGGTTGAGCACCTTTTCATGTCTTAATTTGCTTTCTGCACAACTGTTATGCTAATCTTTAAGTCATGCCCTATATCAGGAATGTCTCACAAAGTCAGTGCTCTTAAGATGTCTTTGGCGGCAAGTGTGTGCATGTATGAGAGTGAAATATATAAACATATGTACATACATGCATATATATGCACACATATGCAAATGTGTGTGTGTGTGAAAGACAATGTAGCAAAATGTTTACGCTTGATGGATCTAGGTTATGATATACATGTTCTCAGTCTTTCAACTTTTCTGGAAGGATGAACATTTTTCAAATAAATTGTGGGAGAAAGGTGGTCCCTCCATTTGCAAATGTGTTATCTCTTGTGTCTCTGAGTTTTCTAAGGCTCAGATGCATCATCTGATTTCATTGTCCATCACTGTCTGTGTCCTCTGATGTTTCGGTTTCTGGCTTTCCAGGCCCAGGATCCCTGAAGGTCTCAGCTGTTGTTATTCACCCATGTCTTCCAGTGCCACACATAAGCTAAATTCAAGTGGCGTCCAAAGTTTAGCATGCCTTCTTCAGGAATCAGGCCCTTCTTTATGACTTGTTTAGGAGAGTTGGGCAGAGTGGAGACAAGTATGGGTTACAGTTGCTGAGCATAAGCTCTGAGGTGACAATCCAGTATCCTGGAAATTGTCCTGGTTTTGGCATGGAAAACCCCTCTGGCCAGGGCAAACTGAGATGGTTGATCCCTAACAACTGCCTGCTCAACCTCTGTTAAAGAAAAAATTGTTCTGTAACATGTTAAAATGGTAAGAAAATAACATGGGTGGACCTAGAGGGTATTATACAAAGTCAAGCAAATCAGAGAGAGAACAACAGACACAGTATGATTCCACTTATATGTGAAATCTAAAAAAAAAAAATGGCAAGGAAGACCTTATTGAACAATAGACTATTGCAATAGGGAAGGGAGGTTGGGTTCAACTCCAAAGACAGCTGGGGATTTGCCAATGGGCAGAGTGAGGGGGTCAGAGGCTGGAGGATTATTAAGAGGAGACCTCAAGGATGAGAGACTCTTGCTAAAATATCCTAACAGGATCCTTGCTAAAGATGGTCCAAAACTTAGACATCAAAAGGAGGGGAGGGGGACTGGGACAGATATCAAGGGTTGGGGAATGACTTAGCAGGATTCTTGCTAAGACTGGCCAGGCCAAAGACAGGACTAGTCAGAAAGAGGGCTCCAAGGAGCCAGGCTAACACTTCGTAGAGTTGGAGTGTCTGTCATCTCCATGTCGCTGAAAGAGCCACCAATCAAAATTTGTAGCTGAGTAGGTGGCCGGGGAGTCCTTGCTGCTCTCCTAAAGTGGGGGTGGTGGTTTCAGAGTGGGACAGACAGCTCCCACCGTGTACAGACTGGGCATACAGAGCCAGCCACTGCTGCCCTGCTCCAAGTGCAACTCTAGTTGCTCTAGAAGGTGGTTCATTACAACATGGTTAATCCGTTTTCCTTAAAATTTAACTATTTCGTCTACTAGTTGAGTGGCCCCTCCAAGTTTCCTTGGCAGTCTGACAGCAGAGCCCGGAAGAGAAGCAGGGCCAGCCGTGCATCAAAACCACCAGATCTCACCGTCTGGACAGAATGTTAGGGAGTGGTTCTCATGAGCATGTCAGTTAACCAAGATGGGCATCAAATCTTTCAAAGGACATTTATACATCTGGCTCTTTACATCTAGGGGAAGAGCCATTCAAAGAGAAGTTTCATGACTTGAGAATGACTTAAAACAAGGATTTTTACTTAATATGTTATGGGCCGCAAAAAAATGCTTTTACAGAAAAACCTACTTTCATTTTTACCTTAAAAAGCTCAGTAGCTATTCTTCCAAAGCTGTCACTGTGACTAACTGGACATTAACATGACTAAATCCAAATGGGTCCAGGTAGGTAGCTTTAGATCAAGCAGCTGTCTTAGCAGTAACAATCGGTGCGAACCACAGCAGACTCAAGTTTAATGTACTGATTGGTTAAAAATCAAACACACAGGGTTTGCCGGGTGCAGAAAGGGCTGGGAAGCCAAGGCAGTGAGGACGAAGGCCGCGGCGGCCATGAGGCTCCAGCACAACACTGGGTCTTGGTTCCTCGACACGGACTCTGGCGGGAAGCTGGCGCCGGGAGCTGGTGACCCCACGGCTTCATCTTCAGCTCTCAGGGGAGGTGCCGGTTGGCTCCTCTGCAGGACGGATGCCATCTTGAAAATCAAACGGTAATTCGTCTTTGATGACTCTGTGGGCGGGGCTGCCATCCCCTGAAACACAGAGCTCACCTTGCCAGGGGCACTTCCGGGCTCTCAGTGCTAATGTTACACTGTAACAGTAAATTTTTAAAAAGGGAAAATGACACATTACAGTGGCAATCACTGCCAGTTGGCTAACTTAACTATCATTCTCAACCCTCTCTGTCCCCTCCTTTCTCTACTATACAGGTCAGAAAGCTAAATTTTAAATTCTCTAGCTTCGTTGGTAGCAAGCATTGGCCATGTGCAATTCTTGCCAATGAAATGGAGGTAGAAGACTACTGAGGAGGCATTCCGGGGGGGAAACCCACACTCTGATCTCTGGAGGCTGCGGCAGAGCGGGGTGGAACGCTGCCCTCCTTCCTCGCCTTTCTCTTTGTTCTTGTAAATGGCCGAGGTGCTCATATGCGCAGCAGCCAACGTGCAGCCGTGAGGTGGCAAGCCAGCCTGCAGAGGACGGACGACTGCAAAGACAGAGCTGAGCCCTTGGGGACATGGCTAGGCCCCTGCCTGAACCTAGACCACTGTCATGTCATGATCCCAGTTTGGAATCACTGCTCATCAGGCATTCTGTTACTTGTACCCAACTGCTTTCTTGGTTCCCCAATGTTAACTTAAAACTGACGGAGAAATAGTATGTGAAACAGAGAGTTACCTTAGGCATATGGCATCATGATTTTTAAATTGTATTATTATAACCTGAAGCAGGTAAAATTTAATATTGCTAGGAAGAGTACAATATATGACATTCTTAATACTTCTAAATAAATGGTTTCATAACAATCATGAGCTCCCCATCCTGCTGAATAGCTGTTGCTGAAGGGGGTAATTAATCTGAAAGAGACCAGTTTACACTGGAAGATACTCAGCTGCTCTTACTGTTGAAGTTTGATGTACATAGTAATAAATATATATTTTTATAGAGAGAACATATAGTTGTATACAGAGCGTAACATATCGTAATGCATGCTAGCCACAAGTGTACAGCTCCAAGAATTCACCAGGCAGATGTACCCCACTAGGACCTCACCCCTTCCAGTCACGGTCCCCCCGTGCCTGGCTAACTGCCTGACTTCTGCTCCTTCAAGTCATTTTCCTGTTATTACGTTTATATAAGCAGAATCACATATTAGGTAGTATTCTGTGTCTGTCATCTTTTGCTCAAAATCATGTCTTCTAGCCCCACCCACGCCGTTGCACATTCTGCTGTCCCTTTTGTGTGCTGTTCCACAGGGAATGTGCCAGTTTGTTCATCCGTGTGACCATGGGAGGGCAGTTAGGCAATTTTCAGTTTTCCACTATTACAAAGATTCTGTCGGGGTTGCTGTGTGCGTCTTCCTGTTGGGCAGTGTCATTTGGTGGCAGAGCTGCTGTGATGGAGCGTGTGCACCTTTGGTTGTGGGGGACATGACCAAAGCCAGCCTGGTGGAGCGGCAGTGGTACAGCATGGCAGTTTTAACTTGCATTTCCTGACTAATGAGGTTGAGGACTTTGTCATATGTTTGTTAGCCATTTGGATATTTTTGTACATGAAGTGTCTGTGTATTTTTACTTGTTTACATAATTATCTCTCTCTTTCCCCCTCCTTCCCTGCTTTTCTCCCTCTCTCTCTCCTTCCCTCCTTTTCTCCATCCTCCCACCCCTTCCCTCTTTTCCTCCCTTGTTCCCTTCCTCTCTCTCTCTCCCTCTCTCTTTTGTAGCTTCATGGCATTGCGATGGGGCTTCTCTTTTCTTGTAACTAACCTGGCTCTATCCCTGGGAGTCCCATTCTGGTCACTGCTGCTCAAGTCTCCTGTCTCTGCCATCTTCCATGGAATCTTTACTGTAACTCACAAGTTCTCTTAGAATGCTAGTGTCTATTTTGGGACTCTGGGATGCATAGCCTTAATTACTGAGAAGGAGAATACATCAGCAGTTGGTTCAGAACTATTATTCCCCATAGAACATTTTGGTTAAAGTTGTTAAAAGTTAGTTTTAGATACATTTGTAGTGATTTTTGATCAAATATAATTTTGGCGAATCGTACTTTTTATGCAAAGTATTTCCCCTCTTTTATAAGTAATTGCAGTGTAAAACTATTAGGGAAAAGATGAAGCATTTGAAATTTAAAACTTTGAGACATCATGTTCTAAACAGTAATGCTATCTCTTTTGTTTACATAGATTTTCTTTTCTGGGTGAAGTACATTAAATTTGTGACTACAAAGGAACTATAGAAGCCTCAAGTGTTTAACCTGTGAAAAGTGATTGTTGTAATGCTAATGTGAGCAGAAATACATTAGTTCTGTTGACTTTGGAGAATCTAAACCCAAAAACCTCAAAATACAATTCCTCAAATATTTTATGCATATCTGCACAGACTAGGTAGACATGTGAATGCACTCAAAACACGCCCAGCACTTACTTAGCTACACCAGTGGGCCCTTCACCTGAATGCACTTCACCGTGGAGAAATCTCTCAGGTACCATGGGTAGAATATAAGACCCTGCCCCACTTTCGTGGTTTCTCCTCATTTTCTCTTTAGCTGACCACACCTGAACCCTGATCAATCCTATCACCATTTACTCCATGTCTCCTCTAACACAATCCAGAGAGTATTCTTAGCAAAATTCTGAACTTGAATCTGATCAAGCCTCTAGATCTGATTAATAATTTACAAGAAATACATGAGACAGAGGAACATGTTAATGATACAATTCAAGATGCATTCACCTAAATCAACAACGTGGGAATTTTCAGCCTTGCTGTTTAAAGTGTGATCAGTGGGCTAGCAGCATGGACATCCCATGGGAGCTGGCTAGAAATGCTAATTCTCAGGCCCACCCCACACTGACCCAATCAAAATCTGTATTTTTAAAAGATCCCCAGGTGATGTGCCTACACTGTAAAGTCTGAGACGCACTATCGTGTAAGACAAATGACCAAGCTCCTTCAATAAAAGTAAGAATAAAAACAGAGGGACAGGTTGTACTAAAGAGGTATAGAGTAAAACTATTAAGGGACGTATCAACCAAATAATGATATGTGGACCCTCTTTAGATCTTGATTTCAACAACCCAACTATTTAAAAACTGCCACATTTGAACACTGGCTGGCAATTTGATACTATTAAGGAATTAGTGTTACTCTTTTTAGGTGTGAATGCACATGGTGACATTTTTTTCAGAGCCTTTATCTTTGAGATACATATTAGAATAATTATGGATGTAATAATATGACAGGGTTTGCTTCAAACTACCTCAGTGAGTGTGTGGGGCTCGGGAGGCACGGGTGGAGATGGGGCAAGGCTGGTCATGAACTGGTTCACTGAAGTTGACTGATGGGTGGTGGGAGTTTGTTACAATAAACACTATAGTGTAATGTATGTTGGAAAGTTTCCCTGATAGAAATGTTTTTAAGATTCAGAAATGCACTGTTAAAGGGAGTGTAGACATTGTTCTCTTCTCTGTGGAGGTTGGAACTCTCCTGTGAGAGAGAGAGGACACAAGGAGAGCGACACACTGGGGCCCCTGCTTTGAATGGAACAGTGGGGGCCCAGAGGGAAGCACCAGTGGTCAGAGATGTGACTGACAACATTTATACAATTGGCCATAAAGACAGAGAGATGATCCAGTGTTTTGCCCCACAGGACCCCAGGTGGTGGCTGATCTGTCATGGGGATCCTAAGAATAAATACAAGGGCCACCTAATAAGGTGCTCCTTTCATCAGGGAAAGAGCCTGGGTCTGCTGGGCAGAGATGTGACTCAGACTGCCATAGAGAGGTTTCAGAGCCCCCCATCCAGTTCCCAGATGTACACCTGGGCACAGACCGGGAGCCTCTTGCTGAAGAGCAGGCTATCCACATTCTGTACAGGGTGGATACTGTAGACTCGCACTGCATTCATATATGAACGGGTATATGACGAATCTTCCTTCAAGACTCTTCAAGGGACCTGGGGCCCCTTACCAGCTGCAGGACCAACCAAACCACAGGAAGTCTGGCTGTTGAGAAGCTCTTATTGCACATGCTGCACCCCTGGGATCAGCTGGGATTTGAGCTGCAGCACTGATGGGCCACCTGGGCTCTCCACTTTTGCCCCAGAGCTTCCTTCACAACCATGGGGATAACAGCCTGCATCGGAAGCCTGCCCAGAGGTGGGGGCGGGGTCAAGTTGACAGCTTAGCATGTCTCAGCCAATGGGGCGTAAGAGACCGTGGATGACTGTTTCACCTTCTGTCACTCTGGGAGCCCACCCTGAAGGGCGCGCCCCATCTAGTCTCTAGGTGGGTGGAGCCCCAGCTGTCTGCAGAAGCCAGCTCCAGAGCGTGTGTGTTCGGCTCCCCTTCCCGCTTGCTCCCCCATTCCTGCTTTCTGACATCATCTTCCAAATCACTGCAGGCACCCAAGTCCCTGCCTCAGCTTTGTTGGGGGCACCCACGCAAACAAGAACCCCTATCTGCACTGATGTGCATCTCTGGGTTTGGGCTAGTGAGTCACTTCATCCGACAGGAAAAAATGTATCATGATTTTTCTTCTTCAGAAAATTTTCTACCCTCGGCTTTTGTATTTTATGATCATTGAAGTATTGCATTTCCCACACCACAGTCTACCAGCCAGAATGGGGGTTATGGGCATTAGGTGATAAACTCTTAGCCTGAAGCCATCGGGCCATGGGTCAGTGAGCACGCAGACACAAGTGTGGTTACTCTCCAGTTTCTGGATGCTCAGTCAGAATTGAGACACAGAACAAGTTGCCGAATATCCACATCAACAACCTGATCCATGAAGTAAAACCAGGACAGAAAGGAAGGGCCATGCAACAGCCTCTGCCCCTGCCCTGCCCACCCTGGGGGATCACAGAGATCAGTCCCACGAAGACATGAACAATGCTAAAGTCTGCAAGCTCTGGGCTCTACCGATTCTCAGAAACCAGTGTCCTTTCCTTTGCAGGAGAGGGCTGTGTTAAAGAATGTGTTTCTCTGCATGGATTTTCCTCAAATGTGTACTCTGCTGTTTGAGTTTTGGGGCAGCCTCCAAAAGCCAGATGGCTCTAGTAACTGAAAACAGATTTGACCTCACAAAATGACAGCCAGTTACTGCTTTTCCACCACTACTCAACAGAAAATGCCTATTTTTAAAGTAGCTTTCTCAAATCTGCCCAGTCACCCAATGAAGCAGTTTGCTGCCTGTACAGGAGAGGATGTGGGCTATTTCCCACCCTCTCCCAATGCACTCTGTTTCTCCCACTTTCATCCAGATACTGGAGGAATGCAGAAGGTGAAAAACAAACTGAGAATAACTGTATTTTCTGTTCTAAGAGTAAAAGAGACTCACATGCCTCAACACCCAAAAAGCAAATAATATATTAAAAATGGGTGGAGGATATGAACAGACAATTCTCCAAAGAAGAAATTCAGATGGCCAACAGGTACACGAAAATGTGCTCCACATCACTAGTTATCAGGGAAATGCAAATTAAAACCACAATGATATATCACCTCACACCAGTTAGGATGGCCAACATAGAAAAGAATAGGAGCAACAAATGCTGTGAGGATGTGGAGAAAGGGGAACCCTCCTACACTGCTGGTGGGAATTCAACCATTGTGGAAAGCAATATGGAGGTTCCTCAAAAAACTCAAAATAGAAATACCATTTGACCCAGGAATTCCACTCCTAGGAATTTACCCTAAGAATGCAGCAGCCCAGTTTCAAAAAGACATATGCACCCCTATGTTTATCGCAGCACTATTTACAATAGCCAAGAAATGGAAGCATCCTAAGTGTCCATCAGTAGATGAATGGTTAAAGAAGATGTGGTACATATACACAATGGAATATTATTCAGCCATAAGAAGAAAACAAATCCTACCATTTGCAACAACATGGACAGAGCTAGAGGGCATTATGCTCAGTGAAATAAGCCAGGCAGAGAAAGACAAGTACCAAATGATTTCACTCATCTGTGGAGCATAAGAACAAAGCAAAACTGAAGGAACAAAACAGCAGCAGACTCACAGAACCCAAGAATGAACTAACAGTTTTACCAAAGGGAAAGGGACTGGGGAGGGTGGGTGGGAGGGGAGGGATAAGGGGAATAAGGGGCATTACAATTAGCACACATAATGTGGGGGGGCGGGGCACGGGGAAGGCAGTATAGCACAGAGAAGACAAGTAGTGACTCTATAGCATCTCACTATGCTGATGGACAGTGACTGTAATGGGGTATGTGGTGGGGACTTGATAATGGGGGGAATCTAGTAACCACAATGTTGCTCATGTAATTGTATATTAATGATACCAAAATAAAAAAAGAATAGAAGAGACTCATTCGTTTGCAGGAATATTACTCATTCGCCTATTAGAGACCCCCCAGTATAACCTAATGCAATGACAACTTGAGTACTCATGTTTAACCCCTTATATCATAGAGAATTTCAAACCTGAAGCAAACAAGAACTATTCTTCTACCACAGGATGTTTCAAAAAGTCTCATTTCAGTTAATATTGGCTTTAGGCTAGTGAGTAACTTCATCCAGCAGGGAAAAAAAGTATCATGATTTTTCTTGTCAAAAAATTATCTATCCTAAGTTTTTCTATTTTATATGCAACTAAGTATTTGCATTTGCCAAGTACTGTGATAGCTATCAACTGTGTTAGGGCCCATCTATCCCTGTACACTTCCTTCCATCCTTCCCTAAAGGAACTTAGGGTAAAGTGTTGCTCTTACACGGTGACCCATGGTTATTAGTACATTAAAGCATGCTGCTCGAGAGCGCAGGCTGGAAGTCACACTCAAGGTCAAATCCCATGTGATCTGGGGCAAGTTCCTTTGTCTCCAAGACTCGGTTTCCTCAATTTTAAAATAGGGATAACAGTTCCTTACAAAATATTTTGAAGTATGATCACATAGGGACACTAATTTAATGTCTAGTATATAATACAGGTTTTATCCAACAGGAATGACTTTTTAATGATTTGTTGATTTCATAAAATTATGGTGGTTAGGCTAGGTAGGAAAAATCTTATCCACCAGATCCTTGCGGGCGGGTAGAATAAGGTTATGTTCTGCATTTCCCATTTTTTTCTCCCTTGCAAACTTATAGTTAAGAATCTTAACTAGTCAAGATCTTAACTAGTTAAATGAAATAGATGCCCACCTTCCCACTACAAGAATTGTAAACAAAGCATTTTTCTATATGCCAATGACACAGCTTAAGGACAAACTGCAAGTAACTTCAATAGACAATAGAAGGACGTGGGTAGGGGTGGCTAGAAGAACGTTTCAAGGAAATTTCCTCGGTAAACTTGTTCTCCGCAGTGAACCGGGCTCCGGGAGACGCGGCAGCACCGCGGACAGCGCCCGCCGCGTGCCGGGGCCGGGAGGAGGGGAGGGGCGGCTCATCAGCTGATGCCTCACGTAGGCTGGATCCCCAGTTTGACGAGGCGTGGGGGTAGGGGGTGCGCCAGCGTTCGGGGCGAGGCTGGCGGGGGCAGAACAGAAGGCAGGTCCCTGCTTGGCTTCCAGCGCGGAGCTGAGGCTGCACCCCGCTGCCTGGAGAGGGGAGACCGTGGGGAGGCCACGGCGAGACCACGGCCCTGACGCACCAGCCCTCGCCTGGCACCCACACGCTCCGGGCCGCCCGGCGTCTCCCGAGACCGCTGTCTCCGCCGGGGTGAAGAGCCTGGGCATGTGACGGCTCAGGCGGGCCCTGGCTCCCAGCGCAGCCCGGCGCCCTCCTCTCGGCCACACCACCTCCCACCGATGCTCCCCAGCGGGAGATTGGGGCCCGTTCCACACGCACTCCCGAAACCCCGCCACGGGCCGGAGGTTGCAGACATCCGGAGTAGCTCACACTACGTCCTCCGGAGCGCCCCTTCCGCTCGCGCCCTGGGCCGGTCTGCGACCCAGAGATGGACGCGCCCGAAAACCTAACCGACTTCACCCTCTCCACCCCCGCCCCTTGGGAGACCAACCGCAGCCTCGGCGCGCGAGACCCGCGCCCCAGCCCGCCGCCCCCCTCCGTCTTCGGTGTGCTTGTTCTGAGCTTGCTGGGCTTCCTGGTGGCGGCGACGTTCGCCTGGAACCTGCTGGTGCTGGCGACCATCCTCCGTGTGCGCGCCTTCCACCGCGTTCCGCACAACCTGGTGGCGTCCATGGCCATCTCGGACGTGCTGGTGGCCGCCCTGGTCATGCCACTAAGCCTGGTGCATGAGCTGTCCGGGCGCCGCTGGCAGCTGGGCCGGCGGCTGTGCCAGCTGTGGATCGCGTGCGACGTGCTCTGCTGCACGGCCAGCATCTGGAACGTGACGGCCATCGCGCTGGACCGCTACTGGTCCATCACCCGCCACCTGGAATACACGCTCCGCGCCCGCAGGCTCGTCTCCAACCTCATGATCGCGCTCACCTGGGCGCTCTCGGCGGTCATCTCCCTGGCGCCTCTGGTCTTCGGCTGGGGGGAGACCTACTCGGAGGGCAGCGAGGAGTGCCAGGTGAGCCGCGAGCCCTCCTACGCCGTGTTCTCCACCGTGGGCGCCTTCTACCTGCCTCTCTGCGTGGTGCTCTTCGTGTACTGGAGGATTTATAAGGCCGCCGAGTTCCGCGTGGGCTCCAGGAAGACCAACAGCGTTTCGCCGGAATCCAGAGCTGTAGAGGTGGGTGTTAGAGTGAGCTTTCCCTTGCATTGGTACAGCCTTTCTCCCCAGTACCCCTCTCTGCAAGTCTGCAGAAAGTGGAACTGTTTAGTTTTGGGGGAGAGGAGAGAAGGGAGGGGGCAGGTGGGGAGAGCAGAGGGAAAGCACAGAGACTGCCCAGACAGGCTCAGTGGCCCAGACTAGTCATGTCTTGCACTTCCTCCGATGGATTGTTTCAAATGTAAAAGGAGGGGTTTGGACCAAGTCTACAGGATCCCACTTGGCTCTGCAATTCTGTAGATCTATGACACCCTTAGCAAGGCAGGAAGAGCTGGTGTTGGGGCCACACTAGATGAACTGTGGCTGCACTTGGAATGGGACATTTGCACGGGAGGGTAGGGCCAGCTGGTAACGGACTTGGCGAGCAGACTGCCAGACATCAGTCAGAGCAGATTAGAATTTCAACCCAGTCTGTTTTTCATTGCAAATTAAAGCAACTAATATTGCAAAATACAGTACCTCCTGGATTGCTGCATTCTGCACAGCGCTGTCTCCTGATGCAAGATTGAACTGTTTGCACCTGTCAGCCTGCGCCTACTGTCTGCTCCCACTGCCTCGGGTGTTACTGTCTGGGTCCAGCCCCGCAGCCCTGTCAGCTGTGGTGCTGCTAAGGACGGCTCGTTTGTCTCCCAGAGTGGGGGTAAAGCTGCAGGAGGAAATGGAAAGTCTAAGCAGACCCTTCACCAGCAATTTACAAGTGGCATTTCATGTAAGACAAGCACTTCAGCAGCTGTGAGGCGCCTTCCCCATCTCTCCACCACACCTTCTTGCTCTTGGTTAACTCTTAATAATCTGACCCTAGAATCCAAGATCCAGGGGTTATGTGGAGGATGAATCCATTGGATGTGGAGACTGCCAACCCCCAACTCATTGCCAAGGATGACACCTTGAACCTAGTTCACATGTTTAAGTTAGATAAAAAACCTACAGCCCCATTTTCTGTTATTGGCTCTGGGACAAGAAAGTAAATTCAATGAAGCACACACCATGGCTTGGTACAAGGGGAATAGAATGCCACCACATCATCTGCCCCTGAGGAATTCAGTCTGATGAGGGGAGAGACACCTACCATGAGCTCTGAGATATGATTGTGTTTCCCAGAGTCAGGAGCTAATTCCAGCCATAATCAGTCACTCAAGCTTAGGGGAGCCACAGGTGTCAAAACGGAGAAGGGAGGCCAGTATTCTAGAAGAAAGAGGAAAAGAGGGTCAGAGGCTGCCCTGCTTTTGTCTAGAACAATAGTGTCAGGTGGGGGTAATTTGACCCCAGAGAACACCTGGCGGTCTGGAGACATTGGTCATCAGGACTCATGAGGAGTGTGCTAACGGTGTCCTGTGTGTGGAGCCCAAGGGCACTACTCAGTCTGGTACAATGCATAGGAGAGCCTCCCACAGCCAAGAGTAGCTCAAACCAAAGGTTAGGAGTGCCAAATTTGGGAAATTCTGACCTATTAGATTTCTGAATGGAGCAGAGTGCTGCTGCGTAAGAGCACCAGGGCCACCAAACTTCCTGGAGCTTCCGCAGGAGCATCCACCCAGGTCCAGGTCAGGAACAGGAGGACTGGCCACCTTCAGGGGACCTTGCTCCATGGATCCTCTTCTGCCAGGATGCTTATGCAGGTACATGCATTTTACAGTCAAGACCAAGCACACTTTTAAAGGGGAAAGCAATCATAGCACTGTCTCAGGGGTCTTACTGTAAAAAGGTGAGGGCTCCCATTTCTCTGCTCTGCAGATTGCAGAAGCCAAGCCTCGTGACATCTTTGTGCTTTTATATACCCTTTTACACTGTCTTGTTTTCTGCCTGATAACTTACCAAAATGGAAGTTCCTTGGCTTTGTAAGGCCTCTAAATGATCCAGGCCTCTGCATATAACATGGGGCTGCCTCCATCCTCATGTTGCTGTGAAGGGTTAATTATAAACCAAGTCTTCTGATTTCTCCATGGTAGCAGGTGTTAAAGTTTCTAAATACAGTTCTACCACCTACTAGCTGTGTTAACTAGGGACATACAACACATCTTCCCTGCTTCTTTATGTGCTGAGTTTTCTTTAAATACATATTAAAGCCTAACCTATGTCAGACCCTGGGATAGGAAATGGCCACAGAAGTGACAGGCTTTGCCCTGGTCAAAGGGTGGTGAAACCACTACAAAGGATCTGATATAACAAGACAGAGCTGAATGTATTGTGTACTAGAGTACTGGAGAGCTATGCTGGCTAGAACAGTCTCTCTGAGCAAAGCAGAAAGCTCATCTTAAATGGAATTTTGGGGAAGTGTGGAGTTTAAGGATTGGTGGACTTTCCAAGGTCTCAGTGGGTTGACTTCATCTGTGTGATCAGGTTTGCTGATTCGTTGTTACTGCAGCAGGAGTTTATTGGAGTGAGTCCATCCCTGGAGGCCTGCCTTTCAGAAATGAGAGACTGATACGGATAGATCCTCTTGCAAAAGCTGGTCCTCTGAGAGGAGTTGCGCCAGATCGGTAGAGTAGGTGTAACTGGGCCCTGGGCTACGGAATGCTCAGTCTTGCCATAAGTTCGTGGGAACACTGACTTCCCAGGCCCCTACTCTTGGTCCTCATTCACACAGAGCTTCAAGAGAGACCGTCAAGGGGTTTTGAGATCTTTACCGCAATTGTTGGTTCTTCTTAAAGGCAAAGTTTCATCTGTGATCTGAAGTTCAGAGAGCCCATCGATCCACATGGTTTTAAATTACTTGTCAGGACAATGCTGTACAGAAGCATGTAAAGCATTGACTAGCTCTGGGGCAAACAAGTATAACTAGAAATATAAGAAGGGACTGGAAAATCTTCTAAATTATGACCCAAGATTTTCCTCAAGAATGTGTCTCAAATTTTCTGTGTCTGAGGTAGCTAGGTTTCTTCTCTTTTAGCTTAACAAATAAATAGTTTTACCTTACCTACAGTGCAACATGGAGTGTTAGCGGTGGGGCAGGCACATCTTAGGTAATTAATTCTATTACTCAGGACTCCTTGGGTTAAAGCATTTCACCTGGTTTGTTTCCCCCCAGAGCTTAGGTGTATAATTCACTGTCAGCCAATGCAGACATTATTTAATATGTTAACTTTTTTTTCTTAATGAAAACCTCAAGTTGTCTCACTCTTGTGGGTATGGTCAGTCACTCTCCTCTGGAATCTTTTCCCTGAAAGAGTTTTGTCCCATTAGATTCCTTGTAAGATGATGTCGGCCATTGAGGGCACTGGAGAGTCAGTCCTGGGGGCGACCTCGCCTGCGGCCCACTGAGTGATCAGTCTGGGTCCTAGATCGACATTAAAAAGCCTGATTTCAGCATAGGTTAAAGAACTGGGGGCTGTACAAGAGACGTGATCCGCGTTAGGGAAGCTGCCGGTATATTGTCTGTGATGGTCGCTTCTTCAGGAGGTCAGCCGCTTGTTCCAAGGTTCTTGGCTTAGCAGGCAACATCCACACTTCTGCTTCTGGACCTCCTCTGAAGAACCTCAGCTCAGGGCTGTCTCAGACAGCTTTCAGTCATTAAGTCATTCACACATGTTGTTCTTTTTTTTTTTTTGATGTTGTTCATTTTTGAACAATACCTGAAGAAGATGTTTCTACGGCAAGTTAAAGAAGTGAATGATTCAGAAAGCATGCCACTTATTAGTTATAAACCTTCTCTTCTATTTTAGAAAATTTATATGCCCTAAAAAGGGTCATATTTCAGTCATTGAATAATTTGGCTTCTGTTAAGAAACTGGAATTTATGAGAGAGACCAGACTACTTATTGTATATCAAATCAGGTATTGTCCTTTTTTATATTTAGTTTAATGCCCACCAACAAACAAGATTAAGTTCGAATTTGGTACTAGAGTGTAGACATTCTGTTAGGAGCAAGGACACTTTTTCAATTATAGAAACACAATCATGAGATTTTCCTTCATTGGCTGAGGGTTATACAGTTGCTGGATTTTGAGTGGGTGGTAATAGGAGAAAGTAACAAAGAATCATAATTAATCAACCAGTAGAAAAAGGTTGGGTGGTTTTAGTTAGCAGTAGGGATATACTATGTATGCTGACATAAGTTTAAAGGCTTAACGTATGTTCTGAAGATGTGTCGATCAGTTTAATTGATATCTGTAATTTAATTTAATTGATGTCTCTGAAGCAAGGAGGCAATGTCCTGATTACTGAATTAAAGGATGGGCTTAGCAGGCAATAGTTTTTGATAAGTGCCACTTTGTAGTGTTGCCCCACCTAGAACATGGCCCAGCAGTTTCATATTTGTACAAAAAGGCAGTCATGATAACCTAGGAAGAATCAATCTGGACTCTTAGGCATTCTACTCCAATTAATCTTCCTCCTTGTGATGTCTTTTGTCCCTAAGGACTCTAGGGCCATTGCTATTTCTTTAGTAATGTCTTAAATTATACACAGAATAGGTATTTCCATGTATAGATCGTTTATAATCGGATCATGTATAAGAGCTGCTGTACATTTCATCCAGAAGCAGATCCTGCACATTAAATTTGTAGATGTCTTGCAGAAGCTAAAGAAGTGTTCTTATAATGATCCTGAAATGTTAGTTACAAACTGGCAAACAGGATTGTTAACGATTTTCATTACTGGAATTTTCCCATTAAATAAAATTTACTTCCCCTCAGGCCTTTTAAAACTTACTGTATAGCCGCAGATTTTTGTTTCATTATTTTATTTTATCATCTAGTTTGTAAAATCAACCATGTTTGTAAAGAAATTTCTTTTAACTTATTATAAGTCAATTGTTTGTTTCCTTTTCAGACTTTAAAACTTTAAACTGAAGGCTCTATTGCTCAGAATTGTGGAGATAATGGTATTTATAGTGATCCCATATAAACAAGAAAGCTGTACTGCTGGTGCCTATAATTATAGACAATTCCCTTGAAAGTTCAGGACAGGGATGTTTGAGTGATAATAAGTCCCTTGGAAGGGCTTCACTGGACAGATTTTAGATAGTTGTCATTTGATTTTTAGCCAACATGGGACTTTGATTCTTCCAAGGAATTTTCTGCTGGCAATATTTACAAAGGTCATTATTTAGGCCCCCAAATTTTTGAAAATTGGGTTATTTTGAAAACTTTACCTAGAGAGCCATATCTTGCATTGATTTCTAGCTTATTTGCTTTCTCATGATATCTGGATAGCCTCATAGATGATATTTTGTAAATTGGCAATTTCACATTTCAATTTCTTTTTTCTTATTTAATTTCTTAATTTAGGCTTGAGCCCCTTTATACCCTTTACAGGAAGACAGGACAAAACTCAAACTTCAGCTGTTGGGTTTATACCAGAATACTACTTGAAAGTTTTCAGACTCTGTTTTTCTTAATTTAGTTTACAACTTTGTACCTTTATTCAATCTTCCCTTAAAAGAAAGGCTTCTGAAATTGCTTTACATAATGCATTTTATAGTTTTTTATATTTTAAATGTTCAAAGCTGGTTTGTATAGCTCTTCTCTTTTCTATTCTTCTACTTTTAAGGATTTGTTTTTCCCCATCTGAGGGGATTTTAATTAACTAGTTGGTACAGATCTGTAGTCCAGAACAGTAAGATTTTGTTCCATAATCTCAAAAAATTCTAAATTCTGTAACAAGGTTTACGCCCTGTTCCCTAAATTTGGGGAAAATTCTTAATTATAGCCCTTAAGTCTAGACCAGGGTTTCAGTTGAAATTCTATACATTTTACTGCTTAACTGGCAATTTTACAACATGGTTTTGTTTTTCTTGAAAAAAACCTGAAGAAAGAATAGTTAATTTAGGAAATCAGGGTAACCTGAGTAGAAATAGGATATTCAAGGCCAGCAGTTTGGGAAGGTTACAAAGTCTTTGAGATTATTTTAGAGTTAGAATTGTATTTAAGACCTTAGCATGCATATAGAGGGCAAGTACCTCAACATCATAAAGGCCATATATGACAAACCCACAGCCAACATCATACTTAACAGTGAGAAGCTAAAAGCTTTTCATCTAAGATCGGGAACAAGACAGGGATGCCCACTCTCTCCCCTGTTATTCAACATAGTACTGGAGGTCCTAGTCACGGCAATCAGACAAAACAAAGACATACAAGGCATCCAGATTGGTAAAGAAGAAGTCAAATTGTCACTATTTGCAGATGACATGATATTGTACATAGAAAACCCTAAAGACTCCACTCCAAAACTACTAGAACTAATATCTGAATTCAGCAAAGTTGCAGGATACAAAATTAACACACAGAAATCTGTTGCTTTCCTATACACTAACGATGAACTAACAAAGAGAGAAATCAGAAAAACAATTATTCCATTCACAATTGCATCAAAAAGAATAAAATACCGAGGAATAAACCTAATGAAGGAAGTGAAAGACCTGTACTCTGAAAACTACAAGACACTCCTAAGAGAAATTAAAGAGGACACTAACAAATGGAAACTCATCCCATGCTCTTGGCTAGGAAGAATAAATATTGTCAAAATGGCTATACTACCTAAAGCAATCTACAGATTCAATGCAATCCCTATCAAACTACCAAAAGCTTTCTTCAATGAACTGGAACAAATAATTCTAAAATTCATATGGAACCACAAAAGACCCCGAATAGCCAAAGCAATCCTGAGAAGGAGGAATAAAACAGGGGGAATTACGCTCCCTGACTTCAAGCTCTACTACAAAGCCACAGTAATCAAGACAATTTGGTACTGGCACAAAAACAGACCCACAGACCAGTGGAACAGAATAGAAAATCCAAACATCAACCCAAACATATGCAGTCAATTCATATTTGATAAAGGAGCCTTGGATATACAATGGGGAGATGACAGCCTCTTCAGCAGCTGGTGTTGGAAAAACTGGACAGCTACATGTAAGAGAATGAAACTGGACTACTGTCTAGCCCCATACACAAAGGTAAACTCAAGGTGGATCAAAGACCTGAATGTAAGTCATGAAACCATAAAACTCTTAGAAAAAAACATAGGCAAAAATCTCTTGGACATAAACATGAGCAACTTCTTCATGAACATATCTCCCCGGGCAAGGGAAACAAAAGCAAAAATGAACAAGTGGGACTATATCAAGCTGAAAAGCTTCTGTACAGCAAAGGACACCATCAGTAGAACAAAAAGACATCCTACAGTATGGGAGAATATATTCATAAATGACGTATCCGATAAGGGGGTGACATCCAAAATATATAAAGAACTCACATCTCAACAAACATAAAGTAAATAATACAATTAAGAAATGGGCAGAGGACATGAATAGACACTTCTCCAAAGAAGAAACTTAGATGGCCAACAGGCACATGAAAAGATGCTCCACATCGCTAATCATCAGAGAAATGCAGATTAAAACCACAGTGAGATATCACTTCACATCAGTGAGGATGGCCAACATCCAAAACACAAACAACAACAAATGTTGGAGAGGATGTGGAGAAAAGGGAATCCTCCTACACTGCTAGTGGGAATGCAAATTAGTTCAACCATTGTGGAAAGCAGTATGGTGGTTCCTCAAAAACTCCAAATAGAAATACCATTTGACCCAGGAATTCCACTCCTAGGAATTTACCCTAGGAATGAATGCAGCAGCCCAGTTTGAAAAAGACAGATGCACCCCTATGTTTATCGCAGCACTGTTTACAATAGCCAAGAAATGGAAGCAATCTAAGTGTCCATCAGTAGATGAATGGATAAAGACGATGTGGTACATATACACAATGGAATATTATTCAGCCATAGGAAGAAAACAAATCCTACCATTTGCAACAACATGGATGGAGCTAGAGGGTATTATGCTCAGTGAAATAAGCCAAGCCGGAAAAGACAAGTACCAAATGATTTCACTCATATGTGGAGTATAAGAGCTAAGAAAAAGACTGAAGGAACAAAACAGCAGCAGACTCACAGAACCCAAGAAAGGACTAATAGTTACCAAAGGGAAAGGGACTGGGGAAAATGGGTGGGAGGGGAGGGATAAGAGGGAAAAAGGGGCATTACGATTAGCAGACGTAATGTTGGGGGGCACGGGGAGGGCTGTACAACCCAGAGAAGACAAGTAGTGACTCTATAGCATCTCACTATGCTGATGGACAGTGACTGTAATGGGGTTGGTGGGGGGGACCTGATGAAGGGCGTAATATAATCACCATAATATTGCTCATTTAATTTTAGATTAATGATATCAAAATAAACTTAAAAAAAAGACCTTAGCATGCCAATCAAAGAAGCTGGCTGTTAACTATTTGGTGTTTGTCTCCTATTTAACGTCTCTTAAATATGTTAATTTATTGATTTTTAACTTGTCAGAAGTTCCTTATTAAGTAAAAACATACACATTTTGGCATGTGTCAAGAAAAGTTCAAGAATTCGGATAATAGTACATTTTTTAAAAAGGGAATAGAAATTCTCAAAGGATGTGTTTGAGACTTTGACTTAGACAAACTATGACACACAGAAAGAGGCCACCACTGCTGGCCAACAGTTTGTGCCTGGGCCAGAGTGTCAGGGTCCCCCACCCAGGGAGGGGCCTTACAGCCGTCAGCCCAACAATCATTAGCTGGAATATCACTACACAAAGGCACATTCTTTCACAAATGGCAAGGCAGGGAGGGCCCTCACATGAATTTCATAAAGGACCCAGAGCAAAGTTTATCAATTTCTTTTCACAAATTGGTCATAAGTCTAACAGACCTCAAATCATTAGCCTTCAGGTCTGGCTTGGAATGGATTAGAAGCTTATTAAGCCAATGCTTTAAAGAGCACTCCTTTTTACATTAATTAGGAAAAAAGACTTTTCAGGACAAAAACAGTTTTATGAAACAAGACTTTGCACATATAAAGAACAACAAAAGCAAAGCAAGTAGCAGCAGACTAAGTAGGTTAACAGCCTAAAAATATTTGCTGACTGAAACATCTCAGGACAAGAGCTCTAATAACCTTACACAAAGGTCTGAGCTAGTAGCTAAACAGTACGCCTCTCGGTCAAAGTCCAGTTACCTGATACAAAGAGCTAAGCCGTATGACCTTATACAGAGGCAATTTTGGTTACAAATCCTAGAATATGAAAATACATAGAGCAAGAAGTGCTCAGTGGAGCTAGTTGGAACTCAACTGTCTGTTGGGACTGATGCACTTGGCTGCAGATCCAACTGGTGTCTGGGGCTTGGCGGATGGACCTGTGGTCCAAGTGTCCTGGGGAAGGTCTTCAAAGGAACCTCTGTGGACTCTCCAGAACTGTCCAGCAGCAATACCATCACCGCCTAGTGTCTGAAATGGAAGGACAAAGCCAATCTTTCTGCTCATGTGAGTACTCGTCAGTCACCGTCTCCCTGAGCAGAGCAGAACACTGGTCGTTTTGGGGAATAGAGACAGCGTGGAGTTCAGGACGATAGGATGTCCAGAGGCACGGCGAGCTGACACCTTCCACAGAGTGCGGTTCCTCTGGGAGGTGATGGTGCTCGGAGGCACACTGATGCCCTAACCGGCCGCCTTTCAGAAGTGAGGCCTGGCACCAACTGGTTGGTTTGCAAGTGTGTGTCACAGAACTTCATTGTCCTTGATTAACTGAAGAGAGTTAATAAGCAACGGGCTCCTTGTTACCACAGTTATGGAACAATTGGCCTTTTCCTAAGTTTTCAGGAAGGTCTTTATTCCCTGCCTGCCCCTTTCTTCTCCCTTGGTGTGTAAGGCTATTTCTACCTTGAACACCTGATCTATCCATCCATCTCTCATTCCGACAATGCCTGGTCCAACCTGCATATCAGCTGAAACCACACTTCAAGGTTAAGATCTCCATCCCTTAACTTCAACACCCCCTTCTGGATGGTAAGCTATTGATGGTCTGTGATATTCCCAGGGAGGTGAAGAAGAATGGTTAGAAGAAATAGAAGAACATATTAGATTTATGATTAAACAGTAAGTAGTTGCTTGACACATAACCATTTGGCAAAAATGTGAAGTCTAAAATATGGATACATGTCCCCCAAAAGAACTCATTTATTTGGAGAGAGGAAGCTAATTGTTCACTTAGTAATTTTGTATACATAAACCTTCATTGTGAGGTATGTGCTCTAAATGATAGCATTAACAAAGATTATTAGGAAAAGTCTACTTTGACTTGAATTTTTTATACCTTTTTTGAAACCTACTAGTTCTTTTTCTGTGAATCTACTAATAAACAAGTTGAGTAATTGATAGAGTAATTAATAGAGTAGTACTACAGGACTTTATATAAAGTACCTGACTGCAATCATTGATTAGCAGAGAGCAAAGAGCTAAGGAGTCCATAAGTCAGAAGACGACAGGGTGAGGACCCCACTCCACTGTTTAAAGATATTCAAAGCCTGAAACTCCCCAAACTGCAAAGATCCTCCTCAGAGCTGAAGCCTCTGCCTTGGGAACCTTCTTTAAATCAGCAACACCCTTTCTTCTGTCAATGAGCTGGTGTCGAATGCCAACATTTCACAGCATGGTCATGAAAAATGTAAATTCTGAGAAGCACAGAGCTCCATGACCAACCCATAAAAATTCCTGACTCAAAGCAAACCACCAAAAGAAAGTATTCAGAAAAATAAAAATATCTTATTTGAATTCAAAGTAGAATCCTAAGGCTTGGAAGAGGAGCCCATGGAACATGAAGAGAATTGTTAAAACGTGGATTTTGAATCTTTGTGGAAAGGATGCCGGCTCCCACCTGCTGCGCTCAGTATGTGAATATAATCCCTTGAGGGAACATGAAGTTGAAACAACTGTTGATGTGGAGAAACTGTTGTAAAGACAAACTTAAGAATACAATAATGGGAAATCTTTAAGGCTATACTTTACTCAACGTTAGAACTACCACACAGTGGAAATGTGTGTGATAAGTATAGTACTATTGAACATATAACACAAGTGGGTATAGCTTGTCCTTCATAAGAACCTAGGTGTAACTCTGGGGGAAAAATATGTTCCCAGCCCAGGGAAAATTACCTTTGAAGCTGAAATCAGTCAAAGGGAGAAATAAAGTGGGAGAAGCTTGTTTATTGCCTACAAGCAGTCGACCGCTTCTGCTCACCCATGTCTCTCACGACCTGGCTGCAAAAAGGGACCCCACCAAACCTCTCTGGTCCAGATATGCCCTTGTTCCTCCTTGTAATCACCTAATGACATGGAGATGGACTACTTCTCTCCACCCCTTGGAAAGACCTGTTGATATGGAGATGCACTAAGGCCGCCATGCTAGAGATTCTGGAAATATTGCAATTTTACCTACACTAGGTAAATTTAAATAATACTGGGAGAACCCAAGGTTCTATAGTACAACCACCCAAGACCCTTGCAAGCAGGTCTGCACTGAAGGGGCTTAACATTGCTTTACCGGGACCCTGATTTGAAGGGATGGGTTTCCATGAAACTGTTTTATAATACTTGGGCTCCCTTTCCTAATACTAATTCTTATAGAAATATTCAGCTCCTGCATTTAAATGTAGGTCATACAGCTGAATAACAAAACAGCACTGTAACCCTGTGTCTCAGATGAATGATGAGTCATTCATGATGTGCTACACTGTGATGGCGGCCCTATTGGATGGAGGTCAGGACAGGATCTGAGGGTATGGGCAGAGTCTCAAAAGGTCCAGACATTCTCCACATCAATCTCTTGGAAAGAAGGTGGCTTCCCAGAATGAAACCTTATAACTTTTTCTAATACACAATAGAAAACTCCCACAAACAGAATGTGCAACACTGAGGGGTATATCTCATCCTTTAGAGAAGGTTGGTCTTACATTGGGAGTCCCATTGTGGGGTTCATTGTGTCTTGCAACTGGAATTGAGTATGTAAAGGACTCAGAATGGCTTCTGGAGTCAATCTGAAGAGGCTGCTGACCCTGGGGAAGACAGGGGACAGTGAGGATGGGTGGCCAGCTGGTTCCCAAGAGTGTGCTACATCTCAAAAGCCAGAATATCTAGTTGTGTTTTACATATTTATTTCTACTGTTATCCCAGAGCCTTTGATAAAGTCTGGTGTAGATGGTTCCCCTTTGTACCAGCTGTGCTGCAGAGAATTAAGGGTTGGTCAGAGGGAGTCACGCCCCTGAGTGGCCAGTGTTGAACAAGTGCTGAGAGGAGGGAGAATTTCTGGGGTATTTAGGACCAGAATTCTCCTTCCATTGCTATCTTTGAAAAAAAAATAGTTTCCCTGATGCTCTTCTGGGATTGATTTTTATTAAGGAAATTGGTAGGTTTCCTTTATGTGGAGAAATGAAGCAAAATGAATTTCCTGCAATGCATTCCCAGATATGCACCAATAAAATAAGAAAGGTCAGTGCTCCATCTGGGAGTGAGATTGGGTACAGAAAGAGATTTTTCACTTCTTATTTTATGTTTTTTTAAGAGTTGCAGTAATATGGACTATGTTTCAATGTTTATGATCTTTTTGACTGCACAATAATTGGCATGTCACTCCTTTTCAGGTAAATTGACAGGAAGGCCATCACACGAATTTAATAATTCACACGTCAACTAACATTGCCTTAACCACAGTGTTCCTGCCTGCACCTCAGTTATTCTTTGAGATAAGTCAGTTTCTCTTGGCTCTAACTTATAAATATTACCAGAAACTGGTTAACTGTGTTAGATTAATGAGACAGATCTTCTAACCTAGCCGGTGGCCTAAAAGATTGTGCGCATCTTGAGAGCGATTTGTCAGATACACCGGGGTCACAGAATCCCAGTGTTGGGAAGAATATTTCCCATCAATATAGTCTCCCCCACCCTCCATTGATGACCGATGGGGAAATGTTAGGAATTCTGACTGGACCAATTGATTTGTAATTCAGTAAATTCACCCATTGTAATTTCTTCCTGTTTAGGCGGCGTCATCACCAGATACTCCTTATTTCAGTCCCCTAAGATCTAAAAAAAGGGACCAGGATGGAGGGAAGGGCTTCCTTTCCTGGAATCACACTTCCTTAGCAAAGGGACCTGAACATGGAGGGCCCAGTTTTGCAGGAACCTGCCCTACAGAGGTCTTGGGAACATCTAAGAGTCTCTGTTTCCCACAAATGCAGAGGGAGGGGAGGAACACAGATAAACCCAGAGGTAGATAAACATCCTAGCGATGAACTGTCGAAAACAGTAGAGTACCTTCCAGAAGTACAACTCCAGAAGAAAAGTTCTAGAAAATTCTAACATTTTAGAGGGAGTCACATGCACACAGGAAGTTATAAAGGTTGGAAAATCTGGTCCTAAGTGTGCAAGACTTTGATGGGCCTTTAGCACACCTTTGATTACTCATGTGCCTTTGTCACTAAAGTGTTACTGCATGACATGTTTGTTTTCCCCTGGACAGGCAGAGATAGGGAATCCATCTTTGACACATTTATTATGGCCATGACCCTTTTCCTTCCATTTCTAAGACATAAGCAAAGACGTGAGCTTTGTCACATTTTCATAGCTGAGGTTGAGCTGCCCAGGCTGCCAGATCCCTACCCCTGAACATCGAGGACTCACTCCTGAAGGGTGAGAAAGGGGCACCAGCGTCCAGGCTCTGCCTACCCACATGTGGCCGGCAGGCAGTAAGAGGTGGCTCTTCATGAAGCTTCTGCTTATATTTTCCAGGGGAAGGCCTCTGCTCAGCAGCCCCAGATGGTGTTCACTGTCTGCCACACTACTGTCACCTTCCAGACAGAAGGGGAAACGTGGAGGGAACAGAAAGATCAGAAAGCCGCCCTAATGGTGGGTATCCTCATCGGGGTGTTTGTCCTCTGCTGGATCCCCTTCTTCACCACAGAGCTCATCAGCCCACTCTGCTCCTGTGACCTCCCTGCCCTCTGGAAGAGCATCTTCCTCTGGCTTGGCTACTCCAACTCCTTCTTCAACCCCCTGATCTACACAGCTTTCAACAAGAACTACAACAGTGCCTTCAAGAACTTCTTTTCTAGGCAACACTGAGCATGAGACCCAGGTACAAGAGGGAGTTATTCCCATAACACAGTGACATTTCCAACCTCATCTATCTCTTCCCCATCCTCACCCAGTACCACGTGGAAGAGGCAAATCCTTAAAGGTCTCCAGGCTGGTGCTCAGAACGAAATCTCACTTCCGCATGCCTGTGTAGGGATGTGCGTGTCTTCACAGGCAGCACTGGTGACCTTATTTCTCTAATTGACCTGCTATTCCTCACTCCTGTCCCGAAGTCATTCCTAACAGCCACAGACTTTTTCTGCGAAATGCCCTCTCCTCTCCAAAATCCTCTCCAGCATGGTATTGTCCAGTTCCAGAGAAGTCAAACAATATGCACCAGTGGGGAATGAACAGAAAACAATGAACAAAGGTCACGACGGGGACATCTAGGGATAGGAAACCATAATTTCAAGTTTTCTGGAATAGTACCCATTTCAAATATTCTGGTAATTCCTTCAAATAGACTTGGTAGGTATACCCTAATACTTATTGTGTAAGTCCCAAATTTGTCCACAAAAATATTGTGTCTAAACAACCACATCAGCAAGTCCAGTAAAAATTGGCTTTAAAGTTTTGTTTGTGGCAACCACATACACATACAGCTATGCTGGAGGCAAGTGCCCCAGCTGGCTGGTTTATTCTCAAAGGGAGCCCGTCAAGTCAGAGCAGGAGCTTCAAGTCAAATCAAATACCTCCTTCTGTTCTGAAGCAACTGTTCACAAATAGAAAAATCTACTAGCTTCGTAGAATCTGTTCAGTTTGCTTATTTGTTCTGGGTTTCACTTGTTTACAACTTACTCAAATGTTGCTGGACAAAGAACTTTATCCTGGGATCATGGGAGTAGAGGAAAACAGTTGTTATGCAAGTGGTGACTTCTGAAACATAATTTCATAACCAAGGACGATGCAGGAACATTCAGAAAACACACGCACTTCAAAGGGAGAGTTGATTAATTGCTATTCTTTTATTGGTATGTGAATGTTTGCTCTGAGGCCAGTGCCAGTAATTAATGAGAAAGGCAGAATATGGCAAATGTGCTCTCAGTCCTGTACAGGCTGGCACGTCTACACCAGGACCAAGTAACGGAGGATGCAGTGCTCATACGATCATAGGAAACCCAAGTCATTGCATAAAATTTTGAAAAGATCTTGGACAATAAAACTGCCTGTGATCTGCTCTGCCCCCGATTTTTTGAGTGCATGAATTAAAAAATTACATATTCTACTAATCTTTGTATTATTTTAATACATATAATTATACATATGTAGACTTTGTATATAATAAATTGTATCAAGATTTCAAAAATAGGAAATTTGTATTAATTTGTACTCTTGGTCTGAAGTTTAATCTTGCATTTACTGCAAAGATAGTCTTTATTCAAAGAGTGTGAACAGAGAAGGAAATGTTACCCCCCTGTGGGGTGATGGCTGATTGGGCCAAATGCAGACCCCTTGTGTATACATTGACGGGAAGTCATTGAAGAGTTTACTTGGAAATATGCTTAGAATTTCCTTCTTTCTGTAAATATGAATTGAGGTGCTAAACCCATGAATTTTTTTATAATTTATTTTGGTATCTTTAATCTACAATTAAATGTGCAATTTTATGATTATTAAACTACCCCTTTTATCAGGTCCCCCCCACCAACCCCATTACAGTCACTGCCCATCAGCGTAGTGAGATGCTATAGAATCACTACTTGCCTTCCCTGAGTTGTACAGCCCTCCCCGTGCCCCCCCAATACTACATCTGCTAATCGTAATGCCGCTTTTTCCCCCTTATCCCTCTTTCCCACCCATCTACCCCAGTCCCTTTCCTTTTGGTAACTATTAGTCCGTTCTTGGGTTCTGAGTGTCTGCTGCTGTTTTGTTCCCTCAGTTTGTTCTTATACTCCACATATGAGTGAAATCATTTGATACTTGTCTTTTTCGGCTTGGCTTATTTCACTGAGCATAATACCCTCTACCTGCATCCATGTTGTTGCAAATGGTAGGATTTGTTTTCTTCTTATGGCTGAATAATATTCCATTGTGTATATGTACCACATCGTCTTTATCCATTCATCTACTGATGGACACTTAGATTGCTTCCATTTCTTGGCTATTGTAAACAGTGCTGCGATAAACATAGGGGTGCATATGTCTTTTTCAAACTGGGCTGCTGGATTCTTAGGGTAAATTCCTAGGAGTGGAATTCCTGGGTCAAATGGTATTTCTATTTGGAGTTTTTTGAGGAACCTCCATACTACTTTCTACAATGGTTGAACTAATTTGCATTCCCACTAGCAGTGAAGGAGGGTTCCCTTTTCTCCACATCCTCGCCAACATTTGTTGTTGTTTGTATTTTGGATGTTGGCCATCCTCACTGATGTGAGGTGATATCTCATTGCGGTTTTAATCTGCATTTCTGTGATGATTAGCGATGTGGAGCATCTTTTCATGTGCCTGTTGGCCATCTGAATTTCTTCTTTAGAGAAGTGTCTATTCATGTCCTCTGCCCATTTCTTAATTGGATTATTTGCTTTTTGTTTGTTGAGGTGCATGAGTTCTTTATGTATTTTGGATGTCAAACCCTTATCAGATACGTCATTTATGAATATATTCTCCCATACTGTAGGATGTCTTTTTGTTCTACTGATGGTGTCCTTTGCTGTACAGAAGCTTTTCAGCTTGATATAGTCCCACTTGTTCATTTTTGCTTTTGTTTCCCTTGCCTGGGGAGATATGTTCATGAAGAAGTCCTCATGTTTATGTCCAAGAGATTTTTGCCTATGTTTCTTCTAAGAGTTTTATGGTTTCACGACTTACATTCAGGTCTTTGATCCCCCTTGAGTTTACCTTTGTGTATGGGGTTAGACAGTAGTCCAGTTTCATTCTCTTACATGTAGCTGTCCAGTTTTTCCAACACCAGCTACTGAAGAGGCTGTCATCTCCCCATTGTATATCCAAGGCTCCTTTATCAAATATGAATTGACTGTATATGTTTGGGTTTTCTATTCTGTTCCACTGGTCTGTGGGTCTGCTTTTGTGCCAATACCAAATTGTCTTGATTACTGTGGCTTTGTAGTAGAGCTTGAAGTCAGGGAGTGTAATTCCCCATTTTATTCCTCCTTCTCAGGATTGCTTTGGCTATTCGGGGTCTTTTGTGGTTCCATATGAATTTTAGGATCATTTGTTCCAGTTCATTGAAGAAAGCTTTTGGTAGTTTGATAGGGATTGCGTTAAATCTATAGATTGCTTTAGGTAGTATAGCCATTTTGACAATATTTATTCTTCCTAGCCAAGAGCATGAAATGCATTTCTATTTGTTAGTGTCCTCTTTGATTTCTCTTAGGAGTGTCTTGTAGTTTTCAGAGTACAGGTCTTTCACTTCCTTCGTTAGGTTTATTCCTTGGTATTTTATTCTTTTTGATGCAATTGTGAATGGAATTGTTTTCCTGATTTCTCTTTCTGTTAGTTCATCATTAGTGTATAGGAAAGCAACAGATTTATGTGTGTTAATTTTGTATCCTGCAACTTTGCTGAATTCAGATATTAGTTCTAGTAGTTTGGGAGTGGAGTCTTTAGGGTTTTTTATGTACAGTATCATGTCATCTGCAAATAGTGACAATTTGACTTCTTCTTTGCCAGTCTGGATGCCTTGTATGTCTTTGTTTTCTCTGACTGCTGTGGCTAGGACCTCCAGTACTATGTTGAATAACAGCAGAGGGAGTGGGCAACCCTGTCTTGTTCCCGATCTTAGATGAAAAGCTTTCAGCTTCTCGCTGTTAAGTATGATGTTGGCTGTGGGTTTGTCATATATAGCCGTTAGGATGTTGAGGTACTTGCCCTCTATACCCATTTTGTTGAGAGTTTTAAACATGAATAGATGCTGAAATTTGTCAAATGCTTTTTCAGCATCTATGGAGATGATCATGTGGTTTTTGTTCTTCTTTTTGTTGATGTGGTGGATGATGTTGATGGATTTTCGAATGTTGTACCATCCTTGCTTCCCTGGGATGAATCCCACTTGATCATGGTGTATGATCCTCTTGATGTATTTTTGAATTCGGTTTGCTAATATTTTGTTGAGTATTTTTGCATCTATGTTCATCAGGGATATTGGTCTGTAATTCTCCTTTTTGGTGAGGTCTATGCCCGGTTTTGGTATTAGAGTGATGCTGGCTTCATAGAATGAGTTTGGAAGTATTCCCTCCTATTCTATTATTTGACAAACTTTAAGGAGAATGGGTGTTATTTCTTCTCTATATGTCTGGTAGAATTCAGAGGTGAATCCTTCAGGTCTGGGGGTTTTGTTCTTGGGTAGTTTTTTGATTACTGATTCAAGTTCGTTGCTGGTGATTGGTCTGTTTAGTTTTTCTGTTTCTTTCTTGGTCAGTCTTGGAAGGTTGTATTTTTCTAAGAAGTTGTCCATTTCTTCTAGGTTTTCCAGCTTGTTAGCATATAGATTCTCATAATAGTCTCTTATAATTCTTTGTATTTCTGTGGGGTCCGTCGTGATTTTTCCTTTCTCATTTCTGATTCTGTTTGTGTGTGTAGATTCTCTTTTTCTCTTAATGAGTCTGGCTAGGGGTTTATCTATTTTGTTTATTTTTTCAAAGAACCAGCTCTTCATTTCATTGATTTTTTTCTATTGTTTTACTCTTCTCAATTTTATTTATTTCTTCTCTAATCTTTATTATGTCCCTCCTTCTGGTGACTTTGGGCCTCATTTGTTCTTCTTTTTCCAATTTCAGTAATTGTGTCTTTAGACTATTCATTTGGGAATGTTCTTCCTTCTTTAAATAGGCCTGGATTGCAATATACTATCCTCTTAGAACTGCCTTTGCTGTGTCCCACAGAAGTTGTGGCTTTGTGTTGTTGTTGTCGTCATTAGTCTCCATATATTCTTTGATTTCTGTTTTGATTTGGTCGTTAATCCATTGATTAATTAGGAGAATGTTGTTAAGTCTCCATGTATTTGCGAGCCTTTTTTATTTCTTTCTAAAATCTATTTCTAGTTTTATACCTTGATGATCTGAGAAGTTGGTTGGTAGGATTTCAGTATTTTTTAATTTACTGAGGTTCTTTTTGTGGCCTAGTATGTGGTCTATTCTGGAAAATGTTCCATGTGCACTTGAGAAGAATGTGTATCCTGCTGCTTTTGGGTGTAGAGTTCTGTAGATGTGTGTTAGGTCCATCTGTTCTAGTGGGTTGTTCAGTGCCTCTGTGTGTCTACTTATTCTCTGTCTGGTTGATCTGTTCTTTGGAGTGAGTGGTGTGTTGAAGTCTCCTAAAATGAATGCATTGTTGTCTATTTCCTCCTTTAATTCTGTTAGTATTTGTTTCATGTACGCGGGCGCTCCTGTGTTGGGTGCATATATATTTATAATGGTTATATCCTCTTGTTGGACTGACCCCTTTATCATTATGTAATGTCCTTCTTTATCTCTTGCTACTTTCTTCGTTTTGAAGTCTATTTTGTCTGATACAAGTACTGCAACACCTGCTTTTTTCTCTTTGTTGTTTGCATGAAATATCTTTTTCCATCCCTTCACTTTTAGTCTCTGTATATCTTTGGGTTTGAGGTGAGTCTCTTGTAAGCAGCATATAGATGGGTCTTGCTTTTTTATCCATTCTGTTACTCTGTGTCTTTTGATTGGTGCATTCAGTCCATTTACATTTAGGGTGATTATCGAAAGATATGTACTTATTGCCATTGCTGGCTTTAGATTCGTGGTTACCAAAGGTTCAAGGGTTACTTCTTTACTATCTAACAATCTAACTTAACTTTCTTGTTAAGTTATTGTGAACACTGTCTGATGTTTCTTTATTTCTTTCCCTTCTTATTCTTCCTTCTCCATTTTTTATATACTAGGTGTTTTATTCTTTGCCTTTAGTTAGTGTTTGGATGGTCTGCTTTCTTTGTTATGATTTTATTTTCTCTGGTGACATATTTTTAGCCTTAGGAGTGCTTCCCTCAAGAGCAGTCCGTTTAAGATATTCTGCAGTGCTGGTTTATGAGAGGCAAACTCTCTCAACTTTCGCTTGTCTGGAAATTGTTTAATCCCTCTGTCATATTTAAATGATAATCATGCTGGATACAATATTCTTGGTTCGAGGCCCTTCTGTTTCATAACATTAAATATAACATGCCATTCTCTTCTGGCCTGTAAGGTTTCTGTTGAGAAGTATGGTGATAGTCTGATGGGTTTTCCTTTGTAGGTGATCTTTTTTCTCTCTCTAGCTGCCTTTAATACTCTGTCTTTATCTTTGATCGTTGTCATTTTAATTATTATGTGTCTTGGTGTTGTCTTCCTTGGGTCCCTTGTATTGGGAGATCTGTGGGCTTCAGTGGACTGCGAGACAATTTCCTTCCCCAACATGGGGAAGTTTCCAGCAATTATTTCTTCAAAGACACTTCTATCCCTTTTTCTCTCTCTTCTTCCTCTGGTACTCCTATAATGCGAATATTGTTCCGTTTGGATTGGTCACACAGTTCTCTTAATATTCTTTCATTCCTAGAGATCCTTTTATCTCTCTCTGCGTCAGCTTCTCTGTATTCCTGTTCTCTGATTTCTATTCCATTAACAGTCTCTTGCATCTCATCCAGTCTGCTGTTAAGCCCATCGATCACTTGTCTGATTTCTGCATTCACTTCCCTCACTTCCTCCCTCAGCTCTTGCACATTTCTCTGTAGATCCATCAGTATGGTTATGATTTTTATTCTGAATTCTTTTTCAGGAAGATTGTGCATTTCCATCTGTTCAGGCTCCCTCTCTGGGGTTGACTGGTTGATTTTAGTCTGGACCATATTCCTCTGTCTTTTCATGGCTATAGAAGTAGTCGCTGGTAGGTGCCACATATGTCAGCTGGGCTCTTTAAGACTTTAAAAAGAAAAGAAAGGAAAAAAGAAAGAGAAGAAAAAACAAAAAAAAACAAAAAACAAACAAAAAACAAAAAACTCCCACCAGGAGTAGATTCTTTGGGGATGCGGTAGGTGGCGCTGTTGCTCCACTACGCTGCGGCTGCACCGCTCTGCAGGGCCCTTTATAGCTCTGGCTGGGGTGGGAACGAATAGGAGGCTGTTGATCTCTGTGGAAGTCGAAGTATGACCACCCTTTCCCAGTCACCAGCTAAGGGGTCTGAAACTCCCCAGGTCTCCCAGCCTACTGGGCTGAGTGTGCCAGGGCGATCCTGCTCCTCTGCTGGGCTCCTGTCTCTTTAAGACCACTGAAAAAGCGTGCGCTTTTCTTTTTCTTTTTTTTCTTCCCGGGAGCTGGCTGCAAGGACCCAGGTGCATTCCCCACTCAGATCCTGCACTCTCTGTCTCTCCAATCTCTGCTACACTGCATGATGTGTGTCAGCGCTCCCGGCGCAGATCACCGGGGCTGGTTATTTCACAGGCCTGTAGTTCCACTCCCTCCCAGCTCTGAATCCTCTCCTCCTGCTGGTGTGCTGGGGTGGGGGAGTGCTCGGGTCCCGCCGGGACACGGCTCCGTATCTTCCCTGCCTCACGGGGTGCCGAATCCTCTCAGGTGTAGCTGCAGGCTATGTGCTGTCCTGTATCTTCTGGTCTCTTTTTTAGGAATAGTTGTACTTGTTGTATTTTCATAAATAAATATGGTTTTGGGAGGAGATTTCCACCGCCCTGCTCATGCCACCATCTTCCCAGAAGTCCCATTAATATTTTAATGTACAGACTGTTCACTTAGTCAAGTTAGCTTCCCCACCATTACTTGGAAGCAAGGATACACCAGATTGCTATTATATTCTTATGTTTTTGTATGGGAATTGCTCCCCAAATGCCATTAAGTGCCCACAGCAGAGAGGGCTCAGCTCAGACACAAGGGACCTGGAGGATGAAGGGTAGAAAATCTTAAAGTCTATTCTGTCGGCAGGTCCATGTGAAAGTGTTCATTCTACTCCATAATTTCAGGGTTTGTCTTAGGGTTAAAAAAAAGGTTTATTCCCTTCAACCTTTTCAGTAAAGTGAAGCTTAAGAAGATGTGGCACATTTACCTGGTGGCTTCAAACACTCATTGACTCCCCCAGGATTCTGTACACCTTTTTGGGGAAATATGTTATTGTAAAATGACTTTGAATCTCCTACCAAGGTTATTATTAGTATAAGATAAGTAAGTATTGTCACTTTAATACTCAGTATGTATTTAACACCTCCCAGATGTCACTTAAAATTTACAGTGTATAAAACACTCTCTCCTGGAACAGGAAACACTCTACAAGAAGGAACAGTATATTGATGGAAAAAATGGATGGTTTTCACCTTTTAATATTAATCAAGCACCTGTATTCAACTAGTTAAATCAAGTTAAAGGTTGTCCTAAATACCCCATTGCCCTTTGTTCCAAGAGCCCTAGCTGGGGGTCACGTGAACACTGGACCCCAGAAAGGCCTAGAAACATTTCACTCACGTGACCAGACTAACAACAGACCTGTGACTGTGTTTAATGATCTGAGCAGATGTACGGGAAGCCACCCTCTGTTCTGTTTGTTGCAAGCGCGTGGGTGTCTGAGAGGAATCGTGTTAAAGGTGCCAAAGGGGAAGATAGTTTTCAAAATGTTTGAAACAAAGGCCTGAGGGCATATCAACGCAGCTAGGATGAGAGCCCCTGCACTCCCTGGCCCACAGCCCTTCCTCGTCTGCAAAGCCAGGCATGGGTGTCCCTCCAGCCTTACTCCAAGGTCACTCCGCCCTCCCGACTCTTCTGCCTCCCCCTGCCGCTGTTAAGGATCCATGGAGCACCTTGCGCCTGAGCAGGTGATTGGGTCATGTCCCCAGACACTGATGAGCGACCTCCCAGCACAGCAGCGGGAGACGCGGGCTCCATGGGGAAGCTGTGGCTATGCACATGGATCCTGCCCTGCAGCAGGAGGGGGCCCTGCGGGCGCGGGCGTGGGCTGGGCTGGGCGCAGGCCTGGAGGACTTCGGACCTCTCAGGGTACTGAGCTCCGGTCGAGGACGGTCTGACCTTAGGCCAAGCAAATTAGCTCGGAATTGGTGTCCATCCCGGTGCTGCTTCTGGGAAGCACTTCAAAGTTCCCAAGCGTTGGCCAATGTCCAGGTAGTTAGAATGTGGGCTCCCCCACGCGGGTCCACGGGGCCCGAGCTCATTCAGGGAGCTGCAGGGGAATCCCCGGCGAGGAGATGCTGGCGCGGCCGTTTCCCGGCCACTGCGAAGGCTTAGCGCCCAGGTCGCCCAGAGGTGCCCCTGTGCCCGGCCGCGCGAACATCCCCCAGCCGCTCATGATGCCTCTGCACTGCCCGCGCCCGGAGTGCCAGCCTCGGTTTTCCTGCAGGCGAGCAATGCACCGACGAGTGTGGGACTTCATGCAGGGAGACTGCCCGGCAGAAGTTTTACTCCGGCTTTGGAAGGTAAATGAAGCCTCCAGGCTCAGGGGCGCTTCCCAGAGAGGCCTGAAAGGGGGCGGGAGCCTGAGCCTTGCTCCTTACCCAGTGGAAAGAAGCCCCCGCCATGGCGCCCTGAAGTCAGCTAAAGAACCACTTCAGGAAAACATTTCATCTGACCCACAGGCCCGCCTCAGCCTTTTCTGAAAGTCCAGGCTGAGTAAAATGTGAGCTCCCTTGCTGGGGCAGGTGGCCTTTGTTTCCAGCCTGGGCCTGGCTTTTCTGCTCGCTGAGCAGGAGGACCCTCCGGGAGCGCGCGTCCTCTGGAGCGCTCCACCGCGGACCCAGCCACTGCACACATGGTTTCCTTCTCACTTTGCTGGGAACGGGGAGCCGGGAGTGTGCTGCTTTGATCATGCCTCATAAACACCAACTGTGTTCTCTGCTCCAGGCAGCCAGCAACCCGGCAGGAACTTTCTGAGGGGATGAGAGTCTGAGCTGCCTCTCTCCCCTCCCCGAATACAAAATGAAGTGACTTTTTGACATCAATGCCTTGGGAAGGCAAGAACTAGCCTGAACTGGTATTTTTCTCCCTGGTGTAAACTGACAAATTTAAAAAATGATAAACATATCTCATCTACTACGTGCCATCCTGGCTGTGTCCCTGTACCTTAACCGCAGTGTTAAGTTTATGACAAAATTCTTATTTCCCTCCTTGGCCTTTGGAAGATTTTGCTGTCGCTTATAAGAAAACCAGACAACAAAATGATCGTAATAAAACCTAAGCACTTCAGAAGACTTGTCAGAATGTCCAGGAGGAGTAAGTGCTCCTCTGAAAGTGTGAAGGGTGCTTGCCACCAGAATTGCTTTTCTCCACAAGCTTCTCCCCACACCGCAAAGTACAAAGGGAATGAAGTTAGAGGCATAAAACAGCCCCTGGGAGCAGCCAGCATCACTTCTGGCCGAGCTGCTCCAAGGCCACGACTAGCACCTTGTCGGGTAACGTAGAAGGGCTGGCCATCAACCAGCCGGCATCAGTACGAGCGGGGCCAGGACACTTGTACGGGTCTTCAACTATAATTTCATATCCTCACGAGGATGGGAAGCCAATCTTCAGGTCTGGTATGGATACAATGAGCTAACCTACTTCTCAGTAGCGGTTGGAGACAAATTCCTCCTACCTCCTGAGTGTCCTCCTGCAGGCCCGTGGGCAGCCATCAGTATGACAAGTCGTGTTTCTGCCCAAAGCACTGGACCTTAGATCACTTTCTCCAAAAATGGAAAGCATACTTCTCAGGGGAGGCCCTAATGAAAGACACGACACAGCTCACAGATCTACTGTTAGAACAAAGAGCTCACCAGCGGTCCATGCACGGAGTCTGCAGAGCTAATGGGACTTCAGCTGATAGAATCTTTGGTTTTAAAATGATGGGGTTGCTGTTTTTGAATTGGTCACATCTGTGCATTTAAAACAAACTAAACTGGGAGAAGGATTAAAGATGGCGGCGTGAGAGGTGAGAAAGAGGCTTCTACCTAAAACTGCATATAATATGAAAATATAACTAATACAACTACTCTTGAAAGAGCAACAAGAAAGTTGACTGCACCAAACTGCATACACCTGGAGACAAGAGCAGACCTCACGGAACAGGGTAACGTACAAAAGCTGTGGCCCGGCGGAACCCAAGCCCTTCCCCCACCCCAGCTCACCGGCGGGAGGAAGAGAAACGGAGCAGGGAGGGAGTGGAGACCTGGGACTGCTGAATACCTAACTGTGGAGATCTGCTCTGGGAGCACAAACCTACATTTCATGGTGCTTGTAAGATACTCTCGTAATTAAGGGGTTGGAAAGCTAAGACAGGCAGAACTCCTGGAGAGGCTAAGATTCCAGCTGCTTGTGGAAAGCAGGGATCCAAATCGGGCTGCTCTGGGACAAAAGAAAGGTGGGCAGTCTGAGAGACTTCCTAACAGGGAAGACCTTAGCAAGAGGGCTGCTAAAGGGGCAAGGATTGCACAGAGCTTACTTCTCAGGAGAAAGGCCAGGTAGACAAAATTGTCTGGTTGCACTCTGCCCAGCAGGTTGGGAGCTTTCACGATCTCCATGTGCTCCAGCTCCCTGGCTGCCTACACAGCTCCAAGGACCCCCTCCGTGACAGGCAGCCTACTGTGCCTTTCTCCTGGCCAACCCCACCTGGCTTGCAAACCAGCAAACCCCACCCTGGCATTAGGCCAGCCAGAGGGAAGATCTGTCTGCAGCAACTACAAACGCAAAGGATAAAGGCTTATCCCTGCATGCTCGGCCCACCAATTCAGGCAGTGAGACAGGCATAGCAGCCGGGAAGCAGGAAACAGCTCTTTCCTCCCCCCAGGCACCAATATCACACCCCTGCAACCACTGACATTGCTTCAGGGGCTGAGCAGCTCCAGAGAGTAGAGCTTCTGGGCACTAGAGGGCACCATACACAAATATGAAATGCCAAAGGAACCTGGTTCAGTGTAAAATTATTACTACTACTCCTGAGAAAGATTTAAATGATATCGACCTTGTGACTCTTCCAGAAAGGGAGTTCAAAATAAAAAACATTAAGATGCTCATGGAGGTACGGAAAGATATTCAAGAACTCAGGAATGAATTCCGGTCGGAGATCCAGTCGTTGAAGAGCACAATGGAGGGTATTAAAAGCAGATTGGATACGGTGGAGGAGACAATAAATGAAATAGAAACTAGAGAAGAGGAATACAAAGAAGCTGAGGCACAGAGAGAAAAAAGGATCTCTAAGAATGAAAGAATATTGAGAGAACTGTGTGACCAATCCAAACGGAACAATATTCACATTATAGAGGTACCAAAAGAAGAAGAGAGAGAAAAAGGGATAGAAAGTGTCTTTGAGGAGGTGATTGCTGAAAACTGCCCAACCTGGGGAAGGAGATAGTCTCCAGGTCATGGAGGCATACAGATCTCCCAATACAATGGACCTAAGGAAGACAACACCAAGACATATAATAATTAAAATGGCAAAGATCAAGGATAAGGACAGACTATTAAAAGCAGCCAGAGAGAGATATAAGTTAACATACAAAGGAAAGTCCATCAGGCTATCATCACACTTCTCAACAGAAACATTACAGGCCAGAAGGCAGTGGCATGATGTATTTACTGCAATGAAGCAGAAGGGCCTTGAACCAAGATTACTTTATCCAGAAAGACTATCATTTAAATTTGAAGGAGGGATTAAATGGATTAAACAATTCCCAGATAAGCAAAAGCTGAGAGAATTTACCTCCCACAAACCATCTCTACAGTGTATTTTGGAGGGATTGCTATAGATGGAAGTGTTCCTACAGTTCAATAGCTGTCCAGAGGTAATAAAACCACAGTAAAGAAAGGAGAACAGCTAATTACTAAGCAAATGCAAAATTAAATTAACTGTCCCGAAAGTCAATAAAGGGATAGACAAACAGTACATTATATGATACCTAATATATAAAGAATGGAGGAGGAAGAAAAAGGAGGAGAAAAAAAGAACCTTTAGATTGTGTTTGTAATAGCATATTAAGTGAGTTAAGATAGACTCTTAGATAGTAAGGAAGTTAACCTTAAACCTTGGGTAACCACGAATCTAAAGCCTGCAATGCCAATAAGTACATACCTATCCATAATCACCCTAAATGTAAATGGACTGAATGCACAAATCAAAAGACACAGAGTCACTGAATGGATAAAAAAAAAAAGGCCCATCTATATGCTGCCTTCAAGAGACTCACTTTAAACCCAAAGCATACACAGACTAAAAGTGAAGGCATGGAAAAAGACATTTCATGTAACTAATGGGGAGAAAAAAGCAGGAGTTGCAGTACTTGTATCAGATAAAATGGACTTCAAAGAAAGTCACAAGAGACATAGGACATTACATAATGATAAAAGGGTCAATCCAACAAGAAGATATAACCATTATAAATATCTATGTGCCCAACACAGGAGCACCTACATATGTGAAACAAATACTAACAGAATTAGAGACTTCCGGGAAGATGGCGGCGTGAGCAGGGCGGCAGAAATCTGCTCCCAACACTATATTTATCTACGAAAATACAGCAAATACATCTATTCCTAAAAGAGAGACCAGAATACACAGGAAAGTGCACAGCGTGCAGCTACACCCGAGAGGACTGAGCACCCCAAGAGGCGGGTAAGATACGGAGCCGCGACCTGGCGGGACCCGAGCACTCCCCCCCCGCCAGCGCACCAGCGGGAGAAGAGGATTCAGAGCCGGGAGGAAGTGGAAGTACACCCCGCGAAGTAGCCAGACCCGGTGATCTGCGCTGGGAATGCTGACCACGTTGTGCAGTGAAGCAGAGATTGGAGAGACAGAGGGGCAGGATCTGAGCGGGGAACGTGCCAGGGTGCTTGCAGCCGGCTCCCGGGAAGGAAAAAAAAATCACGCACTTTCTTCAGCGGTCTTAAAGAGACAGGAGCCCAGTGGAGGAGCCAGATCACCCCGGCACACTCAGCCCAGCAGGCTGGGAGTCCAGGGGAGTTTCAGATGCCTTAGCTGGCGACTGGGGAAGCCTGGCGGTACTTACCCTTCTCACTGAGATCAACAGCCTCCCATTCATTTCCACCCCCGCCAGAGGGAAAAAGGGCCGTGTGGAGCGGCGCGGCCACGGCTGCGGAATAGTGGGGCAACAGCGCCACCTACAGCATTCCCACAGAATCTACTCCTGGTGGGCGTTGTTGTTTTGTTTTGTTTCTGTTCTTTTGTTTTTTCTTTTCTTCCTTTTTTTTTTTTTTCTTTTTTTTTTTTCTCTTTTTAAAGTCTTAAAGAGCCCAGCAGACATGCGTGGCAACTACCAGCGACCACTTCTATAGCCATGAAAAGACAGAGGAACATGGTTCAGACCAAAATCAACCAGAAAACCCCAGAGAGGGTGTGTGAAGGGATGGAAATGCACAGTCTTCCTGAAAAAGAACTCAGAATAAAAGTCATAACCATGCTGATGGACCTACAGAGAAATGTGCAAGAGCTGAGGGAGGAAGTGAGGAAACTGAGGAAAGACAATGCAGAAATCAGACAAGCGATCGACGGGCTTAACAGCAGAATGGATGAGATGCGAGAGACTGTTAATGGAATAGAAAACAGAGAACAGGAGTACAGAGCAGCTGACGCAGAGAGAGATAAAAGGATTTCTAGGAATGAAAGAATATTAAGAGAACTGTGTGACCAATCCAAACGGAACAATATTCGCATTATAGGAGTACCAGAGGAAGAAGAGAGAGAAAAAGGGATAGAAAGTGTCTTTGAAGAAATAATTGCTGAAAACTTTCCCTGCTGGGGAAGGAAATAGTCTCGCAGTCCACCAAAGCCCACACATCTCCCAACACAAGGGACCCAAGGAAGACAACACCAAGACACATAATAATTAAGATGGCAACGATCAAAGATAAAGACAGGGTATTAAAGGCAGCTAGAGAGAGAAAAAAGATCACCTACAAAGGAAAACCCATCAGACTATCATCAGACTTCTCAACAGAAACCTTACAGGCCAGAAGAGAATGGCATGGTATATTTAACGTTATGAAACAGAAGGGCCTCGAACCAAGAATATTGTATCCAGCACGATTATCATTTAAATATGATGGAGGGATTAAACAATTTCCAGACAAACGACAGTTGAGAGAGTTTGCCTCTCATAAACCACCACTACAGGATATCTTAAATGGACTGCTCTAGATGGAAGCACCCTAAGGCTAAAAAGATGTCACCAGAGAAAATAAAATCATAGCAAAGAAGCAGACCATCCAAATACTAACTAAAGGCAAAGAATAAAACACCTAGTATATAAAGAATGGAGGAGGAAGTATAAGAAGGGAGAGAAATAAAGAAACATCAGACAGTGTTTACAATAACTTAACAAGAAAGTTAAGTTAGATTGTTAGATAGTAAAGAAGTAACCCTTGAACCCTTGGTAACCACGAATCTAAAGCCAGCAATGGCAATAAGTACATATCTATCAATAATCACCCTAAATGTAAATGGACTGAATGCACCAATCAAAAGACACAGAGTAACAGAATGGATAAAAAAGCAAGACCCATCTATATGCTGCCTACAAGAAACTCACCTCAAATCCAAAGATATACACAGACTAAAAGTGAAGGGATGGAAAAAGATATTTCATGCGAACAACAAGGAGAAAAAAGCAGGTGTTGCAGTACTTGTATCAGACAAAATAGACTTCAAAACGAAGAAAGTAGCAAGAGATAAAGAAGAACATTACATACTGATAAAGGGGTCAGTCCAACAAGAAGATATAACCATTATAAATATATATGTACCCAACACAGGAGCGCCAACATATGTGAAACAAATACTAACAAAATTAAAGGAGGAAATAGACAGCAATGCTTTCGTTTTAGGAGACTTCAACACACCACTCACTCCAAAGGACAGATCAACTGGACAGAAAATAAGTAAAGACACAGGGGCACTGAACAACACACTAGAACAGATGGACCTAACACACACCTACAGAACTCTACACCCAAAAGCAGCAGGATACACATTCTTCTCAAGTGCACATGGAACATTTTCCAGAATAGACCACATACTAGGCCACAAAAAGAACCTCAGTAATTTCAAAAATATTGAAATCCTACCAACCAACTTCTCAGATCACCAAGGTATAAAACTAGAAATAAATTTTAGAAAGAAATCAAAAGGCTCACAAATACATGGAGACTTAACAACACTCTCCTAATTAATCAATGGGTTAACGACCAAATCAAAACAGAAATCAAAGAATATATGGAGACTAATGACAACAACAACACAAAGCCACAACTTCTGTGGGACGCAGCAAAGGCAGTTCTAAGAGGAAAGTATATTGCAACCCAGGCCTATTTAAAGAAGGAAGAACATTCCCAAATGAATAGTCTAAAGACACAATTACTGAAATTGGAAAAAGAAAAACAAATGAGGCCCAAAGTCACCAGAAGGAGGGACATAATAAAGATTAGAGAAGAAATAAATAAAATTGAGAAGAATAAAACAACAGAAAAAATCAATGAAACCAAGAGCTGGTTCTTTGAAAAAATAAACAAAATAGATAAACCCCTAGCCAGACTCATTAAGAGAAAAAGAGAATCTACACACATAAACACAATCAGAAATGAGAAAGGAAAAATCACGACGGACCCCACAGAAATACAAAGAATCATAAGAGAATATTATGAGAATCTATATGCTAACAAGCTGGAAAACCTAGAAGAAATGGACAACTTCTTAGAAAAATACAACCTTCCAAGACTGACCAAGCAAGAAACAGAAAAACTAAACATACCAATCACCAGTGACGAAATCGAATTGGTAATCAAAAAACTACCCAAGAACAAAACCCCTGGGCCTGATGGATTCACCTCTGAATTCTACCAGACATATAGAGAAGAAATAACACCCATTCTCCTTAAAATTTTCCAAAAAATAGAAGAGGAGGGAATACTTCCAAACTCATTCTATGAAGCCAGCATCACTCTAATACCAAAACCGGGCAAAGACCTCACCAAAAAAGAAAATTACAGACCAATATCCCTGATGAACGTAGATGCAAAAATACTCAACAAAATATTAGCAAACCGAATTCAAAAATACATCAAGAGGATCATACACCATGATCAAGTGGGATTCATCCCAGGGATGCAAGGATGGTACAACATTCGAAAATCCATCAACATCATCCACCACATCAACAAAAAGAAGAACAAAAACCACATGATCATCTCCATAGATGCTGAAAAAGCATTTGACAAAATTCAGCATCCATTCCTGATTAAAATTCTCAACAAAATGGGTATAGAGGGCCAGTACCTCAACATCATAAAGGCTATATATGACAAACCCACAGCTAACATCATACTTAACGGCGAGACGCTGAAAGCTTTTCATCTAAGATCGGGAACAAGACAAGGATGCCCACTCTCTCCACTGTTATTCAACATAGTATTAGAGGTCCTAGCCACAGCAATCAGACAAAACAAAGACATACAAGGCATCCAGATTGGTAAAGAAGAAGTCAAATTGTCACTATTTGCAGATGACATGATATTCTACATAAAAAATCCCTAAAGACTCCATTCCAAAACTACTAGAACTAATATCTGAATTCAGCAAAGTTGCAGTATACAAAATGAACACACAGAAATCTGTTGCTTTCCTATACACTAACGATGAACTAACAGAAAGAGAAATCAGGAAAACAGTTCCATTCAAATTTGCATCAAAAAGAATAAAATACCTAGGAATAAACCTAACGAAGAAACTGAAAGACCTGTACTCTGAAAACTACAAGACACTCCTAAGAGAAATTAAAGAGGACACTAACAAATGGAAATGCATCCCATGCTCTTGGCTAGGAAGAATAAATATTGTCAAAATGGCTATACTACCTAAAGCAATCTACAGATTCAATGAAATCCCTATCAAACTACCAAAAGCTTTCTTCAATGAACTGGAACAAATAATTCTAAAATTCATATGGAACCACAAAAGACTCCAAATAGCCAAAGCAATCCTGAGAAGGAGGAATAAAACAGGGGGAATTACGCTCCCTGACTTCAAGCTCTACTACAAAACCACAGTAATCAAGACAATTTGGTATTGGCACAGAAACAGACCCGCAGACCAGTGGAACAGAATAGAAAATCCAAACATTAACCCAAACATATACTGTCAATTCATATTTGATAAAGGAGCCTTGGATATACAATGGGGAGATGACAACCTCTTCAGCAGCTGGTGCTGGAAAAACTGGACAGCTACATGTAAGAGAATGAAACTGGACTACTGTCTAGCCCCATACACAAAGGTAAACTCAAGGTGGATCAAAGACCTGAATGTAAGTCATGAAACCATAAAACTCTTAGAAAAAAACATAGGCAAAAATCTCTTGGACATAAACATGAGGGACTTCTTTATGAACATATCTCCCCGGGCAAGGGAAACAAAAGCAAAAATGAACAAGTGGGACTATATCAAGCTGCAAAGCTTCTGTACAGCAAAGGACACCATCAGTAGAACAAAAAGACATCCTACAGTATGGGAGAATATATTCGTAAATAACTTATCTGATAAAGGTTGACATCCAAAATATATAAAGAACTCAGGCACCTTAACAAACAAAAACAAATAATTCAATTAAGAAATGGGCAGAGGACATGAATAGACACTTCTCTAAACAAGAAATTCAGATGGCCAACAGGCACATGAAAAGATGCTCCACATCGCTTATCATCAGAGAAATGCAGATTAAAACCACAATGAGATATCACCTCACACCAGTGAGGATGGCCAACATCCAAAATACAAACAACAACAAATGTTGGCGAGGATGTGGAGAAAAGAGAACCCTCCTACACTGCTGGTGGGACTGCAAATTAGTTCAACCATTGTGGAAAGCAGTATGGAGGTTCCTCAAAAAACTCAAAATAGAAATACCATTTGACCCAGGAATTCCACTCCTAGGAATTTACCCTAAGAATGCAGCAGCCCAATTTGAAAAGGACAGATGCACCCCTATGTTTATTGCAGCACTATTTACAATAGCCAAGAAATGGAAGCAACCTAAGTGTCCATCAGTAGATGAATGGATAAAGAAGAGGTGGTACATATACACAATGGAATATTATTCAGCCATAAGAAGAAAACAAATCCTACCATTTGCAACAACATGGATGGAGCTAGAGGGTATTATGCTCAGTGAAATAAGCCAAGCCGAAAAAGAGAAGTATCAAATGATTTCACTCATATGTGGAGTATAAGAACAAAGAAAAAATACTGAAGGAACAAAACAGCAGCAGACTCACAGAACCAAAGAATGGACTAATAGTTACCAAAAGGAAAGGGACTGGGGAAAATGGGTGGGAAGGGAGGGATAAGAGGGAAAAGGGGGCATTACGATTAGCAGACGTAATGTTGGGGGGGTGGCACGGGGAGGGCTGTACAACTCAGAGAAGACAAGTAGTGATTCTATAGCATCTCAGTAAGCTCATGGACAGTGACTGTAATGGGGTTGGTGAGGGGGACCTGATGAAGGGGTAGTTTAATAACCATAATATTGCACATGTAATTGTAGATTAATGATACCATAATAAATTATATTTAATAAAAATACTAACAAATTAAAAGGAGAAATAGAATGCAATGCATTCATTCTAAGAGGCTTCAACACACCACTCACTCTGAATGTCAGATCAACCAGACAGAAAATAAGTAAGGAGACAGAGGCTCTGAACAACACATTAGAACAGATGGACCTAAGAGGCATCTACAGAACTCTACACCCAAAAGCAGCAGAGTACACATTCTTCTCAAGTGCACATGGAACATTTTCAAGAATAGATCATATACTAGGCCACAAAAAGGGCCTCAGTAAATTCAAAAAGATTGAAATTGTACCAACCCATTTCTCAGACCACAAAGGTATTAAAGTAAAAATAAATCACACAAGGAAAATGAAAAATCCAACAAACACATGGAAGCTTCACAACATGCTCCTAAATAACCAATGGATCAATGACAAAATAAAAACAGAGATCAAGCAATATATGGAGGCAAATGACAACAATATTTCAACACCGCAAAATCTGTGGGACGCAATGAAGGCTGTGCTAAGAGGAAAGTATATTGCAGTACAGGCCTACCTCAGCAAAGAAGAACAATCCCATATGAGCAGTCTAAACTCACAATTAACGAAAGTAGAAAAAGAAGAACAAATGAGACCCAAAGTCAGTAGAAGGGGGGACATAATAAAGATTATCACAGAAATAAATAAAATCGAGAAGAATAAAACAATAGAAAGGATCAATGAAAGCAAGAGATGGTTCTTCAAGAAAATAAACAAAATAGATAAACCCCTACCCAGACTCATCAAGAAAAAAAGAGAGTCTACTTACATAAACAGAATCAGAAATGAGAAAGGAAAAATCACTATGGACAGCACAGAAATACAAAGAACTGTTAGAGAATACTATGAAAAATTATATGCTAACAAACTGGATAACCTAGAAGAAATGGACAACTTCCTAGAAAAATACAACCTTCCAAGGCTGACCCAGGAAGAAACAGAAATCTTAACAGGCCAATTACCAGCAATGAAATTGAACTGATAATCAAAAACCTACCTAAGAACAAAATCCCTGGATCAGACGGCTTCACCACTGAATTTTATCAAACATTTAGTGAAGCCGGAATAACCATCCTCCTTAAAGTTTTCCAAGGAGTAGAAGAAGAGGGAATACTTCCAAACTCATTCTATGATGCCAGCATCACTCTAATACCAAAACGGGGCAAAGACACCACAAAAAAGAAAACTACAGAACAATATCCCTGATAAACACAGATGCAAAAATACTCAACAAAATATTAGCAAACCGAATTCAAAAAACATCAAAAGGATCATCCATCATGATCAAGTAGGATTTATTCCAGGGATGCAAGGATGGTACAACATTTGAAAATCCATTAACATCATCCCCCACATCAACAAAAAGGACAAAAACCACATGATCATCTCCATAGATGCCAAAAAAGCATTTGAAAATATTCAACATCCATTCATGATTAAAAACTCTCAACAAAATGGGTATAGAGGGCAAGTACCTCAACATAATAAAGGCCATATATGACAAACCCACAGCCAACATCATACTTAACAAAGAGAGGCTGAAAGCTTTTCATCTAAGATTGGGAACAAGACAGGGATACCCCCTCTCCCCACTGTTATTCAACATAGTACTGGAGGTCCTAGCCACGGCAATCAGACAAAACAAAGAAATACAAGGCATCCAGATTGGTAAAGAAGAAGTCAAACTGTCACTATTTGCAGATGACATGATATTGTACATAAAAAACACTAAAGACTCCACTCCCAAACTACTAGAACTAATATATGAATTCAGCAAAATTGCAGGATACAAAATTGATACACAGAAATCTTTTGCTTTCCTATACACTAATGATGAACTAACAGAAAGAGAAATCAGATAAACAATTCCATTCACAGTTGCATCAAAAAGAATAAATTACCTAGGAATAAACCTAACCAAGGAAGTGAAAGACCTATACTCTGAAAACTACAAGACACTCATGAGAGAAATTAAAGAAGATACAAATAAATGGAAACACATCCAGTGCTCATGGGTAGGAATAATTAATATTGTCAAAATGGCCATCCTGCCTAAAGCAATCTACAGATTCAATGCAATTCCTATCAAAATACCAACAGCATTCTTCAATGAACTAGAGAAAATTGTTCTGAAATTCATATGGAACCACAAAAGACCCCGAAGAGCCAAAGCAACCCTGAGAAGGAAGAATAAAGCTGGGGGGATTATGCTCCCCAACTTCAATCTCTACTACAAATCCACAGTACTCCGGACAATTTGGTACTGGCACAAGAACTGACCCATAGACCAATGGAACAGACTAGAGAGCCCTGATATAAACCCAACCATATACGGTCAATTAATATATGATAAAGGAGCCATGGACATACAGTGGGGAAATGACAGCCTCTTCAACAGCTGGTGTTGGCAAAACTGGACAGCTACATGCAAGAGAATGAAACTGGATTATTGTTTAACCCCATACACAAAAGTAAACTCAAAATGGATCAAGGACCTGAATGTAAGTAATGAAACCATAAAACTCTTAGAAGACAACACAGGCAAAAATCTCCTGAATATAAGCATGAGCAACTTCTTCCTGAATGCATCTACTCAGGCAAGGGAAACAAAAGCAAAAATGAACTCATGGGACTACACCAAACTAAAAAGTCTCTGTCCACCAAAGGACACCATCAACAGAACAAAAAGGCATCCTACAGTATGGGAGAATATATTTGTAAATGACATATTCAACAAGGGGTTAACATTCAAAATATATAAAGAACTTACATGCCTCAACATCCAAAAAGCAAATAACCTGATTAAAAAATGGGCAGAGGATATGAAGAGACAGTTCTCCAAAGAAGAAATTCAGATGGCCAACAGACACATGAAGAGATACTCCACATCACTAATCATCAAGGAAATGCAAATTAAAACCACAATGAGATATCACCTCACACCAGTAAGGATGGCCAGCATCCAAAAGATTAAGAACAACAAATGCTGGTGAGGATGTGGAGAAAGGGGAGCCCTCCTACACTGCTGGTGGGAATGTAAGCTAGTTCAATCATTGTGGAAAGCAATATGGTAGTTCTTCAAAAAACTCAAAATAGAAATACTGTTTGACCCAGGAATCCCACTCCTTGGAATTTACCCAAAGAATACAACTTCTCAGATTCAAAAAGACATATGCACCCCTATGTTTATTGCAGCACTTTTTACAATAGCCAGATATGGAAGCAACCTAAGTGTCCATCAGTAGATGAATGGATAAAGAAGAGGTGGTACATATACACAATGGAATACTATTCAGCCATAAGAAAGAAACAAATCCTGCCATTTGCAACAACGTGGATGGAGCTGGAGGATATTATGCTCAGTGAAATAAGCCAGGCAGAGAAAGACAAGTACCAAATGATTTCCCTCACTTGTGGAGTATAACAATGAAGCAAAACTGAAGGAACAAAATAGCAGCAGACTCAGAGTCTCCAAGAAGGAACTAGTGGTTACCAAAGGGGAGGGGTGTGGGAGGGCGGGTGGGGAGAGAGGGAGAAGGGAATTGAGGGGTATTTTGTTTAGTACACATGCTGTGGGGGATCACAGGGAAAACAGTGTAGCACAGAGAAGGCAAATAGTGAATCTGTGGCATCTTACTACACTGATGGACAGTGACTGCATTGGGGTATGGGTGGGGACTTGATAATATGGGTAGATGTAGTGACCACATTGTTTTTTCATGTGAAACCTTCATGAGAGTGTATATCAAGAAATACCTTAATAAAAAATAAATAAAACAAAATAAACTGACTAAACAAAACCTTGAAAAACTTCTCTGAAATTCCAACAACGAACTGAAAGATACTTTCTGTGGTGGTCATTGGGGCTATTTCCAAATCTCACCAACTACACCTTTTCCTCCATCTCATCTCTATTTGCATACTCTAGCCTGTATTAGCTTTCTTCTCAAAGTTTTCTCCAAGGTGCAAACCCCCTTGTAATGGACCAAATGTTGGTCCCCCACCCTCACCCAAATTCACATGTTGAACCCTAACCCCCAAGGTGATTTGGAAACAGGACCTCCAGGAGGTGATGAGGATTAGAGGAGGTCATGGGGGCGGGGTCCCCATGGTGGGCTCAGGGTCCTCCTAAGAAGAGACACCAGGGAGCTTGTTCTGTCACCCTTTGCACACAAAGAAGAGGCCATGTGAGCACACAATGAGAAGGTGGCCAGTCGCACATCAGGAGGGGAACTCTCGCCAGTCACAAGGTCAGCCGGAACCTTGGTCTTGGGCTTCTAGTCTTCAGAACCATGAGAAAATAAATTTCTGGTGCATAAGCCACCCGGTCCACGCTATTTGTTACAGCATCCCAAGACTAATATGCCACTATCACTTACTCAGAATGAAAATGCCAGTGTGATTGATATACTTTTTAAAGGTATATATTCATGTGCCTTTCTCTCATGCATTTCCAGGCAAACGGACTTCTCCTGAGTCAACAGAGGTATCCATCTTCCAGGACTGGATGTTAAGACTGTTGCAAGAAGGAACGGATAGATGCTTTGAGGTTTGAATAGGAGCTTTGAAAAGACAATATTAATCAATCTTGAAAGCTCAGAGAGAATTTTCTAAATTCCTGTAACTTCCTTGATAGAGTACTAGAACTGGGTCTGGGGGTCTCTGATGCCCTTATTTGCATAGAGAGGCTGCATTAGTCAGGGTTCTCCAGAGAAACAGAAACTACAGAGTTTGTGCATGTGTGTGCCGACATGTATAGGGAGAGAGAGAGATTTTAAGGCAGTGGCTCCTGGGACTGTGAGACTGAAAGTCTAAAATCTGCAGTGAGTTGGCAGGCAGGAAACCCAGGGAGGAGTTGATATTGCAGCTGGAGTCCTTGTGTCATAACTATTAGCTCAGCCGTTATAGCATAACACCGGCCACAGACAATACAAAAATCATCAAAAGTAGTTATGTCCTAACAAAACTTCATGAGCACTGAAATTTGGATTCCATACAATTTTCCTGTCATGAAGTAAAATTCTTTTGATTTTTTCCATCCAAAAACATTCTTAGCCAGTGAGTCACACAAAAATGGGTGGCAGATTTGGCACAAACGCAAATTTTTCTGAACCTGATCTAATCTTTAAAATCTTTAAATGTCTTTCTTCCTGAAGAACAGTCATCTCACACTGTTCTCTTGTGGCAAACTTTTAATAAAGTCTTGCTTTCTCTCCTTCACTTTCTTGAAATGTTACTGTTTTGTTCCTTCCTCTGTATGTTGCTGTCAAAGTCTGATGCCAACCTAATTTTCTTTACAATGTAAGTGACCTGGCTTTTTGTCCAGGAGGTCTATGGGTCTTTTCATCTTCAACATTTTTGTTTTACTAGGGTCCATTTCACAGTGGACATACCAGTTTTTCTCAGGTACACAGTGTGTAGAGTCAGTCCATCTTTATTTCAGAAGAACTTCCTTGAATTAAATTCTAAATAGTCTGTTCCATTGTGTCATTTTCCTAACGGACCACATTTATTTGTATGTTGGATCTTCTCTGCTACTATTCTATATCATGAGTCTCTCTGAGATTTCTTTTTTCATTTTTATTTTCTTAATTCCCTTGTCATTTGTTATGTCTCTCCTCTCCGTTCGTTATTTTGCTCTTGGTTGTATCTCCTTTCTGTTGTTTGTTTTTGTAATTTAGTATTTATTTTTTAGTTAACTTTGTCTTTTTCTTTCATTTCTTTCCTGAGCTTGATCCATCCCACTTCACACCTTAATATTGCTCTGATTCTTTTCTAAGTTTCTGAGTTTCAGTTTCTGATGCATGGGGATCTTGTTTTCTCATTTAATTCCATGTACATTACATTAGGTTATCATTTTCACATGCATTCATCAAATGTCTTACACAAGAGAAATAGCCAAATAGAGAACTGAGCTGAGAATGTAAGCAGGCAGCTCATAAAAGAGTACATATCACCAATAATATAAATATTATCTATTATAAATACAATTTTTAAATAATGTTCATTATTTTAATTAGGAAAAGAATCACCAAGCTTAAAACACTCTAACAGAGCTGCAGCAGCGTGGGGCGGCAGGCGGGCCAGCGATGCTCATGGGCCTCCTCTCCTGGGGCAGGTGTGGCCCTTTCTGTGTGTCTCTGTTGCTGTTTCTCGGACACTCTCTGTGTTACAAGTCCTTGAGCAAACAATTTGGATCAGCTTCAGGACTCCATGCTCGTCATATCATCACATCGAAATCCAACATTTGTGGGATAGACTCCAAAGCTCTCAAATCACCAGTTCAAAAATTCCCATCACAGAGACTCTCTGAGCTCCCTGCAGGGGGATTCAGTGACGAACTTCCCAACTGTTCCTTTGAGCAGGACACCAGGCCCACAGGGAGTCCGTCTGGGCATGGACAGTCTGCTGTCCATTCTTAACTGCTTCTGTCCCTGTGTCTTAACAATGGGGGAGAAAACACAAGCTTTAGGTAGGATGATCAAAGACATCATCAAAATCTGCTTGGTGTCCACTGGAATGGCGCTGTGACAAGGGCAGCTCTAGGCACCCATGCTAGGAATCAGGATGGGGCATAGAGGGAGAGGACAAAATCAGTCACGAGACCTGGCAATGCAAGAGCGCTCACTGCAGCGATTTTTTAATAATAGGAAAAGGTAGAAGCAACATTAACATTAATCAGGAGGGATTTTGACAAAAGGTCATAGAATAATATATACAATGGAAAATCACAAAGCCATTACATACTGTGCATAAGTTATAGGAAATGCAGATTACAATATATTTCTACTGAAAGACATTTTTAAGAACATATAGCATAATACTTTTGTTAAAGTACATGTTTATATGCATACTTTTGTATATCCTAGAAGGACACAAAGCAACACATAAATGACGCTCATCTCTATGGGTTAGGATTACAGGTGACTTTTTCTTTTAACTTTTGAAATATTTTCTGACAGTTGCAATGAATATAATTTATAATCAGAAACAAAGGTGTTTGTGATTTGGAGAGGTGTGAGTAGGAGACAAAGCTTCCTTGTGTACTTGAGATAGAAGAACCTAGCAACAGTACCTGGCCCATGGTGTCAAAAGAAGCCAAATGTTCTTCTTAGACCTTGGCTGGCAAAGCCATGCTTTCCTCCTCATGACTGCCGCCTGCGATGTATTAAAGTAATAAAGGCTTGTTGTAGAAAATTGCAACAAAGTGTGTTTTATTATCCTTCACAGGGTGATCCAAAAAGGCATGTGGCTCCCCATCTGTCTGCTTTGGGTTCAGAGCCTTCCAGGGTCGGGCGGGAGGAGGGGGATGTTCTGTTCTTTCCTTTTGCCTGCACAGCCCGGGTTGACGGGCAGGCATTTCTGTGTGTGATGGATTATCAATGGAAGAAGCTGGGAGACCATAAATATTCACGGGGACACATCTGGTTACCCTGATGCTTTCTGTAGGGCAAAACAAGTACATTTTACTGAGTCGAACAGCTTGTCAGCCCCTGATCTCTTCTTGCCTGGACTCAAGCTCTACAAGGAGAAAAAAGGATCTTCCGACACTTCACTGCAAAGTGCAGCTGAGACACATGGGTGTGCTGAGTGCCCGTGCCGAGCTTCGCCTTAGCAGATACGAGGCTGTTCATGGGGCTGGGGAGGGAAACCTCCCCGAAGCATGTTTGCACAGGTGGAGTATGGCCTTCAGGACCCCAGCTGAAGCCTTGGAAGAGGAAAAAGGAGAAGGAGGCGCCCACGGGTCTGCAGTTAGTGTCGGGGTGCAAGGTGGGGATCAGGGTCCCACTAGGACCTCCACAGACTGCTTGCTCCACAGTCCCCAGGAAAATAATGGAATTGCCTAGATGGCCAAGCCTCAGATGGCAGGACTATTTCTGCTTTAACACCCACCGGCAGGAGGAGCAGACAGTCAGAAGGAAGCATTCACAGGACAGCAAGCTCCGAGTAGGCAAGATGCGCTCCTAGACCCCCGGCTTCGGCAAGCTCTCTGATGGGCGGCCCCCACGGACCACGGCACACTGCTGGTCACTGGCGTGGCCCTCACAGATGCGCTATTTTTTATAAAACCCTAATTCCAATGAATATTAATAGATATTATGTAACATAAGGGTTCTATAGCCAAATAAGTTTGGGAGATACTGAGTAAAATGGCCTTTTTAAGTCCCTGAGAAAACCAATGGAAACTTACAGTGAGTCTCTAAGACTCCCAGAGGGGATACCCCCCAAGGGGACACCGGGAATATCTGGGGCCAGCGTTTGCTGTTGAAAGTGGGGCCTGAGAGGGGAGAGGTGCTCTGCTGACACCCAGTGGGTGGGGTCTGGGGATGCAGCCACCACCCACTGCAGGCAGAGCCTCCCCCCAGCAGGGACTGAGGGGCCCAGAGGCCAACAGTGTGGAGGCGGGAGAGACGGGCCCCAGGGCACTGACCCGTGGCCCCTGCCCTGGCCTCTCTGGGGGCCTGGCGGTGCTCGGGGACGCACAGGTGAGGCACACAAGTGATGAGAACACTCTAGGCCAGCCGGGAGCGCGCTGGCAGTGCCCACCTGAGCACAGGGAGTCGTCTGCCCAGGGAGGACCAGGGCACCCGGCCTGAGATCTCTTGGGGACCGTCCTCCACACTCCCAAACATGGGAGAGCCTCTCAGAGCCCCAACCTCACTGGACCAAGCGCTTCCAAGAGAGGCGCCCTCTGCTCCCTGCACTCTGCCTCTGCTCTCGGCCCCTGCTCCCTGCCTCTGCCCTCTGCCCTCTGCCCTCTGCTCCCTGCCCTCTGCCCTCTGCCCTCTGTGCTCTGCCTCTGCTTCCTGCCCTCTGCCCTCTGCCTCTGCTCTCTGTCCTCTGCCCTCTGCTCCCTTCCCTCTGCCCTCTGCTCCCTGCTTTCTGCTCCCTGCCCTCTGCCCTCTGCTCCCTGCACCATGCTACCATCCAGAGATGACTCATCTTCAAACATTTGAATGGGGGTACAAGCCTTGAAGGATTTGGAGAAGGCATAACAATGAATTCCACTAAAACCTAACAAATGTTTAGGCAGACATTATTGGTTGTGGAACACAAGAGCTTAAGAATCAATGCCCCATGCCCTCAGAAAAAACCGCCAACAACCTGGAGGTAGATGCTGGCAACTGGAGATGAGGGGTTTCTGCATGTGGAAGAGATTACAAAGGAGAGGGTGAAGTGAGGTTTAGAGCAGCGCCCCTTAGTGAGGGGCGCCTCCCAGGGGCAGAGGGGTGAGGAGGATGGGCCTCACGGTGCACCCGCTGCAGGCTGCAGCCGAGTAGATAAAATCGGGAAAGAAAACATCCGAGAACAGATATTTAGCTCCAGCTGATTGTAAACTATTTTTGGTCAAGTCTTTTAAACACTGCAGTATGCATGACTCAGGAGTAGAAAAAAGTGTCAATGACACTCCCATTTGCAAGACTGGACTGTCCCACGGAGCAGTCCTGAACTTAGGAGAATAAATGTAGGTCACGGGGCTTTAATCCTCAGCTTCCATCCCAGGTTACTTTGAAGCTCATTAATTATAGAAATATGAACTCTGCTAAGAGCCTAAAAAGCAGCTGTTTCCCTGACCACTGAGTGGCAGCGGTGTCTGTGCTTGATAACTAGATTGAGCCTGTAATCTTCATTTTAAGCCTTTCCCTTTGCTCTGTCGATTCACTTGAAATCAGAGACAAAACTTCAAGTGAACTCATGTGCAGTCAGTGATCTCCATCTGCCCACTGGGCAAAGTTTCACTCAGCAAAGTCTGGAAGAAACACATGAAAGAATATTCCTAAACTTACCAAAAAATGACAGTTCTGTCACAGGACAAAAATGCTTAAAGGTGACTACCAAATGCCTGACTAAAGAAGAAAACTTATTAATGAATGACAGTGTCTTGCCTGAGGGTTTCAGCCTGGGACAAGTTTACTATGGATTCAGTGAGACCGAGAAATGACAATGGCATGTTCTTGGGGTCCAAGGGTTCATACCTGGCTTTATTCTCATGGCGGTAGGTCGAGCACTAGAATCCCATCTGCATCCAGCAGTCTGCAGGTCCGTAATCGACCCCCGTCTCCGCCTCCACCCAGAGCCCTGGGCAGAGCTCTTTCTATAGTGACTCAGCCATAATAGCTCATTGCCTGTGGGTGTGGGAGCAGCAGCCTAGCAGGAGGCCAGTTACATCACCAAGTAGTTTAGGGTCAGGTGAGGATCCTGGCCATGGGACCTCCCATTTTCCACACAGCAACATGGCAAACGAACAATTCTGATCAACTCACTTTGTCTCTCGTACAGCCCCAATTATGCCTAATACTTTCCCTCCCTTCCTTTCTTCTCCTCATCCGCCCCCTCTTCTCTTTCTTTTTTCATCTAGAATAGCAAATCTCACGGCATTCTAGACAGACTTGGGAAGTCATCAATAAACTGTTAGTAATAGAGATGCAAGTAAAAATGGCTCACCGGTAGAGAGACCTGATGCCCCCAGGGGAGCCAGAGCTCAAGGTCCTCTAACTGCTTCCCTGTGGCAGCCAGGCCAGCCATGCAGAGAGTCCACGTGTCTGTGTCAGCCATGCGGGGAGCCCCTGTGTCCCAGCCAGCCACACGGGGAGTCCACGTGTCCATGTCAGCCATGAGGAGATTCAGGAAATAATAAGGTGGTAGGAGAAGTAGCAGGAAGAACAGTCTCCACATAGGCCATGCACATCCTCCCTTTTCCAGCAGCCCAGAAAACAGCAAAGAATGGAAGGATGGAGGCCCCATCACTTGGCAGCTGGGGGCAGTTCGCCGCCCAGAGGCAGCTGTGGCCAAGTGGCTTGCACTAGCCCAGGGATCTCTTACACAGTTACCAGCAAATACGCCTAGAGGTGCTTCCCACTGGTTGTCCACTTTGTGCTGCACCACGCACTGGGACCTCACTCCACCGTTCATTAGGGGCACCTCGGTCCCTGTGGCTGATGGCTGTGGTCTTCCCCTTGCTGTCGCAGTGTGCCCGCTGGGTGCTTTTAGGAAACTTGGAACTGGGTGAGCCCCGGGCCCAGGCTTATGGAGTGGTGGTCTGGGGCTGGGGACTATTTCCCATGGCCTCGTCCCTGCTCTCTGGTCCCGCCTCCTTGGACAGCCCCTTCCCTGCCCATCCTACAGCTCCCCAGGACACCGGCGCTGGCATAGCCCGGCAGCTGCAGCTCCGAGCACAGGCTTGGAGCTGAGCACGTGTGGGTCTGCATTCCGGCTCTCCTGCCTACTGGTACGGAGCCTGATCTAGGTCAGCCCCGCCCCTGACTCTGTCTCCCCACTCGTAGGGTGGGATCGGTATGGCCACAGAGTTCAGGTGAGTATGGGGTGCTTTCACTGGTAGTGTTTGTGCCCAAAACATGCTATTCAGAAGTCTATCTTTAAAAAAAATCAGTATTCTATGTATTTAATTAACAAATTGAATCTAGCTCTTTCTTTTAGTTCAACTTGCAAATGTTTGTTTTCTGTGTAAGTTTAGCAAATCTTAGCAATTGCTTAACGGACTTTTGAATAACATTAATCTCATAAAATCTTAGTTAACTCCTTTAAACATTGCAAACCACATCTGTAAAGTTTATATTTTCCTTTTGCCAATTACAAAAGTAATTCCTATAAGTTTATTAAATTATAAATATGGTCTCTTAAATGTTGCAATACTGTTTTAAATGTAAGACTTCAACTTACATTTAAATCAGTTACTCCCTTATACTTTTTAAATTAGGAGTGACCAGTATTCTTTTAAAATTTTTTCCAGTTTTACTGAGATTTACACATAAACTTGTGTAAATTTAACTTGATTGTGTCGATTTGCTACACTTTCATATTACAAATGATCACCACCACACCATTAGCTAATACCTCCATCCTGTCACATAATTACCATTTTTTGTGTGTGTGGTGAGAACACTTAACACCTACTCTCTTAATGACTTTCAAGTTTATAATAAATACATATTGTTAATTATAGTCACCATGCTGTAGATTAGATCCTCAGAACTAATTCATTTTATAACTGGAAGTTTTGCCTTTGACACTTCTCCCCACTTTCCCCACCTGCCAGCTCCTGAGAACCACCTACTCCCCAGGCCGTAGGTTAGAGAAGGGCTGGAGACCATTATTCAAAATGCTGTATCCGCTTTCTGGCAGGGGGACCCTCAGAGCAGGCTGCTCTCACCAGGGCTGTGAGCCGACAACGACATTCACATTGTAAATGTCCACATTTGAAATGGTTCCGGAGGCACCGACCTGAGAGCCGCACCTTGCCTCTTGGTCCACAGAGCCTTTACTATTTACTCTCTGGCCCTTTAGAAAAAGTCTGAATTAGCCGAGAATTGGTTTGTAAGATCACACGGTGTTAGTGTGATGTCTTCAGCTGCAAATGCATCACAGTTCCTCCCACAGCCTCCTCTCGACAGGACTCGTGAAGGAGGCGTGGCAGGCGCTGTTCCATTGCAGAAGGGAAAGGGGACTCCAGCCCTGTGCTCTTCTGCTCTGTGGTTGCTGGAACACGGAGGAGGCCTGGGAAAGCGCATCAGGGCCAAAGGAGCCACTGACCCGAGTGCTGGTAGGCTTGGAGGAGGGCCAGCCGCTTGGATGTGAAGGCCAAGGAGGCTAGAGCAGGGACACACCTTTCCAACCTGCAAAAGTGGCACCTGACTTCTGTCAATGGAGCCTTTTTTCCCATGCCCAGATGAGATCCCCACAAAAAGGCTCTCCTTGTTTTGCAGCCAAGATGCCCCCATGGCCTGCTGTGTCCTCTGTGTGTGACCTGCTGCTCAGACGCCACCCCACAGGCTGCCAGTCCCGTCTGAGGTGGCATTGACACTGAGGCTGAACCTAGAGCTCTCGACGCACGTTCCAAGTTCTACACCCACGGCCACGTCGAGGGACTGCGGGTGGCATTTATAACCACCCAGTCTCCTGTCTTCCTTCTCTGGGCTCCTGGGCCTGGGAAACCTATTTTTAATCAAGAATAAAGGGCTTCTGTCACAGCGGGGAGGTAAATCAACAGGACCAGCCGTTCCTTTGGCCACTCGGGACGCAACGACATTTCTGGGGGCTACTGCTCAGTCCTCGGGGATCACCACAACCCCGGAGGGACCCCCACCTGGGCGGAAGAGGCTGGGACGGATGCCCTCATTCTCTCTGGAGCAGTGCCACCCACCGGGCGAGGGGAGGGGCAAGCATGTGCCTCAGGGTGCGGTCAGGGGCCTGGGAGAGGCTCTGTGCGGCAGCCTCACGGTGAACTCCAACTGCGGCCACTCTGCACAACGCCGCCCGCTTCGGGGACAGGCCTCGCCCTGCCTCCCTCCGCCCAGCAGAGACTGGCTCCCAGAGCCCGGCCCGCACATGGCACACACTCAGCTGGCCATAGAGTCTGGTCCCGAGACCCCGAAGTGCACTGCCCCAGACACGTGAACGGGCCTGGGCGTGAGGAAGCAAAGAGCCGTGCCCCTGCATATGAGAACCTTACCTCACGTGGCAACAGTGAGACACCGGGAAAGCCGGACTGGTGACAGGGGACTGGACACACACATTGTGAGACAGTCGTATAAGAGGACACCTCACAGCACGCCAAACCTGTGGACTCCTTCTAGGTCGGATAATGAGACTAAACCTTAGAGTGTTGAGGGAACACAGTTGCAGGAAGTTACTCTCGTGTTTTTAGGAATGAAGACACAAAACTAGCCCCTACATTACTAGAACATATATATTCATTAAAAACATCTGGAGCAAATATAGTGTAATAGTAACATTTCTTAAATCTGGGTAGCTGAAGTCCTTGCAAGGTGTATGGATGCTTGTTTTACACTACTATTGTTAGTTATTCTTAGCTTTTTTGGCTTAGAGCCCAGACATCCTTTGTAGTTCCAAGCGTTGGGGGGCTGCTCTGCCGTCACCCACACTGCTCACTGCCGAGAGGCTCACATCTTTGGACTGGCTACCTGTGCTCCTCGGTGTCTCTCCCAGGCTTCAGGATTCTTCGGTGAGCCCTGGGAGCCAGCTCCCTGTGCACAGCTGACAGCCCGCGGGAGGTGTCCCGTTACCTGAGGACCCACTGCCTCCAGTCTGCTCTGAGCTGTGGGCATGCCCTAGGCCGCTCTCCAGAGTACAGGCAGGCAGCAGGGAGTAGCAGCCGTGCTGTGGCGTGGCACACGGGGCTCTGGTTCCCTGGGCAGAGGGCTGCAGAGAGATTATCACCAAGCTGAGGCTGCCAGGTTGCAGAAGGACGGTGGTCCAGGCCATGCGGGGCCGGCTCCCCCAGAGTTTCTCATACCCATGTGGCCACCAGCCCATGCCAGGGGCTTCTCCCTCCCACACGGTGCTTCCAGATCACTGAGTTTAATAACATGCACTCTTTAAAGGGGAAACAGTTCAAGGAACCCCTGCTCATCCCGGGGCATATACTGGCAGCACAGTGGGAGCTGAGAGGGGGCATGCTGGTAAGTGACTCGGGATCCCCCAAACTTGCCTCTAGACCCATGCTGGCACCGGGGCCACCTGCATTTGCATGTCTGTAAGTTTTCCTTTTCCTGCTGAGTCATGGGTTTCTCTTTGTACCGACTTGTGTTCCATCAGTACAAGGGACAGAGAACGTCAAGCCAATTAACGACTCAACCAACATTGCCTGAACTGCACGACAATGTCTAGTCCCACCTCCACGATGGTTCTGAGCCTGTGCCCACACTCAAAGGCTCAGGACTCCCCCAGGGCTTGGCGGGCAGGAGTTTGATCTGGGGCCAACGACTGGGTGAGACTGCCAAGGAAACGAGGTGAGAGGCGTGGATCCAACCGTCTGGGGCCCGACGCCTGTGCACAGCTGGCCCACGTCTGCCCAGGCTCCCTGATCGCAGCACAGACAGCTGCCCCTGCTGGGGCTCTCTGGGGTGGCATGCGGTGGCCGAGGTGACCTCCCAGCACAGGTCAGGGTCGCCACATTTTTGCAGCCGTGCTCCTTCACTCTCTGCCCTCGCCTTTGTTTAGCAGCACGTGCTCTGCACAAATATCATGTACGTGGAGCCCACTAACCACGGCATTCAGCATTGAGCAATGAAAAACGGTTCCTGGATGAGCCACATGTCTAGGAACAGAAGTGACACAGGCAGGAGGAGTGTTTTGCAGACATGGAAGGGGACAGGGACATTTACTCTTGATAAAATCAAGCTTTTAGATGCATACAAACCTGCAGGGTCACGCCCTTGGCACCTACATCCCTCACCTACCCCATCACCAAAATGGCTGATTTATACTGATACGCACTTTCCTTTCCCCCTTTTCCTTACTCTATGTGGTGCTTGTTTACTCCATCTCCATGTGAGCGTGGGGTATTCCGAAGGTAAGCTCTTCATTCTGTTGAGGGATCGTTATATCACAACAAGGAGGATCTATCATTCCTAGAAGGATCTACGATTCTTAGGTCAAAGCGCATGACTTGCAGTTCAGTAAGTGTTGCTAGCACGATCCCCAGGGAGTTGCACCCATTTCCGCAAGAAAACACCAGACAGCCTCGGTGCTCTGGCTGCTGTAGGAAGAGGGAGCCAGAGACTGAGAGCACCAGAGACTCATCCGTTCCCACCCGATGACTGCTCTCCTAGGAGCCGCACTGAGGGCCTCCATCCCCTGCATGTGCTTCCCCCGGGCTTCCCCTCCACCGTGAAATTTAGACCCCTGACCAAAAAAAGCTATGTGAGGCGACGGGCGTGTTAATCAGCTTGGTGGTGGGGTCCTGTCAAGGTGCACATGTGCATCAAATCACCGTGGGGTACACTGCAGCGTGTTAGTTACGTTTGTCAGTTTTACCTCAACAAAGCTGAAAAAAGAGAAAATACGATGGGCTGGGTGGCTGGGTAGAAGAGTTTCTCCTGTCAGGATGAATGATCTGTGCAACAGTCCACATGCTTCTGGAACCCGACTCGGGCACACAGGGACCAGCCAGTACCCACCGATCTAGACATAGGAAGATGCCTCCTTTACGTGGGAAAAAATATATCACTACCCGTAAGGTGCTGAAATGGGTATCTGAATTTCCATAACAACACCCCGAGGTGGACAGCTCTGTGGCCCAGGGCTGAGTGAGGCGAGGGCGCACAGGCCTGTCTCCCAAAGGTCAGGATGTGTCAGGTGTCAAGAGAGCTGGGAATCTAGGGGAAGCTGACCCGGTCGAGACAGCTCCCACGTGCGGCCGGCTTTTCCAAATGCCCTGCAAGACTCGTCCCCGGTCTCACTTTAATGACCTGTGATGACACCCAGACAAGAATCCATGAATTGTGAAAAAAACACTCCTCACTCAGAAGCTGCAAGGCCAGTTTTTGAACAAATGATAAGAAAGGGTTTGCACTGCACAGCCGCAGAAGGAAGGTGTCTCCTCAGAGGCTCACACCGTGTTCCACCAAGGATTCACCACGTCAGTTTTCTTGATCAGCACAGGGTCTTGTAATGTTTTTTGAGTGTCTAACATTCCCTAGCTGGATGAAGAGACTTCTAGCTGCAGAGCAGGAAGATCAGAAAGAATTTAGCATATTTCTACGGGGATGGCACCCTCAGCACCCTTACGCAAGCTGACCTCCTATAGTGTGAGCACACACGCTTCTTCACATGCCTCTGCTTAGGAAATCAAACTTGATAGACTTGAGATTTATCTACTTTGCTTATGGTACTAATGACTAATATGAAGAATGCAAAAATAGGCAGAGAACACCTCTGGCCAAGCCCCTGTGTAACTGTGGGCTCACAGCCTGTGATTTAAATGGGACAGATGCAGCGTACACACCCCCCCAGTCTCTGTGTGGTGAGCACTGAGCACACATTTAGCATGGCTCCCATCCGCCCTGTTCTTCCTGGCTTTGAGACTTTGAATGACTTGAGGACTTATTAGCTTGTCTTCCTGAGGCTGAGATGGTGAGTCTACAAATAATCAGCTTTAGCCACACGAATTTCAGGAACAGTCATAGAACAAAACACCCCACTCTAATTTACAGAGAATGGTTTCTACAACAGATTTAAAAACCCAGATGTAATTTTCCTTGGTGAACTGATTGCATAAATTGTCTTTTCCAAAGTGAGGACCTAAAATTCCATGCTTGTTTCCCTTCTATGACTCTTTCTGCAGCAGATGACAGACACTGGCCAAGTCCCTACTAGGGCTTGGTGAGAAGAACTAACCTACGGTTCCGTCTGGGGATGGCAGTCACTGTGGCTTTATGCGTCTGTTATACAAGCCCGCCTCTGCGTGCTCGCCTTCCCAGAACCACTACTCTTTATTTTTCCCTCACTGCAATAATACAGTTTCCTGTTTATTGTAATATTTTATAAAAACATAAAAGTCCCTTCAGTTCTAAAGTGGTAGGATTCTATCTTTAACATTTATATTTCTCTTTTAGAGTACATATTGACTTGTTTCAGTCAGTCTCAAGTTACAAGATGTTTCATTTCAGTCTTACAGTGGAAAAATGTATGAGAAATGGCAGCTTGTGGGCAACTCAGACAGGTGTCACTGAATTACAAAGTGTGGAGGACCATCCTGGCCCCATGACTGGTTCTGTAAGAGATTATCCTCAGGTGAAACAGTGGTCACAGGTCCCGTTAGTGGGCTCAAGCGTCTGACACATTCTTGGCCGCTAGAGAATTCTGTGGCAACAAGGACCATTCCAGTAGGTGGGAATCTCCCTCCCTCGGGCTGTTGGCATAACGGAGCCTCTGTGTGAGGACCACCAGCCACATCCCAGCGTGCAGGAAGGAGGCAGTCTTGCCCCTGTCTGGGTTCCCAGGTCTGAGGATTTGGGTTGGTTCTTCCAGGGGCCAGCCTCCCCACCAGCATGGCGAGTCTTCCTGGGGATCAACCACAGCTGGCAGGGCCCAGGCTGTGAGCTACCGGTGACCCTGCTGAGCCCGGGCATCACCTGCCCCAGGCCGGCCACCTTCAGGCCTCCAGGTGCGAGCCACAGTCTTTCTTTCTCGAGCTACTTCGGGTTCAGCCTCTGTCATTTACCACCTAAACAGTCCCCACTTCCGTACCGGGGACACTCCTACCTGTCCCCAGCCGGCCCTGTGGAGGTGACTGCATCTGTGGGCACATGGGGCAACAGGGGCCTCTGCCCAGCAGCTGAGAGCCTTTCATGGCTTGACTCAGTTCTCAGGGTGTCCTCAGTTCTCCTTCCGACCCCCCTTCCCAGGCTGGAGTGGCTTCGCCTAGCACGGGGCAGCTGGCCATCCAGCCGCACCCCATCATCTGGCCCACACCCCACCATCCCGCCTGTCCCCCACCACCAGACCCGTACACTGCCATCCAGCCCACACCTGCCATCTGGCCTAAGCCCCTCCATCAGGCCCCTGCCCCACCATCCAGCCCACACCCCACCATCTGGGCACAGCACACAGGGCACAGGCAGCTGGCCAGCCCTGGAGCCCCGGGCACTCCCTCTCATAGCCGGCTGAGTGCCATGCACCTTCTGCCCTCCTGGAGCATCTGCTCTGCTGAGGAAATAGACGCCTCCCCCTGCACAGAAGCCCCAGCGCCTCCCCCTCCTGAGGCGGCCCTGCGGGGCAGCAGGTTCCCACAGGGGGCGCTGTGGGCACAGGAGCTGGCTGGTCTCTACCCCCTCCGCCTCATGCCTGGCCTGGCTCGTGCATCCTCACCCCCTTCCCTGAGTCAGAAGTGACTGTGCTGTCCCAGCGATCTGCACTGTCTGGGGTGGTGACAGATGATGCTGGAGTTTCTGAGAAAATTAAGTCATCAACTCCCAGGCTCCCCTGACATCATCAAAAGTGTCCAGGCTGGAGAGCCACAGGCCCTCAGCCTATTGTTGGAGATAATGGGCAAACGGCTGGCAATTATGTGTTGACACTGGGCCGGGCTGCTGTGATGGGGCGAGGAGCTGTGATTTCTGCCCGTGGGTCATATCAGCATTTGGAACCGGAACCCAATTTGAAATAGCATAAACCAAAAGAACTGATTCATGCAGGTGGCATTTGGAGTGCCCACAGATCCCTGCAGGTTACAATGGAATGTGCAGCGACTGCCCTGGCTTCCAGGGGCCACGCAGAGGGGCTGAAGAATGGGGGCCCGTCACTGCCAGCCCTGTCTGGACCCGCCCTCCTACCAGCAAGACCTCATATTTCCCTGTCCTTTCAACACTTAGGCATCATGCAAACCATGGCCATAGCCACAACACAGCAGGAGGCCCCGGATAATGAAGGCCAATGATCATACCCAGAGGTATCCCTTGAACTCCCCTAGAGGCATGTCACGGAGAAGACAGGACAGTTCTGGTTCCTGGGGGCCAACCCCAAACTCCCGGGCAGGGCAGGTGTAGTGGATGATACAGGGAGAGAAGGGTGACATGCCAGGCCCTCGGGGCCCCTCAGGGCTCAGGCCGGCTCCAGCCCGAAAGCAGTGAGGACAAGGTTCAGAGCCAGCTTGGCCTCCCAGGGCCACTGTATGCCTTCCCCGCGCAGCTGGGAAGGGAAGCAGGTGTTTGCATGTTTCCCTGATTTCGGTTGTGGAGAATTTCTACCCAGGCAGAAGAGCCCTTCCCCAGCCTGCAGCCTAGATCCCAACATTTGACTTCCCTTGTCACACCTGTCCTTTCCCTGTGACGCCCCCCCCAAGCTATTCTCCCTGCTCTGCATCGGGGGTCAACGCTGGGCAGGAGCCTCCTGAAGGTCCCAGGGCACAAGGGACCCCGGCTGAGCAGGAACATGAGGACCTGCGTGGCCCAGGCCCATCGGCCACCCAACATCACCTTCCTGTACCTCCACGTCATTGCCACAAGAACCCTGGGAACACCTCGAGCCTTCTCTGGTTCCCCCTGCACTGTTGCTGCTGACACTCTCCTATTCATTTACTTGTTTAAGAAATGCTAACCAAATCTGACGCTGTGCCCCTTACCTGGCCCTCTGGACGCAGGGGTAAGCTGCCCTCCTGGGGCTGACATCTGGTCCGGGGAAGACAACAATAAATGACGACCAACACAGAAATGGCAGCTCATCACAGTGATTCATGAGGCACCGCACGTGGGGGTGGGGCCGGATGATGGGCTCAGGTGCTGTGGGTGTGTGGGTGATACTGATCGATTCTAATAGCAGAGCACATTCATGTATGGCTGTTTTGCCTTTTCTGTTATATGTCAGTGCAGAAACACAGGCATTTACATGTTTCCCTCGGTTGAAGCAGGAAACAAACACTGGGAATTGTGTGTGAGTCACTCCCAGAAAAGGTGACCACCAGCCACGGAGAAGAGGACAGGTCGGCACTGGAGGGAAGGTTCCACCGGGCACCCCAGCGGCTGGCCAAAGAGGAGGGCTACCACGGAAAGGAGAGAGATGTGGCTTCCCTAAATGCTAATGCAGGAAAACAGGGCAGTGGTCGGGTTCTTCCCCACTCACAATGAAGAAGAAGAAAGGACAGAAAGAAAAAAGAGAGAGAGAGAAGGAGAAAGATTGAAAAATACATTATTGAGAACAACAGCAAGCCTCAAAAAATAAATAAAAATAAAACAAAAATGAAACAAAGAGGCTTTACAAGATCCAAGATAAAACCAGAAAAACCAGTATAGACAACAGCCAACGGCTGGCGGCCCAGCTCAGAATTCCATGGACTGCAGGACACATGTGGCTACATGGACGGCCTGTGTCCAGTAAAACTATATGAACGAGAGCAGAGGCGAGGTCCCCGCCAAGGACAGTCCCGAGGAAACCCACAGGGGAAGCAAGTGGGCTGGGACTGGCTGGGAGCAGGCGTTGGGCACTGGGACACTTACATCTGATCCGGTACATTCGTGATTTCAAAATTGTGGAAAACGTATGGATAGTTTAAGAATGAGAAGTGACAAAATACTATTAAAGATTCTAAGTATGTTTTCTTTACAAAACAATATAATGAGTGATAAATAGCTAAATAAATCCTTGATATTTTACCGTCTAATGGCAGCCCTCACTGATATTTAGGGTATATGCATACAGCTTTTCAAACTAACTCAGCCACTATCCAGTAACTAAATATAACGTTTATCCTCAAAGCATGATAATGTGATGCTTGGTATTACAGAAAGGTAGGATTTGAGGTCCAGAGCCATTATTGCGTGAAATATGTTAAAAATTTGTAAAACCGATTTTTGAGACAGTCGTGGCTGCCTTCTGTGGAGAGGCCAAGCGAAGCAGGGGCTGACCCCTGTGGTGTGGGTGCAGAGAGGGGGCAGGAAACGGTGTGGACAGTGTCATCACTGGGCGGGTGAGGGGGCAAAGGGGCCACTATCAGGAAACCTGGAGTTGCGATCTGGAATGGGGACCGCAGCCCATGGGATTCTCAGAACTGACTTCCTAACTGCATTCTGGGGCATTTTCACACACTGTTGAGCAGATGCTCCTTACTGGGAACGGGCGTCCTCCAGGAGCATCATGGCCTAACCACGGCAACTGAGGAGGGGGTCGCCGGGAGCAGCTGGTTCCAAAGCGACTTTTGGGGAGGAGACAAATCTCAGCTGCTCCCTGCCTGGGCCTCCTGGACCTTGAACCTGTCCTGTCTCTCTCCCACCTGCGGCTTGAAGTAAAAATCAAGAGAGCCACGCACTCACCCTTCAGAGACCCCGACACACAGAGATCTGAGAGCCCTCCGCGCCGCCGTGTCTGATGGGGTCGCCGGTCAGTGCACACTGGTCAGGAGGTCGATACCTGGCCACCCTGCAGGCTCGAGATGGCAAACCTCTCCCTCTCGGGCAGAATCATGAGGGCCTCATGGGATTCATCTGGAACCCGTGCCCAGCTGCAAGACAGACCAACCCAACAGCCCCTGGAGTGCCGGTGCTGGCCTGCAGCCGGCATCCCCACCCTTGGCGATGCGACCGTGGTCCGGGATGAGCCCACCATGCTGAGGTCCCCTTCCTGTCCTTCCTCAAGGCCCATGGTCTGGGCTGACCACCGCCAGACCTCTGAATCTGGCACCTGCCTCTCGGTCCAGCATGGTCTCGGGTCCAGCTCTGCTGACCTCTTAATCTAACACCGCCTGAAAAAGGCTCAGTCCTACCAAGGGGTGGACGGTGCAAGGCCGGGCCCCACAGAGAAGCTGAGGTGCCTGGAAAGGTGGTTGATGTTTATCTGCCTTGGAATTTACATCTAAAGCTAAGGAAAGGTCGGTCCGAGGGCGCCCGCAATGGGCCAAGTCTTGTGGAGGGAGTTGGGCTGGAGCCAGATTTTAAAGGAAATCTAGAACACAGGGGGTAAAAATACCTTCTGGACAGCGCGTGAAACTGCACTAGCTTATTCCTACAGTGACCTTCACAGCCGCTCCACAATACAGCACAGCGGGAATGCATGCATTTTTGAGGCAGATGGATCTGATTCAAAGTCTGTGCTGTCCTCTCGGACAAGTTTCTTAACCCCACAAACCGTGCTGAGCACGCCCGCCTGTCCGCCCAGCCATGTGCCATCCTGTCTCACAGACATCCATACCACCATTACCACTCTTCTGAATCACCTGCACCAGATGACATTTCTGACATGCAACCATTGACCTCCAAATGGCAATTTCATAAGGTTCACACAAATAATAAAAATGTGGCAATTTTCCCAGTAAGTACCTCCCAGGCCATGGGTCCCCAGGTCAGGTGCCCAGGAAGAGGGATGTTGGAGGCATGAAATCTGCGTTTTAGCCCGAGGCTGCCCATGCTTCACAGCCGGCCCGGTTTCCTTGCTAAGAGCAGGCTGGTGGCCTGCATGGCCCCCTTTGCTCAAGGCCAGGGTCATCTAGACTGTACTGGAGACCTCTGTGTCTTGGTCACAGACAGCATTGGTATGCAGGGAAACAGCCGGGTCCTTAACCCTAATTCTGTCACCCCCCCCCAATTAGCCACGTGTCCCCAGATGTCTGAGCTGACGGGACTTCCTGTTCCTTCTTTGGCCATCACCCCATGTGGCCTTACTCTGAGCTCCCGGGCCCTGTCCCCCATCGCCCCAGGTCTCTCTTCCACTTGGCCTCCGTGATTTTCAACAACCGGCACATTAGCACCCCTTCTTGGGAAGAAAATGAGCCTGCACGGGCGCTGAAGTCGCCATATGGCCAAAGCTGCTGGAGCCAACAGATGGAAAATGAAAAATAGACTGGGGCCCAGGGATTCCAGGGATGACGTGAGCCCCTGGGGCCGGGAGCCTTTAGCTCACTCAGCAGCAGGTCGGAGACAGCCTGGTTCCGGCCCCAGACTTCCCCTCACTCTCACGGTGACCTTGAGCAAGTCACTTACCCACTCTGGGACTTGGTCCTGTGTCTGCAAAACACCAGCCATCACCAGTCTTTCCTCCAAGGTGGCTGGGAGGATAAACGAGCAGAAACGCCCATGGCCGTGTGCCTGCAGGGCCCCGTCACATGCCATCCCCCTGGTGGGTCCCCCCTTTGGAATGGACCCGAGCTGTGACAAGGGATTGTGCTCTGTCTGAATTCCTGACCTGCATGACTGTGGGCATTTGTAGGTCTATGGATGACCACGGGAACAGGTGTGCCCTGGACCAGCTTTCACATCTCTTACCCAGCAGCCACTGCCCCTAGTGGGAAGGCAGAGCTGCCAGGCATCACAGTGCTGGGCTGAGCACGGGCACAGCCCCCACCACATTCTGCTGCCCAGAGAGGCTGCAGGCCTGCCAGGACTCAAGGAGAGGCAAACGGGGAAGCAACTGCCTCTCCTGGAGGGTGGGACACCGGACACAGGGGGCAACCATGAGAGGCTGCCACAGACATGCACATATACGGTCACCTGTTTCCGGTGACGGGGACACCACAGCACAGCGGAGACAGACGCGTCTTTTCAATAAATGATGCTAAGCAGGCATCCAAACAAAGACCAAAATGAACCCTGATGCCGATGTTACACAGTCCACACTCAAAAAATCAATTCTAGGAGGATTGTAGATCTAAAGATGAATGGTTAAATAATAGGTATTTAGAAGAAACCTAGAAAAAGACCTTCAGGTTGGTATAGGCAAACATATCTTAAATAGGACCCATGAAGCACAAGCCATAAAGGAAAAGGTGATGGCGACAGAGCTCCCTTAAACGAGGAACGTCTCAAAATGATACCAGTAAGAGAAACAAAGCAAGCCACAGACTGGGTGGAGGTATCTGCAATACATAAAGGCCTGACATCGGGAAAAAGTTATTTCTAACAGCTTATCAATCAATAAGGAAATAACAGACAGACCAATAAAAAGTGGAAAAGTAGCAACTTCACAAAAAGAGTTTATCCAAATGGCCAATACACACGAAAAGGGGCTCGACTTCATTAGTTATCAGAGAAATGCAAATTAAAGCCAGAATGAGATACCATTTCACAGCCAGCAGAATGAGAATGGAAAAGCCAGACAACACGATTTGCAGAGATGTGGAGAATTTAGAACACACACACTTAGCAAAATGGTACAATCGCTTTCGAAAACCCACAGGACATACCTATGCCCTCTGTCCTGGCAGGCTCACCCCTAGGCATAAGACCGACAGAAAAATGCACACTTATTCACCAAAACACACGGCTGAGGATTCATAAGCAGCACTGGTCCCCACAGCCCAGTGACGTGTTCACACAGGACACACATCAGCATTTGCCGCAGAAGAATGGCTGCATCAGTGGTCATACACAGCAGCACAAACAGATGCCTGGGCGAGTCCCATCGGTGCAGGGAGAGAGCTGCCTGATGCCAAAGGGTGTCGTGCTGTGCCCCGCCAGGTAACACCAAGCTCGGCCGCTGGGGGGAGCACGACCTGCCCTAGGGGCAGGGCCACTACCGGGGGTGGGGGGAAGCTGCTGGGGTGCCCCTAACTCCAGTCCTGGGTCTGGGAGCTGGTGACACGACACTCCCCCTTACAAAATCCACTGACCTGTACTCTTAGGGTTTGCGTGCTTTTCTGTGTTACCCTTTCATTAAATTTGGTAAAAAAAAAAAAAAAAGGGAAAATCTACTTCCTCAGATATCTGCTTACTCAAATTTCACCACTTTTCATAATTAACTACCAGTCAGGAGAGAGAAAGGGGGGAGGTTGATGTGTGAGTTCAGTCAAAAAAGAAAAAGGAAAAAAGACAGAAATCAGTGTTTTTTACTGAAAGTGGTGATGTCGCCTCGAGACACGCAAGGAGAAGGACGCTGAGTCTCGTCCTCAGTCATCCCGGCGACACAATTAAGGTTTTGCCATTAGAATGTCTCCTTCTCATTAAGTTTTGTATTGGGGCCTTGAAATTACCCTTCCAGGACAGGGTAGGAGGCAAATCGGAATGATTTTTAGTTCTCGTAAGGGCTCTAACTTCAAACAGAACAAAATGTTAAATGTACTGATTCCTCCAACCACTGAGCTAGAAATCAATTTTTTAACTCATTTATTGTGCCATCACTCGCTCACCAGTAGACACTGTGTATCTTCGCAGGAAATTGAAGCTACAAGCTAGGAAAGCTCTGATCTTCTGTACAAACTGTGCCAGGCTATTTCCAGAGAAAACTAACTGTATCTATGAGAAGAAAAAAATCTCTCCCTAGGAATAAATTAAGAAATTGAAATATAAAGTTACATCATGGATTAAAATTGATTCCCCCAGAGAAAAACTGAAACTGGATCCCTGCCTAACCCTGCACATGAAGGTCGTCGCAGGGAAGGAGCCACGGTTCACGGCAGGAAATTCAGGAGGGTCTCTGTGACCTTGAAGGCAAGGAAGGACTTTCTCAACAGAACTTCTAAATCAAAACCCACATGGCGCGCACCCACAAGGCATGCTTGGTCACGTCACACACAAGCCCGCCGTCGAAGAGCAGAGCCCCGCACGGGCGGAGCCCTCAGTGCAGACAAAGCGGAGGAAGACAGCGCAAAGCCCAAAACCGACAAACGAGGGACAGGAGAGAATTCTTGCACAGAGAAAAAGACAGCCGTGCCCCCAGGAAAACGGGTAAAGGATCTGAACAGACTGATGTACAGAAAGGAAACCCAAAGAGGCCTCTAGCAAACAAGGAAAGGTTGAGAGAAACACACATGAAAATGCTGGGGTGTCCCTTTGCCCTCAGGCGGTGGGCAAGGCTAGAGGCCTGGGAACGCAGCCGTGTAGGCCCCCAGCACTGCTGCCAGGAGCGCGGCTGGAGGGGCCATTCTGGGTTGCCCTGGCACACTTAGTGGGCCTGGGTACACACCTGCCGGCCTGGCAGCGAAACTTCCAGGCTGGATGGGGGGTCCCCTCCTTCCTCCCCTGCAGCAGAATCCTGTCTCCCTGGAAACTTGCTGCCCTGCCGCTGGGGTGCCACGCCCTTCCCCACCCCATCCAACTTGGGCTTCATCCAGGTGACTTGCTGCAGCCTGTGCAATGTGGGGGGCAGGACAAAAGTAGGGGCCCCGAACGTGCCTGTGCACTGCATCTCACGCCTGAGCTCCCAGCGCTCATCAGACGACCGTGCTCGGGGTAGACGCGGACCCCAGGAAAACGAGGGGGCACATGGGGTAGACCCGAACCTAACCCCCAGCCAGGCCACCCGTGCAGCCGCACCCTGCGATTCCCCTCCGACCGCACACCTGGGACAGAGAGGCAGGCCTGGGGTTGCAGCGCTGCACCTCGGGATGACTGGGGCACAGCAGACCCACGGGAGGGCTCCTGGATTCGCTGAAGCACCCTTCCTGCTCCTCGCTGCAGGTTGAATGGTGTCCCCCAAAAGACACGTCCGCCCGGAACGTTTGATCGTGTCCTTATTTGGCAAAAGGGCTTTTGTCCTTTTCAGTGAGTAAGGATCTGGAGATGCGAGCGACCTGGATCAGGCTGGGCCCTTGGTCCACTGACAAGAGGCCTTGGAAGAGGAGAGGAGGGAGGAAGACCCAGGGAAGGATGTGCCCGATGGCGGAGGCCAGGTCAGAGTGGCGCACCCACAGGCCGCGGCTGCTACCAGAAAGGAGGGGAGAGGCCTGGACAGGGGCCCCCGCAGGGCCGCCAGGGGAGCCAGGCCTGCCGAGCCTATTCCAGACCTCCCAGCTCCGGATGGGGAGAGCATGTTTCTGTGGCTCTAAGCCCCTGGTTTGTGGTGCTTGGCTCCGGCGGCTGGGACCTGATACGGGCTGAGGTGGCGTACAAGGGCAAGTCCGCCATCTGTCGTCGGCCCAGCGTCAGCCTTCAGGCCTCACCCCTCCGCCAGCAGGCCCCCTCCCTGGAGAAGGACACAGTGGCCCCACCTGGGCCCAGGCAGACGACAGAGTTGGTGAAATGGTGTCGTCTGGACAGGCAAGGGGTGGAAAGGGTCGGCAATCCCGACCCCGCCCAGGAGTGAGGGCGGGCCGCTGGGATCACACTGTCCCCTGTGAGGCCCCCGTGGCCCTGGGTGACGTGTGCCCAGCTCTTACATGGAAGGAATGATGAGGCCTTTCTAAGGCTCTGCCACACAAAAACTGCCCCTCACAGTTTGCTGAAGCCGTGGAGACGTCCACTCAGGCAGTTCTGAGGTCTGCAGGGCCTGGTGCCATTTCAGCCTGTCCCGAACCCTGGGGGCTGAGATGCCCAGCTGGCCGGAAACAGCACATTCATTCACGTCTTCATCAGGATGCACAATATGAACTAAGGATTGCTTATAATTCAGAATCCTCAAATAGACTTGATAGTATGGGTTCAAAAAAGCCTAACTATGTAGAGAGAGAATGGACAGGAAGGCAAAAGGGGGGTCCAAGTGGTATGTAAGGAGCAGAGAGTCATGGTCCACCAAGAACACCTAGTTGGACATGACTGGTTAACTTCCTGCAGGGCCTAAAACCACTTTGGGTTACCTTCCCTACCGGGCTTTATGTGGTACCAGTTTACCAGTGCGTGCAGGTTAACCCAACCTGCGAACTCTGGGCACTTCTATGGACCGTAGGTGTTTGATCAAACATACGGCAGTGATAAAGGCACTTTAGGGAAGGGGGGGTGAGGCTGACTGGTGGACAGCAAGGCCTTGTGTTCACGCAGAAAACACTCCGCCGTGGTACCAAAAATGGGGCATTTGACCAATGAAGCAATTGTTTTCCCCAGGTTGTGGGTGATTTGCCCTCCTCCCTCCCTTGTACTGACCTTTATAAGGGCAAAGAACACCCCTGTCTGCTTCCAGGGAGCTCAGCACATGGGACACAGTACAGGCAAGCACTCTGCACAGATGAAGAGGGCTTTCTTAATGGGAAGTCACACGCTTTTCTAAAACAAAGAGAAATGTGACTTCAGCTTTACAATTCACATCTCTGAAAAGGATAAAATGGTCAAATACATAAGATCAACCTTCTTCCTCAAACCCCCAACCTCTCTCCTTTCTGGCTTCTCTCTTACCTGAGCATTTATGTCTGAAGCCACTAGACACTCAGTTCACATCATTTTCAAGTTCTGACTTCAGCTGCCTCAACAACTTTCTGTCGATGATTTGAGCCTGCCTTTAGGTGGGGCTGGTTTCTGCAGGAAGCATTTGAGTATCCTGCTATTTCCCATTTTAGTACAATACATTCACTGGCATGGGCTCTGATACATCTATCTCACATGTTTGGCTAATGTGAGCTGTGCCTTCAGGAGACAAAGCACCTCACTGGCACTGAGGCTCCACGTCTGACCTGACAGGGTCATTTTCCCAGAGAGCCAAGGACTTGCCAGGGGGCCCACATCGGCTCCTTGCAGCACCATAGCCCAAGACAGGATGCCACATACATCGCTACGAGACATCCCTCACTTATTTCTTAGTGTCCAGCTACCAGCCAGAGGGGCCCCACTGAAGGTACGGACCCTGTGGCAGTTGAGTGGGAGAAATGGGTGAGATCTCTGGGGAGGCTGTTTACAACCTTCAGCGTGCTTCAGTATCCCCTTGGTGGCTGGTTCACCCATGATTACTGGGCTGGCCTCGAGGCTAACTCAGAAGCTCTGGGGTAAGGTCTGAAAGTTCACATGCTGAATGAGCTCTGCTCTATCTACTCTAGGATTTATTTTATTGCAAGGCAAGTAATTATTAACTGGTGTAAAAGCAACTCTGTTACTTTCCATATCAGTTCGTATTGTAATCAAAACAGTAAGCTTGATACTTTGCTCCTGAGTCTGAGGGAGAAGAGACCCAGCTCGCAAGGAGAGAGAGGGACTGATGTGGAGAAGCAGAGCTGCCAAGGGGCGATGCAGGGGCAGGAAGACCAGGGGAGAAGAGGCTGTGAGCACTGGCCGCGGCCAGAGCACACAGCCAGGTGTCTGCGAAGAAGAAAGGCTTCTCCAGGACCAACCCTTAGGGCACCTTGGTCTTGGACATCCAGCATCCTGGACAGCAGGAAGATAAGTCTGCTGTTGAAGCCAGCCAGTCAGTGGTATTTTACGGCTGCCGGGCCAGCTAACAGCCATGAGCTCTGCAATCCTGCTGCTGGGCTCAGGGACGGGGCAGGCCCAGGTACTGGGCAGGCTAGGGGCCTCCTAGGTGTTAGCAGATCAGTTACCGTAAGCAGATGGCTGAAGATCCACGATAGCCCTGCAAAGACTGTAGAGGTTTGGAGAACTGGATCTGAACAGACCTGCAACCCCCACCTTCCCCACCCTCCTCTCTACGCATCCCTCCCTCCCCTGCCCCAAAAATATTCACAGAAATGCAAGCAGCAGTCAAGCCCTGGTTTCCAGAAGGTTTCAAACCCCAGGCAGGACCCTGCACTACCAGGAAGGGCCACTGGGTGTCAGGCCAACACGCGGCTCAGCCCCTCGGTTGGTTGAGGCGGGGCCTGGACAGAGGTTAGCAAGGCTGAACGGAATTCATGTTAACCAATTCATCCTGAAAGGCGGAGGCAGTGGCGTTATTTTTGCTTTAATGCACCTTTATTGTTCTGGTGGGACTACATTTCCACTTAGTGGTTGGAAATTTAACATCCAAATTGAGATGTGCTTTAACTGTAAAATGCACCTCCAAGTTTGAAGGCTTAGTACCCAAGGTACAGTAGTCATTAATGCATTTTTATACTGACTACACACTGAAATCAGGTTTGGTTATACTGGATTAAAGGAGACGTCATTAACTGCCCCCCTTTGTCATCACTGCTTTCATGTGGCTACACTGCGTTTCTACAGGAGCATCACCCCCGGCCTGGGGACCCTCTTGGTGCTACAGGAGAAAACAGGTGCAGCAGGGCCACAGGCCCAGGCAGGGTCCGCCTTCTGGCAGCCTTCTAAGACTCCACTGATCCTTGGGCCTAAGGGGCTGGGAGGGAAGAGGAGGAAAGGGGGGAGGAGAGGGAGGTCGCAGAGGGGAAGGACCTGGGGAGAGACGGAGACAGACATTTCCCTGAGGGCGCTGGCTTACCTGGTCACGGAGGCTATCAAGTTTGTAATCTGCCCGCTGGGAGGCCGGCTGCCCAGGAAAGAGCAGAGGCTGAAGGGTGTCTGCTGGCAGAACTCCCCCCCCTCCTGGGGGCCTCAGTCTTTTTCTCCTAAGGCCTCTGACCCACACTGTGGAAGGCAACCTGCTTTATCCAAAGGCTACAGATTTGAATGTTAGCCTTAACTAAATACGCCTTCACAGAACCCTCTAGACTAGTGTTTGACCAGATAGCTGGGTCGCACACATCACCATGCACTGCCCACCATCCAGGAATGGAGACCTGGCACGGTTGCCTCTGGCTGTGGGCGAGTCCTTCCTGGCTGGTGGGTGCTCCCCGCCGGCGTCCTTATCAGGAATACCAGGTCTGGGTTAGGCGCCCTGGTGGGTGTCCTCTGGTCGCCACCCTGCTCTGCCTTCCTGAATGCTGCTCCTCAGACGTCAGCTCCAGTTCTCCTCCTCCAGGAAGACCTCCTGAGACCCCCAGCCCCACTGTCACTTCCTCCTCTGAAGTCTAAGCTCTGGCTTCCTGCACCACTGACTCAAACCGCACACCTGGGGTCTGAAACATATTTTGTATGGCTTAGTTTGGGGTGTTGCTTCTGCGGGCACAGCTTAATCACATGGCCCTTAAAATAAGAGCCGTGTGCCCCATAAAGACTGCGCTGAGCGCACTGCAGGCACCAAACGTTGCTCCAACTCCTGGCACTGTTTAAAGAAAGACTTCCTTTTTCTCTCCTTTTAACAGACTCTTTGCGTTGCAAGAGGTTCATACTTCTCATTAGGCTCATCTCTCGGACGCTTTCTGGAACGCACATTGACTCTGTCCTCGTAGCCTCCATCCTTCTGCACGGAGAAGGGTTCCTAGTTCTCCTCCTCCCTCTTCTGCCTGTCCCCATCAAGCTGGCCCCTTCCCTGTGAGCCCGCAGGCGTGGGTTCCCCAGGGACTAACCTCAAGCTCCTCTGGGGTCACTTTTCCCAGACTCTGGTAACTACCTGAGCCAGTCGTCTACATGGCCAAGTATATCAACAGTTAAAAATTAGATTCTCATACAAGTATGGGATGAACACATGTCAAAGATTTGTTGCGCTCAGCTTGGGAACCAACAGTGATAAAGGCGTTCAACAAGCACCGGAGGGGCGCGGTTTTATGTCGTGAGGCTAGGCGGCCTCGCTAAATCAGAGGCAAAAGTGATCACTGTCCTACAGAGATACAGAACTACGACCTTCGGGGTCATCTTCTAGGCCACACAAAATCATCTGCATCTCTCTTAACAAAAAAATCCACAAATTAACATGTGCTTTCACAACCAGTGATAAACAGCAAGTCAAACTGAGGTGCCTTCCCCTGGATAATTAAGCAGGCCTTGGGCTCCTGGCTCAGCAATAAGGCAAATGGAGACTGAGCATCCTTCACTTTCATCTGGAACCTTACCTGTGGTTATTTGCTCCAGTGGCCTCAGGACACTAATATGCTCGCTCATGTGCCTGGGAATCACTGGGGCGCTAGCTGTATATGCCCCTCTTTCCATGTGGCTAGCTCGGCTTCCTGCCAGCATGGCCATCATGGGGTAGTGGTTAGACTTCCCACACAGGTGCTGGCCTCCAAGAGGGGATTCCCAGTGTGGGAAACAGCTCTGGTCATTGGCAGAGGAAGTTGCAGACGCCCCTCCCACCCCAGAGCAGACTCCAGGCCAGCCCAGACACGCTGGGGGGGACGGGCTCTTGCTCTCACGGAAGAGAGCAGTGGAGGGCTGTGTGGCTGCTCTCAGCCTGCCAGCCGGCCCGCCACCAATCACATCACACTGTCCTGTGGCCTTCCAGCCGGCACACTGTCGTTCTCAATTCTAAAACCATGAGCCAAGTTCTCAGAGCCCAGGACTCTTCAAGAACACAGCCGTATGCAACAAGCTGTAAGCCAAGGGCAGGTTAACAAATATGAAAAATTACATTCTTTCAGGGATTTTTTTCCTTTAATATACAAATATTAATTTCTGGAGAAGGCAATGAAAGATCAGCAATGTTACTGCACACATCCACAGAGAGAATCTGAAAACTGAATGAGGAAACAGACTTGTAAAGGGAAGGTGTCAAACCAGAGTGCCCTCCCGGGCCCTGCCTCCTGACAACGGGTCGCTCCACAGCTGGGCAGAGGTCATTGTCCCTCCCTCTTCTTAACCACATCATCCTTGGCTTATAGAGTTTTGTTGCTGGGTGTGACATCGTGAGGTATAATCATATAGCCACAAGAATTCATTTTCACGCACTTCCTCTGACTTAAATGTTCTACAGTAGCCAAGTTCCTCCTGGAGCAAGGCATTATCGCTCAGAAAGCCTGGGGCTCCTTTCTAAGGACTGACTCCAGAGCCACAGGATGGAGCTTCATCACCCACTCAGCAGTTTCATGTTTGCTCAGAGCTTTACAGTCCAGTAAGTGACCAGCTTACCTGGCTTGTTCTTCAGCACCTGCTTAAAGGTACAGAAGCCCAGCTCCAAAAAGGTTGACTGGGTTATTCTCAGCTGGAAACAGTTTGCAGAGCTGTCTCCACTTCTCCTGGAGAAACAAATATGATCCAGAGGCTGGAGTTCCAAGAGCCAGCAATTTGTCTTTGCTTCCAAATCCACTCTGCACCCTCCCTGGGCTGAGTAGTTACACTGATGTCTGGACAACACTGTATGTGTTAGAACAATTTCATACCTGATATCTTATCTGATCTCCTGGGATTGAGCAAGCCACCTGCCCTCGTTCCCCACGTGATGGGGTTAGGGGTGATGGAGAGATGGGGCGGCGCTGTGGAGGCAGCAACTGGAATTTAACAAGATGTTTGATGGGCCATGACAACCCGGTAGAAAGCGTGGAACCACCAGGACTTCATGGCCACGTTGACACCAGGAGGGGTGCAACAGAACCCAGATCTTTCCCCAGCAGCCGTTTAACAACAGAAACAGCATGGTGCCAGCACTTTTCAGGTCCATGTGTCCAGACCATGGACATTTGTTCCTCTGGGGATGTTTGGCCATGACGAGTCATTTCGGATGGTCACCTGGGTTGGGCGGTGGTGGGGGAGGACACTGCTGGCCTTTAGAGGTGAAGAAGGCAGAGCTGGGACTCCTCCGGAGGGGCTGGCCCACCCCCAAGGACTGCCCACCCCAGGTGTCCAGGGTGCTGAGCTCAGATGGCTGCTTTACCCTCAGAGAGCAGACACTGGGATTGACTTTAATTCACCTCCAGGCCACACACAAAGCAAGTGTCTTGTCAATGGGTTTCAGCCCCAGGCAAGTTCACTACAGATTCCATAGAAATCTATGGAAATGACAGTAGAAAGTTCTTGGGGTAAAAGGGTTTATACCCAACTTCATTTCCACGGTGGCAGGTCAATCGGTAGAATCCTGCCTACTCAGAGGGAGTCTGCATGCAGCAAGCCGGTCTCGGCCTCTGTCCTCTGCTCTGCTCTCCTGCAGCCTTGCAGCCATGCCACCATGTGGCCCAGAGCACTGGGCAGGGCTCTTTATATAGAGTCAATAGCAACGTATTGCCCACACATGTGTAGTGAGCTAGCCAGTCAGGGCCAGGTGAGAATCCTGGCCACAGGAACGTTCAAGAAAGGCTGGCAGGTGAGTGTAGAAGGCAGCAGAATCAACTAGGCTGGCTTGTAATAGGTTGAAAAACTGTGACCCAAGTGGGAAGAATTGGCTCGGGTAAGTGACAGTTGCTGATTCACAGAGACAGCTCTGTCGTTCAGTGCTCTGTCCTGGGCCCTAACGTTGCTAGAATTTTACCAATAACCTGGACACAGATTCAGTAGCAAAGTTAATGAAAATTTCAAAATGAAGACGTCTTGGAGAGATACCTAAAACAGACTAAGACCAACAAGGTGGGAATTTGAAGGGATGAATGTGAAACTGCATTTGGAGCAGGCCACCCCAGGCCCACAGCGCAGCTTTCCTAATTGCTGAGTGGAGAGACGTGAGAATTCTGAACGTGGCTGTGTGTGCATAGCAGTGCTGTCTGACTCTGGCATGGCACTTCACAGTGTTTTCACATACGTTAGCTTATCTGATCAAGCCTAGAATCTGTGCAAGAAGCTACCAGAGATACTTTTAAACTCATTTTATAGACAGGGCTCAGAGAAGCCATGTGACTCCTAAAGTTATAGTGAGCTGTTTTGGAAACTGGGCGTTTTATCCCAAATACTCTGTTCATCTCACTCTGCTCAGAGCCCAAGGAGGGGTTGTGCGCCATGGGCTGAGGGCAGGGGCAGCTGGCCCCAGAGCCTTAGCCTGGACTCTAAATACCAGGGGAAATCCTTTAGGCACCCAGATAAAAAGATAAGGGAAAGAAAAACAGACTTTGTCACTTCAATAGCAGAGTACAGTGGGTAAAGTGTTTTCCATCCAGTCCAGTGGTCTTTATGCATAAAGGTAACAAATAGTTTGGAAATGAAGAGCTTCAGGGAATACTTTTCATATGAATTCTTGAGGAAAACGGGAGAGGATGAGCTATAACCAAGCAGGGGGTGACTAGGTCACCTGGGCAGTGGCTCGGCCACGAACATATTTGAGCAAACTGGACCGAAACTGAGGGGTTGACATGGAAGACTAGCTGTCAAGCTAACAAAATATCAATCTCACAATAAATGTTAGAAGACTTAACTCATCTATTAGGATAAAAAGCATTTCAAATTAGACTATTGTATTCAACTTCTATTGCTGGGTAACAATTCACCCCACGCTTAGTGACTGAAAACAGTAACTATGTGTCAGTAACAGTAACAGTTTCTGTGGGGCAGGCATGCAGCCCATGGGGGTCCTGCTCAGGCTCTCACAAGGTTGAACAGGTATTGGCTGGGGCCACGGGCTCACCTGAAGCCCCACTGGGCCTGGAGGGTCCACGTCCGAGGCAGCACCCTCACACCCAGGCAAGCTTGTCTTTCTCCCCGTTAGCCTTTCCATGGCTGTACTCCAGGGTCCTCACTGACGTGGCATCCCATTCTCTCCAGAACGAGCCATCCAGAGCCCCAGGCAGAAGCCACAGTGGCTTTTATAACCTAGCCTTGGGAGGCACACAGCATCCTTCCGGCCATCATCTACTGGGTACACAGCTCAGCTCAGGCCGGGTGGGGCTGCCATGGAGGCTGGCTGCCACCATCAGGATACACACCCAACTCTACAGCTGTGGTCAAGACACTCGCCCAAACAGTTACTGTAAAAGAGTAGAAACTAGAGGATAGGCAAGGTGCACACACACACACACACACACACACACACACACACACACACACACACACAAAGAAAGAAAAGGCAGAGGTCATAGTCTTAATACAAGACAAGGTAGTGTTTCAGCCCAAAACCTTAAATGGGATAAACAAAGTAAAGTGATTTGACCCTGGAGCATTATAATTGACATTTAAGATGTAACAGTAATGATATTAATACACTAAATATTGTAAAAAAAACTTTGAAAAAGCAGAAATGACAGAACATACAAGCAATAGGCAGACACATGTGATTTAGAGATTTTGTTTGTTCTCTCTGGTTGTATTAACCCTTCTTTGGGTTATTTGAATAGATTTTTCAGTATTCCATTTTAAATGATCTTTTATCTTTCTGGCTATACCTCTTTACATTATTTTCCTAGGCGTTTCTCTAAGGATTACAATATACTTACCAATTTCAGTCTATTTAAAGTTAACATGTTACCATTTCAAACTGTAGCAGCCTTACAGCCATGCTGGCCCTCTGTCCTCCCCTGCTCCTGCTGCAGTTATCACATTTATTACATCTACAAGGTTAATAAACCCAGAACATGTCATACATAGCAAAAGAATTTAAGAGGAGAAAAGGAGTCTGTTATATTTACCCAGGTATTGACTGTTTCTGTTGCTCTGACTTCATTCACAAAAATTCACAAGTTACAAACCACACAACTTCTATTAATTTCAGAAAGGAGAAACAATGTAGAAAATACTTTCTAATCATAATTAATCAAACTAGAAACTGATAAAAATCACAGAACCAAAAAAGGCCTTCCATAGAAATTTTAGAATTCCCTATCAATCAACATCTGAGTCACAGAGGGAATAAAGTGAAATGCAGAATTTCTGGGAAACAACAAAAATGAAAATATTCAATAGAACACATGGAATACAAACAAAGCATGCTCATAGACCTGAGTATTTACATCAGTGTCTTGCCAATGGGTTTCAGCCCTGGGCAAGTTCACTATGGATTCAATGTGACCAAAGAAATTGATAGCAAAACTGTTCTTGGGGTGAAAGGGTTATACCCAACTTTATTTCCAGGTGGCAGGTCAGTCACTAAAATCCCGTCCACTCAGAGCGAGTCTGCATGCAGCAAGATGGTCTCTGCCTCTGGGCCCCTCTGTCTGCACAGCCGTCCTCTGGGCCTCTCTGCACAGTCGTCCCGCACAGCCATCCTCTGGGCTTCTGTCCTTGGCGCTGCCACCACTCCAGCCTCTGCTCTGCTCTCCTGCAGCCTTGCAGCCGTGCCACCGTGTCACCCAGAGCACTGGGCGGAGCTCTTTATATAGAGTCAACAGCCATATATTGCCTGCAGTTGTAGATGAGCTAGTGAACCAGGGCCAGGTGAGAATCCTAGCCACAGGAACTCTGATTTTATCCACAATCAGTAAAAAAGAAATTAACTCAAAAAGTTGGAAAAAGAGCAGTAAACTGAAGCAAAGCAGAAAAAAGCAGTGAAGATAATAGAAAAAATGTTGTAACAGAATAATAGCTGAACTTATGAAAAAAAATAAGTGGTTAATTCCTAATCAAAGAAAAGTGAGAAAATTTAAAAACCCAACTGTGGATAAAGTGAAGATTCCTATGACCAGGATTCTCACCTGGCCCCGGTCAGCTTGCTCACTACATACATGTGGGCAACATGTTGCTATTGACTCTATATAAAGAGCTCCGCCCAGTGCTCTGGGTGACACGGTGGCACGGCTGCAAGGCTGCAGGAAAGCAGAGGCTGGAGTGGTGGCAGTGCCGAGGACAGAGGCCCAGACGACGGCTGTGCAGACAGAGGGGCCCAGAGGCAGAGAACAGCTTGCTGTGTGCAGACTCGCTCTGAGTGGACGGGATTCTAGTGACTGACCTGCCACCGTGGGAATAAAGTTGGGTATAACCCTTTCACCCCAAGAATGCTTTACTGTCATTTCTTTGGTCACACTGAGTCCATAGTGAACTTCCCCAGGGCTGGAACCCATTGGCAGGACACCACCCAAGAAGTGATAAAGGTGCTGTGACACCCAGCACTGTGCTCAGAGCTCCCCACATACCAGCACACTGACCTCTGTGACAGTCCCAGACTAGCGTTTGCTGTTGTTCCTGTAATTATATCCATCTCCACTCTGTAAGTGAGGCAATCAGGTCCAAAGAAGTGACTCAGGTTGTTCTCCCACTGCAGCAGTGGTGTGGCTGGCCCGTGAGCCCATGCCATCTGCCAACACTTCAGCGTGACACTACTGTCTCTCATCCGAGGACAGTGATAGACTGGCTGTGAGGGGCAGGTGCCAGGCCACTTTGATCTGAGGACACTGGAGGCACTGATTCAATAGATGGGGGCCCTGGCACCTGCCCCTCCCAGCTCCAGGGGCACCTGTGTACAGCACCACCCAAGAGCTTGGAGCCTGGTGCGCATGTCGGGATGGGACCCCAGCCACAGGAATCAGATGTGCACAGGATGGCCCCGGTCACAGCCAACTTCTGCACGGCAGTGGTGGCTACCATTTGTGGGGCACCCTCTCTGAACAAGCCTGTACAGAGGGCCTCAAGTCCGTTCTCCTATTGACTCTTTACAGCAAACTTATGAAGGCAAAGGCAGAACTCACTTACAGCTGGGTGGGCATCTGCCTTTGTTGACCACCTCCAGCTGACTCAGGTGTGGCCAGGTGGGAGCCACTGTGCTGAGGGAAAACATCCTAGAGCAGGATGCTGTGGCCTTGAGCGCAGAGTCCTCATCCATCCATGAGGGGTGGGGGTGGGGCAGGGGGGGCAGGAGGTCCTGGCAGACTGGCCAGGGGCCCAACCCTTCAAAACTGAGTGAGGTCCGCTTTTCCCAAACCACAGGGGAGGTTAGTGGGCAGAACTACCTGACTTTAACATTTGGTTTCTTTTCCTTGATAATCTTCCCTTCAGCCTTGACACCTGAGTAGACAATCCCTACCACCTTGGTGCCAGCAGACGCTCTGTCCCTGTGCAGGAGCCTCCCAGGGCCGCAGGGCCGCAGGGCCGCAGGGCCGCAGGGCCGGGCTCGCTCCGCACACTGCAAAGTGCTGAGCACACGTAGCCGGCTCAGTGCGCAGTTGGTGCCTTTCTGGCCGGAATCTCATTTTCTCTCAGGTGCGCTCTCGGCCAAGGGCATGAGCGATTCATTTCCTGGCTTGATCTGTGCTGCTTACGGCTTTCAGATTCTGACCCTCATGGTTATGCTAATGCTGTCTTGGTGATTTAGAACTTCTCGCCAGCACTCAGTCTGGGTTCCTCTGGAAACCTAATGCCAGCAGGCCTGCCAGTTTAAGTGCATTACTGAACTGGCCGGACTCTCCTAATGAAGATGTTGGCAGTCCGTACTTGTGTTTAAGCACACATATCCCAACTTCAACTTCAGGCTATATTGTCCCTTGAGGTAAATATTGATTTGGTATTTAAGTTCCATCAATATTTACCTCTTAAGTCAATGAAGCCTGGTGTTTATCTCAACTGACATTGATATCTGTTCAGAGTTTATTCTCACGTCCGACCTTTAATCAAGCAGCCTGGGGAAGGGAACGGGTTTGGTAGGAGGGACGGATCCACAGGCCCGCTGCATTGTGGTTTAAGTTCTCCTTCTCGGGCCTTGGTATCCTGCACGGTTTGGAGGTCCCTTCGTCCCTGACACTTGACAGCTCCGTGATGGCTTGCTGAGAAGGACAGCATAGGCCAAGTGCCTCAGCTGTGGGTGGCAAAACCTGGAAAGTAAAATGGTTCTTCCATGTGGGTGGACTAAAAACACACACCTGGCACGGATCTCAGTGGGAACTGCTGGGAATCAGATTGCTGGGGAAGTTATGCAAACAGATGGTCTTAAACCCGGGACCCCGGGACCAAGGAAGTGAAGATTCTGGAGGGAGCAGGAAGGCCCTGCAATGCCTCCCAGAAGGAAGGAGCTCTCCACCCAGCCCTATACCAGCCCTGCCCGGGCCAGCACCCACCCTGCCTCCTGGGAGGTACCGGAGGTCAGCCTCATGGGACTGAGCTGGAAGATGCAGGTGGGTACTGGGCCAATGCCTGCTTCCTAGGAGAGCAATGCTTCCTTAGCACCGTATGCTGGACCAGCCATCAGATGCTAAGCACACCCTCCTGGATCCTGGGAAAGGGAGAGGCGAGCAGCCTTCACCAGGCATGATGAATAACTGGACATGTCCACTTGGCTGGCCAGCGGTGCCCAGACATTTGGCGTGACACTACCGGGGTCATGCCTGTGAAGGTGTTTCTGGCTGGGACTAGCATATGAATCTGTAGACTGAGTGTAGGCCTCTGTGGGTGGGCCTCATCCGAACTGACAGAGCCCTGAAAAGTGGGTGAGGGAGGATTTGCCCTTTGTCCGGCTGTCTTCCAGCTGGGGCATCCACCTCCTGCTCTCAGGATGGACCCCAGGCTGCCAGGTTTTCCTGGGGTCCAGCTTGGGGATGGAGCTGATATGGGGACCTGTGGGCCTCCTTAGTAGTGAGCCGATTCCTTACAATGCACGTTCAATCTGTATCTTCTGTTGGTTCTGTCTCTGGGGACCCTGGCTGATCACCAGGCCATGCAGCAGGCTCCCAGGTGAGCTCTTGCTGCACTCTTAGGCTGAAACTCTCAGCACCTCTGGCCTTCTGACCCTGGCTCTGCAAAAGACACGACAGTGACATCTCCTGTCCACCGAAAGGACTGACTGGCGTGAGCTTCAGGTTCCAGATTGCTGGACTGCATCTAGAGGACTGATGGAAACAGCAAACGTTCCACAGTCTGCTTAGCTGGGAGCAGGAAATGTTCCTCCCAGAACTTCAAGCTGCAGGGGAGACCCGCACAGCCCAGGGCCAGTGTGCGCCAGGGTGGGGAACCTGCCATTGCTTCCCCCAGGCCGCTCGGAGACCTGGCTAGGGGTGCGGGCAGAGTGGGAAGAGCCCAGTGTGGAGTCAGGTGGGCCCGGATCAAATCCCTGCTTTGCCGCTTGACAGTGGAGACTGGGTGGGCGCACCCCTCAAGAGCTCCTGGGGTGTTAGCATGCCTCCCTCCTGGTCGGCTGTGAGGACTCAGGGACAGGGTGCATGAATGACTTGGCATGTATAGGTGCAGCCCCGATGCTTCCCGAGGGTGGCACCTGCTTTCACCGGCTCCAACGCCGGGCCAGAACCAGGGACAATGGTGGGGTCCAAACTTTGGGGACATAGGAGCCTAAGGCTGTCTCTCAGGGTGAGAAGAGTCTGAGGCAGGGGGTGGGGCAGCCAGGGACAGTGCGTGAGGGTGGGCAAGGGCAGAGAGCACACAGGCCTGAAGCACCTTTCTCAATTTCACCTGCAGCCCCAGTGGTTGGCAGATCCCTGTGAAGGCTGAGGTGGGACTTTCCGGAGTGCTGTTAGGACGGCCTGTTGGTGCAGATTGGCACTCAGGGTCAGGCTTAAATGGACACAGAGGAGACCGTGCATGCAACCCCGTGTGTGCCCAAGGAGAGCCACAGGCCCCTGTGGCTGAATCGCAGAGGGCTCTGAGCTGGGGGGCGTCTTCATGAGGACATGGGCATGCTAAGCCCTCCCCCAGCCCCCAGCAGCTTTGTCTGGGGTCAGAGACACTGCAGGGACCCAAACCCACCACCTTGGGGTGGTCAAGCAGCAAGTCAGTAAGTGAGAACATGCCAAATAGGGCAGCATCCTGTTGGAGGGGTGCAGCGCCAGGCCCTGGGGGCAGGTGACCCCGCATGACCCGGGTCCCAGGAAGTGGTCCAGGTGGGGACCCCAGCCAAGACAAAGGCACCAAGATGAGAGTGGCTCTGGGTCTGCGGACTGCAGCCGGGAGCCTGGGGTGGGTGTGCTCAGGCTGGCAGGGCAGATGCTCTGTCCCCCACCACGGGCCTCCATGCTGCCGCCAGCGGTATTTCCCGAAGTCTGGGCGTGCCTCTGATGACACAGCCCTCCAGTGACAGTGTGGCAGGTGCCCTGCCTAGCCCACCTGGGCATACCTGGGCCTCTTGACCCTTAACTCCTAGGGACCTGGTGGCTCCCTTCTGTGGCTACTCTGGCAGAACCCCTCCCAGGCCATCACCTCCTCAGCCCACTGCCCTTCACCCCGTGCCCCGAGCCTCTGCTGAGCCCCTTGGAGACCTACCTCCTCAAGGCCCAAGGGGGCTCCCAGGGACCCACAGAGTCCCTCCTTACCAGCTCTGTGCCTGTGTGCAGCAAGTTTCTTTACCTTCTTCAACCAAAACTACACATCACAACAGGAGGATGCAGAAGCAGACTGGAAAATCCAGCACCTCCTACTTAGCCAGTCAGTAAAGAGATTTGCAAAAATGTAAATGTGGCTGTGTCATAAAATACATTTTAAAATATAAAGGGCTTATTTTTAAAATAATAAACATTTTTTATGTTCTGGGTTACTTTTTTAAAAATTTATTTTGGCATCATTAATCTACAGTTACATATGCAATATTATGGTTATTAAACTACCCCCTTCATCAGGTCCCCCACACCAACCCCATTACAGTCACTATCCATCAGCATAGTGAGATGCTATAGAGTCACTACTTGTCTTCTCTGAGTTGTACAGCCCTCTCCATGCCCCCCCAACATTACATCTGCTAATCGTAATGCCCCTTTTTCCCCCTTATCCCTCCCTTCCCACCCATCCTCCCCAGTCCCTTTCCCTTTGGTAACTGTTAGTCCGTTCTTGGGTTCTGTGAGTCTGCTGTTGTTTTGTTACTTCAGTTTTTTTCTTTGTTCTTATACTCCACATATGAGTGAAATCATTTGATACTTGTCTTTTTCGGCTTGGCTTATTTCACTGAGCATAATACCCTCTAGCTCCATCCATGTTGTTGCAAATGGTAGGATTTGTTTTCTTCTTATGGCTGAATAATATTCCATTGTGTATATGTACCACCTCTTCTTTATCCATTCATCTACTGATGGACACTTAGGTTGCTTCCATTTCTTGGCTATTGTAAATAGTGCTGCAATAAACATAGGGGTGCATCTGTCTTTTTCAAACTGGGCTGCTGCATTCTTAGGGTAAATTCCTAGGAGTGGGATTCCTGGGTCAAATGGTATTTCTATTTTGAGTTTTTTGAGGAACCTCCATACTGCTTTCCACAATGGATGAACTAATTTGCATTCCCACCAGCAGTGTAGGAGGGTTCCCTTTTCTCCACATCCTCACCAACATTTGTTGTTGTTTGTGTTTTGGATGTTGGCCATCCTCACTGGTGTGAGGTGATGTCTCATTATGGTTTTAATCTGCATTTCTCTGATAATTAGCGACGTGGAGCATCTTTTCATGTGCCTGTTGGCCATCTGAATTTCTTCTTTGGAGAAGTGTCTATTCATGTCCTCTGCCCATTTCTTAATTGGATTATTTGCTCTATGTTTGTTGAGGTGCGTGAGTTCTTTATATATTTTGGATGTCAACCTTCTGGGTTACTTTCTATATGGTAAATTTCTAGCTGGTAATTTATGATAGGCTGTAAACATCAGTGGGTCCCCAGGCCCACAGTAACTTCTAGGAGTGTGAAGAGGTCCTGACACTGAATGTCTGCACACTGTGCTCAGGGCCACTGCGCTGAGCCCCCTCCAGCAGACCAGCGTCCTGTGCTCCTTGTCACCTGTTGCCTGGGCCTCTCAGGTGGGGCTGAGCAGCAAACGCATCGTGTTCTCCATTTTCCAGGTGGTGTTTGAGGCCTTCTGCAAGTATTAACTCATTTGATCCTCCTATGATACCATGAGGTAAGCACTATGCTGTCCCACCCCTGCCCCCGCCATTTACAGAGGGAGCCCAGAAAGGTCAAGACCACTGTGGCCACACAGTGCTGAGCCTAGATCCAACCCAGCAGCCTGGCTCCAGAGCCCAGAGTCCAGGCTCTCAGCCCCCGGGCTGGGCTGCCCCGCACACCAGATTATTAGTTACTGGTACTCACTAGCCAAGTCCTCTCAAACTACTGCACTTTAATAGCAGTCTTTGATGTCCTGACCCGGGGTTTTTAAGTCACTGTGGCACTACCACCTGTGGCTTACAAAAGTATGCTGTGTGGGTATGGCACATGGGTATGCTGTGTGGGTATGCTGTGTGGGTATGGCACGTGGGTATGCTGTGTGGGTATGGCACGTGGGTATGGCACATGGGTATGCTGTGTGGGTATGGTGTGTGGGTATGGGGCGTGAGTATGGCACATGAGTATGCTGTGTGGGTATGGCGCGTGGATATGGTGTGTGGGTATGGCACATGGGTATGCTGTGTGGGTATGCTGTGTGGGTATGGCACGTGAGTATGGCACATGAGTATGCTGTGTGGGTATGGCGCGTGGATATGGTGTGTGGGTATGGCATGTGGGTATGCTGTGTGGGTATGGCGCGTGGGTATGGCACATGGGTATGCTGTGTGGGTATGGCACGTGGGTATGGCACATGGGTATGCTGTGTGGGTATGCTGTGTGGGTATGGCACAGGGTATGGCACAGGGTATGGCACATGGGTATGCTGTGTGGGTATGGCACGTGGGTATGGCGCGTGGGTATGCTGTGTGGGTATGCTGTGTGGGTATGCTGTGTGGATATGCATGTGGGTATGCTGTGTGGGTATGCTGTGTGGGTATGGCACATGGGTATGCTGTGTGGGTATGGCGCGTGGGTATGCTGTGTGGGTATGGCACATGGGTATGCTGTGTGGGTATGCTGTGTGGGTATGGCGCGTGAGTATGGCACATGAGTATGCTGTGTGGGTATGGCGCGTGGATATGGTGTGTGGGTATGGCATGTGGGTATGCTGTGTGGGTATGCTGTGTGGGTATGGCGTGTGGGTATGGCACATGGGTATGCTGTGTGGGTATGGCATGTGGGTATGGCACATGGGTATGCTGTGTGGGTATGGCACGGGGTATGGCACATGGGTATGCTGTGTGGGTATGGCACGTGGGTATGCTGTGTGGGTATGCTGTGTGGGTATGGTGTGTGGGTATGCTGTGTGGATACGCATGTGGGTATGCTGTGTGGGTATGCTGTGTGGGTATGGCACATGGGTATGCTGTGTGGGTATGGCACGTGGGTATGGCATGTGGGTATGGTGTGTGGGTATGCTGTGTGGCTATGGCATGTGGGTATGCTGTGTGGGTATGCTGTGTGGGTATGGCACGTGGGCATGGCATGTGGGTATGCTGTGTGGGTATGGTGTGTGGGTATGCTGTGTGGGTATGGCACGTGGGCATGGCATGTGGGTATGGCGTGTGGGTATGGCACGTGGGCATGGCATGTGGGTATGGTGTGTGGGTATGCTGTGTGGCTATGGCGTGTGGGTATGGCACGTGTCTGAATGGGTTCGCCAGGGCTGCTGTAACAAACATTGCAGATCTGGCGGCTTAAACAAGACATTAACTCTCTCCCAGTCCTGAGGACTGCGAATCTAGGGTCCCACTGTGGCAAGGCTGTTCCCGGGCCTCTCTACTGGGCATGCAGATGGCACTTTCATGTGCACAGGGCATTCTCATGTGCACATCTGGGGCACACTCCCCCTTCTGTAAGGACCCCTGACACTGGAGTGGGCCCACTGTGCTCCCTCGTGCCTCATCTTAACTAATTACATCTGCAATGACCCTGTTTCCAAATAAGGTCACACTCTGTGGGGCTCAGGTTAGGTCATCATATGAAGGGGGGCAGAGCCCCTAAGGTTACTTTATACCACAGCTAGGTTTTTGTATTTTTTTTTAAAGCATCACTGAATATACTAGGAAATGTCTAAGGGCTGACCCTGTGGAGAAGCCTTGGGAAGGTGGGTGACCACCGCTCAGGTGGTCCGGTCCAGAGGGGCACCCAGTGCCTGGGGAGCCCTGGGTCTGCTCTGCTGTGGTCTGTCACTTCTTGCCTGGGTCCAGTCTGGTTGGGCCACAGGGTCACAGAGGTGCTGGCCTGCTGGGTCAGCTTCTTCCAGTGTGACATATTATTCTTTGAATACAGTCAGTTCATAATTCCAACAAGCTTTGGCAAATATGGTAAAATAAATGTTAGTAATAAGTCCTTTGTGGATCAGCTAGGTTATTCATTCTCCCTGCTGAACTCAGATGCTTTGAAGGCAGGTCATCCTCTTAGTCATATTTGTTTCTTGACCACCTCTTGCAACCCTGTCTTAGAGCAGGTGCTTAGTAAATATTTACTAAACCTTGTTGACCCTAAAGATTTTTGAAAAACTATTTGCAAAATCCATCCAAACACCAACATAAACAATCTGACCATATATTCATAGACACAGTACTAAAGTGGAAGTGTTATGGATAACCCAGACATATGAATAGGTGACTAGGGACTCATAACACAGAGCTGCCCCACCACACCGGGAGCAGGGCACAGCTGCT